>JAFEMH010002380.1:0-347747 GCA_022495995.1 Adenophora triphylla var. japonica
AAATCAATCAAAAACACGGAGTCGCCACGCCATTTTTTGTTTTAAGGGCCAAAATTTTGAAAAATGCCCGAGATTAGAGATTTGGGTTTGGAGGGTCACGTTACACGCCGGGAAGAACGTTAAGGCTTCTACCCGGAATGCCCTCAGTGAAACAAGTCTTCCTAAGCTTAAAAACTATTTGTGTGTGTGTGTGTGTTGTGTTCCTTTTGGCCAAAATAACTTTAAACTGAGAAAACTAAAAATTGGGAACTCTTTATAAGACATTAAAAAGTCCCACGATTTTTGGTATGATTTTTGGGTTGAGTTTTGGTACTCAAAAGATTTTTTAAAGTTGGAAACCAATCCTGCCAGAATGAAAAAGGCAGTGGACACTTGATTTTAAAACGGATTTAAGAGCTTTAAAACTTCAAAATCTGGGGAAAGTTCGAGAATGAAAGTTGTTCAAAACACCTTAAATAAGGTTTCTGCAAAATTATTTTTCATTTGGAGATGAATTGATGGACCAAAACCTTCTGGAAATCTCAGATATAAAATCTGGATTTCCAGAAACTGTTGAACTGACCTTTGGGAAATAATTTGAAAAAGGAAGTTTTTCTCACGGAAAAAATATAATAAAAATATTTCTAGAAATATCTGGATGTTGGCTACAAAAAGTATTTTGTAGTTTACAACCAATTCCAAGTTCTTCTGTGTCCAAAAAATTAGACCATGGACTGAGGTCTTAGAACAATGCTACTGGACAGCAAGATGTTCTTGAAGGAAAATGTGATTAAAAAGGGGGTTTTGCATCCATGCTTGTCCCCATTTCCTTAGGCTTTGATTAGTAGTCACTAGACATTTTAGTGGTGATCTACTATATCAAACCATCCTTAGGGTACATTAGGACTTTAAGCATTTCATTTGCTTGGGAAGGGGAATTTTATCCTTGAAAATGAAGATTTTATGTATGTGTGATGAATGTGTATCCGAAAATTTTCCCATTTTTGTTTGAAAAAATCAACGAAAACGGAGTCGCCACGCCATTTTAATTTTGAGGGCCAAAACTTTGAAAAAAGCCCGAGATCAGAGATTTAGGTTCGGAGGTCATGTTACGCGTCGGGAAGGACGTTAGTGTGCACCCGACGCGCCTCGTAAAACGAGTCTTCCAAGCTGAGAATCATTTGTGTGTGTGTGTGTGTGTGTGTTTTGGCCAAAATAAGTTGAAATTCAGAAAAGTAAAAATTGGGATATCTTTTTAAGACTTTAAACTGATCCCATGATTTTTTGGAAGATTTTTGGATTGAGATTTGGTACTCAAAAGACCTTTTGAAGTTGAGAGCCATTTCTGCCAGAATGAAAAAGGCAGTGGACCTTTGATTTTGAAATGGATTCAAGGGTCTTAAAACTTCATAATCTGGATAAACTCAGAGAATGAAAGTTGTTCTAGACACCTTAAATAAAGTTTGTGCGAAGGAATTTTCCATTTTGGAGAAGATTTGAGGGGTCAAAACCTTCTGGAAACCTCAGATATGAGATCTGGATTCCCAGAAGCTGATGAACTAGCCTCTGAAAGAAAATTTGAAAAGAGGAGTTTTACTCACCCAAAAATAAAGTAAAAATATGTCTGGAAAGCTCTGGATGTTGGCTACAAAAGTGTTTTGTAGTCAACACCAAATTCCAAGTTCATCTGTGTCCAAAAATTAAGACCATGGACTGAGGTCTGAGAAAATTGCTACTGGACAGCAACTTCTTAAGAAAGAAAATATGATTTTAAGGGGGATTTTGCATCCATGCTTGTCCCCATTTCCCTAGGTTTTGGTTAGTGATCACTAGACATTTTAGTGGTGAATCAACTATACCAAACCATCCTTGGGGTACATTAGGACTAAGCATTTCATTTGCTTGGGGAGGGGGATTTTTATCCTTTGAAAATGAGATTTTATGCTTGAAAATGGTTTTTAGGGTTTTGAAAATGAGTTTTCTTTGCAAGAAAGTAAGAAAACTTGAAAATAATTTTGATCTTTGTAGAAGATCATCCATGGAGATGGTCTTCCATGGTGATCTTCTTAGATCTAGAGCAAGAAGATGAAAGAACTACATTTTGTAGTTTGAAGATGCATGCATGGATGAGATTTAGGGTTAGGAAGAGGAGGGTTTACCAATCTTCCTTGTGTTCTTGAGTGTTTGGCTTGAGTGTATGAGTGTTTAGGGCTTTAATATGAGAGTGAGTGGATGAGTATGAGTTGGGAAAGATTGGAGAGAAAATGGTGACAATTCAAGTGAATTCTCACTGTTTTCTCTATATTTCGCCGTAGGTTCTTGCAAAATGTGTTTTTCCTCCTTATTTTTGTGACTCGGAGGGCTCAATTTATAGCCCTCTCGGAAATTGCAAACTCATGTCCGCGCGGACAATCCCTCACGTGCACCGTTCATTAAATGCAGCTCCAGCCTTTGACAAGAGGAATATTTCTTTTCAAAATTCAAATTGACCAAACAGATTATGTTTCCAAAGATTTCTATTTGTGGTTTTATTCTTTTGTTTTTCTTTTTTAAGATTCTTTTAAGGTTTAACCTTAAATAACAATGCCCATTTTACCCTCACTTTGTTAGAAAAGTTAGGATTGTTAGGAATTGTTAGAAATGTTATAACTTTCGTTAATTTTCTAACGAAAATTCTAACAAGCTCAAATTGGAGCACTTACAAGAGCCCTCTACGACGGCGCTTTCAAGGAAGCGGGTCGTCGATAAGAGTAAGGCTCCATATTTGGCAGATGATCGAGTGATCGGGTGGCCGAACCTAGCGATAGGCTACCTACGTATCCCGAATGGGAATCAAGCTGCCGTAGTTCGGGTCTTGACCCGGAGATGATGGCGTTTTAGGTGCCTCGAACCCGATGAGCGAGTTCTACGCGTGCCGGAAAGAAACTCACTGGGATAAGAGATGACCATTTTCTGCCTCGATGGCTATCCGCTCCGCTGGGATAGGAATGACCATTTTCGGTCTCTCGCCGGGGATGATTGCGATTTATCGCTTTCCTAGTGATAGCGTCTTAGGTGCCTCAAACCTCGAGATGGCGTTTTAGGTGCCTCGAACCTCGAGATGGCGTTTTAGGTGCCTCGAACCTCGATGATGGCGCTTTTAGGTGCCTCGAACCCGATGGCTTGATGGCCTGCTGGCCTTCTCTGACCTTGCCGAAGGAGAGGGTGACCGTTTCGAGGGCCGGACCTAATGATAGGCTACCTACGTATCCCTAGCTGGGAATCAAGCCCTTTCGTAGTTCGAGTCTCGAGATTTCGCTGGCTTTTGGGATTCCGTTAACTTTGGGGATTTTAGCCTTTGCTGGGAAAATCGACGTATTCGTTGGGAAATCGGCCTTACGTTTTGCTTGATGAAAGATACGGGATCTCGTTATCTTTCTCGAGGAGATCGGTCTTACGCTTGATCGATGGATGAAAGATACGGATCTCGTTATCTTTCTCAAATCGGTCTTACGTTTGATCGCTGATGATTTTGATGAAAGATACGGGATCTCGTTATCTTTCTCAGCACTTGGCCTTACGTTTGACCGGGAAGATTTTGATGAAAGATACGGGATCTCGTTATCTTTCTCGAGGCACTCGGTCTTACGTTTGATCGCCGGAAGATTTTGATGAAAGATACGGATCTCGTTATCTTTCTCGTGGCACTCTGGCCTTACGCTTGATCACGCCGGAAGATTTTTGATGAAAGATACGGATCTCGTTATCTTTCTCGGCACTCGGCCTTACGTTTGACCGCCGGAAGATTTTGATGAAAGATACGGATCTCGTTATCTTTCTCAGGGCACTCGGCCTTACGTTTGACTGCCGGAAGATTTTGATGAAAGATACGGATCTCGTTATCTTTCTCGTGGAGATCGGCCTTACGCTTGATCAGCCGGAGAAGATTTTGATGAAAGATACGGATCTCGTTATCTTTCTCAGGCACTTGGCCTTACGCTTCGACCGCCGGAAGATTTTGATGAAAGATACGGATCTCGTTATCTTTCTCGTGGCACTCGGTCTTACGTTTGATCGCCGGGAAGATTTTGATGAAAGATACGGATCTCGTTATCTTTCTCGTGGCACTCGGCCTTACGCTTGATCGCCGGGTAAGATTTTGATGAAAGATACGGATCTCGTTATCTTTCTCGGGCACTCGCCTTACGCTTCGACCGCCGGATGATTTTGATGAAAGATACTGGATCTCGTTATCTTTCTCGTGGCACTCTGGCCTTACGCTTCGATCGCCGGGGAAGATTTTTGGCGAAAGATACGGATCTCGTTATCTTTCTCGTGGCACTCGGCCTTACGTTTGATCGCCGGAAGATTTTGATGAAAGATACGGATCTCGTTATCTTTCTCGTGGCACTCGGTCTTACGCTTGACCGCCGGAAGATTTTGATGAAAGATACGGGATCTCGTTATCTTTCTCAGGCACTCGGCCTTACGTTTGACCGCCGGGGAATGATTTTCTTGACAAGGGGCCGACTTTGGTTAACTTTGGTTAACTCGTCAAGTTGGGACCGAATTGCGCAGTCCCGGAATTTTAAGGGGCAAAAGGGTCATTTTGACCCTTGCAATCCTATCCGCGCGGATAGGGTTTGAAAATCGTGGGTATTAATTAGGGCCAACGCCCTTTTCTTCTTCCCCCATTCGCCTTTTTTTTTCAATTTTACGAGAGAGAGAGAGAGAAAGTCGCGAATCCGCCATTTTGGCCTTAAAAGCTTCAAAATCTTCCGATTTTCTTCGATTTTTCGAGCAATGGAACACGGAAGGCGCTTTTCAAGGCCAAGGACGTGGCCCGGTAGCTGAGAGGCGATTGGAGCTCGTCCGATGAGGAGGCATTACAATCTTTCGCAATCGGTCATGAGGAGCATTACCCCGATGCTGCAACATTGTGCTTCAGATTCGAATCTCCGAACGGTATACTTTGAAACCCTTTGATCCCTTTGTTGATTTCTTGTTTGAAATTTGAATTTTGGGTGATTTTTGAATTTTTTTTTTTTGAAAATTCGAATGATTGATATTCTTGGCTTTGAATTTTGATGATTATGTGAGTAACCCAAAATGTGCATTTTGCTTGGGAAAAAGAATTGGCATTTTCGCCATTTTTTTTTTTAAATTCGAAAATTGCATGTGAAAATTCGAAAATTGTGATGATTTTCTTTTTTTTGAAATTGAATATTGATATTGATGAATGATGCAATGCATGCATTTTGTTTGGAAAGAATGGGCATTTTGCCAATATGAGATGTATGTATGTTTAGGATTTTTTTTTTTTGAAAAGTGGGACGGATTTTTCCTCCCGTTGCATGTAAGATGGATGATATGCATGTATGCAATTTTTTTTTTTTTTGAGATGATGGATGGTATGCATGTTATTTTATGAAAATGGGACGGAGTTTTTACTTCCGTAGGAATGCATCTTTTTTTTTTTTTGATGAATGCATTGGGACTTGCTGAAAACTGTTTTCTTTATGCGAGAAAATGGGGCTATGCTCATTCAGATGCCGTTATGCCGTCGAAATTTTTTTTTTTTTTTTAATGCATGTGTATGCTTTTTTTTTTTTGTGCAAATGCAAATGCAATTTTTTTGGCATTTTCTCTTTTTTTTTTTACAGGGCGGAAACCGTTTTGTGACGGAGCAGCTGAACAAAATGAAGACTCGAGGATCACTGGAGTCCGTGATTGACTTGTGGGACCGGCTTCCGAATGCGGGCCGAGGAGCTTTGCCGAGTCCGAGACAGATTGTTGTCGAGACGGGGCTTCGGGAGTTCGTCGAGTGCTCGAGGGGACCGGTCAAGTTCCCTAAGAGCAAGGGCTTGATGTTTGCTCGGCGCAAAGATCGGTGGGACGCGACCCACACCTTCCACTTCTTCCGGGCGAGGCTACTACGCCTCCGACTATGCCGCGATTACGGGCCTGTCCCTTTAATGGACGCAAAGATTGAGCGGCGGGATGGCTACAGCCGATGCCGATCCGTTGTGCTCTTCTCGGGATTTTCCCCTATTCCCAAAAAGGGGATGGGGATGGAGTATGCCGTGGTCTACGGCAAGATCGTGGAGACCATAGCGAGTTACGAGGCCGGGAGGAGAGGATAGGCGCCGATCGATTGCTGTGGCCTTCTTGTGGTTTGCTTTTTCGAGCACGCTCTTTGGACATGCCGAGGGGACGGCAGCTCTTGCCTTGCTGAGGTCCTTGGAGGACATGGAGACGGCCGGAGATGTCTCGTGGGGAGAGGCCTGGCCGGGCAGAGCTTTATTTTGTTTCGATAGGTACAAATTTAAGGCCGCGAGCTCCTTTGCAGATCGCTTCGAGTTTGCCCCGGAGGTATAAGCTCTCTTTGCTTTCCCTCTTTTTTTTTTGAGCACGCACTTTTCTTTTCAGCACCGGATTGATTGGATTTTTACCTTCGCAGTAATGGGCGTTGGAGTTTTTCCACGTCACGATGTGGCGGCAATGGCGGAGTACGCCGGGCGTATCCGGCCATGCAGCCTTGGTCCAAGCATGCCCGGAGAAGATAAGCTCCAGGGGGCGACGACTCTCGTGTACGCGGATTGCCTTCCTTCGACGGAGGCCGAGACAGATGAGGGGATGATATTCTTCCCCCGGGATCGCTGAGGTGGCGCACCTCGAAGGGCGCCGAGATCCGGACTGTGGCAATGGAGGATTTTGAGAGGTCCGACTCGCGATGCATATTATCTCGGGAGAGAGGGCGACGCGCCAAAGATGGCGTGAATTCGCCTGAGGACACCGTGGAGCCTCCCGCCGATATGATGCACTCCGAGCGATCGGTCCGTGACTGGGATGATTACCGAGCCGCCAAGACTTCTCGGATTTCGTGGCGATTGAGCCATATGCGACATTCGTCTGAGGAGGCCGAGGATGCCTCAGTGTTCGGATAGGGAGGGGCTTGGGATCCCGCGGCACCCTGACGGATTTTTCCTATATCCAGATGGGGTCCGATTGAGGGTGCAGATCCTCACCCCTCGAGCGACTTCCACGAGCTTTCCGCCTCGTCCGGCATGAAGGTATGGCTTCACCTTTTCCCTTCTTTTCTTTCTTTTGTTTCATCATCTTTAGCATCACCTCTTTTTTTTTTTGACGCTTTTGCTTTTGTGCGCTGAGGTGGTCGTCGAGAAGCCGACGAAGCAAGTGATCGGGGCCAAGAGATTCATCAGAGGATGGTCGCCATGGGCTCCTCGTGCTAGAGCGAGGCGACCACGCCGCCGGCGCCCGTCGACGGAGGCTTCCCTATTCGCTCGTAGACTTCTTCGTAGACTCCTTTGTCTCCTCTCCTTGATCCCCGCGGTGCCGCCTTCGGATCACGTCATTCTCGGGATCCACACGGCAGTGGACACGTATGGCAAAGATGGCGGGTCGTCTTCGTACGTGCAGGAGTCCGACGCCTTCACCTTCGGATACGATTTTTTCGCAGATCTCGCTTGCCCTATCGTAGCGTGCCTGGCTGGTCCCGATGAGCCTCTTTCCGGAGACGAGGACGATTCCGAGCCCGAGATTTTCAGTGGCTCCCGAGGAGGCGGGCCCGAGTCGCAAGAGGGGCCGGGGAGACATCTGGCGCCGGAGACTCCGATTGATTTTTTTTTTTTTTGAGATTTGAGATTTAGATTTAGATTATGCACATTTTTTTCTTTTGTTTTTTTTGGATGTAATAATGTAGGATTTTATTTATGTGTGTTTGTTTTTTTTTATGCACACTCTTTTTTTTTGGAATGTAATAATTTAGGATTTTATTTTATGAATGCAATGCAAGATGAATGCAAAGGTTGCATGAGCCTTGGTTTTTTTTTTTTGCAAGGGTGTTTGGTATATGGACTGCCTGGGGGAGGTTTTTGCACAAGTTTCGAGCAACCTGACGGAATATTCCTCTTTTGGTGTAGCAAATGACTGCGTGCATTTTTTTGGAAAGCAATCCTATCCGCGCGGATGGGGACCGCATCTCGACACTGCCCTTAATTTTGGTTCAGCACTGGTCTTGCTTTATTTCAAATTCAAATATCCTCTTCAACCTCCAAATTCCAACAAACCATTTTCGGGAGAAAGAGAGAAAACCATGGAAAACTTTAGAAAAGCTCCATCAAAATTGTCCCAAGAATCCCAAATGTCATTCTTCAACAAGTTCAAGGATTCGTCCCGGAGATCATGCATGAGAGGAGGTCCTTCTTCAAGAAAGGTACAAGGTGAAGTGCTTATGGTCTCTCAAGGAATTGATTCCTGATTATGAGCTTTGAGAGCTTCTTCATCATTTTGGGATACTAGAAGGCATGTCTTTTGCCTTTCCTTCAACGAGATTGTTCCGACCGTCAAGAATTTCGGGCCTTGCTGAGGTCCTGAGGTGGAAGAGATAGCGGTTCCTTTGCCCGAGGGGCTTCTTTGCCGACAGATTGTGCGTCCTCCTTCATCTTTCCCTGAGGAAGCGCAAGGTATGATCCGCGGTCCCGATCATTTCGATATTTCCGGCCTTCCCGACAGATTTAGGGGCCTAGGTTTCGTGGATGATGCCTATTGGGATGCCTTTGCACTTTGTATGTTTGGCACCCTGTTCATGGTCTATTCCTTCGGGATCCGCCATCGGCTCTCGCCGGATGTCGCTGCTCACCGTCGCCCGGCGTAGATGTCGTTCCTTTGATTCCTGGGGAGACTTTTCATGCTCTCGATAGATTAGCTACCGGACGGCGGTATATGCACGGCAGCCTGCTCTCGACCCCGTGGCCGATGGAGCGTTTGGGGGTTCTTCGAAACCTCGATATGATCGTGCCTCGACTTTTGCCAGAGAGGTGTTGATGTAGATTTTGATGATCGTGGCTCGTGGGAGCGTTGGATGGCGGGTCGCCGACCGAAGATATCGATGGCTCGGTGCCTCATCAAGGGTGGAGACTCGCAGAGTGCTTCAGACGGGTCTCCCGTGGTCATGCTTCCGGGCTTTCACCCTAGCTTCTATATTCCGGCTTTAGTCCCGAGACAGCTTTGGCTTGGAGCAGTTCCTTTCGAGGGCTTTGATGATATAGCCACCAGTGGTGGTGGCTCCTGTTTCTATGGATGATCCCTCGGTGTTTCCATTTCTTTCCCGAGCATGGAGGTATGATGCCTTTCCTCCTGGGTCATTCTCAAAGCGTCCGAGACCGGTGTTCCCGACTCACTGTACCTGGATTGGTACGAGAGGCATCCGGGAGAGACTCAAAGTGGCTATTTTGAGACGGCGTGAGGCCATTGTGGGCGCGGAGGACCCGATCAAGCTTCGAGAGGAGGAGGGCCGAGGCGAGGGCCAACCCTCATGACAGAGCGGAGACGCCGCGACCGACATGAGGCTTACGTCAAGAGACAGAGAGGAGGGCTCCTATGCTACCGCCTAGGTTACAGGAGATGAGGGATGACGCTAGGGCTACTAAGGCCCCGACAGAGGCCGGGTTTGATAGACCCCGTCCCTATACCAGAGCTTGGTAGGAGGAACACCGACATTTTTCCTGCTCGTAAAAGAAGACTCGAAGGGGGAAGAAGAGGGGAGAGGCCAAGACGAGTGGCTTGGAGTGACTCGAGGTTTCCGAGTATCCCTTTTCTTGTCATGGCGTACACATTAGTTTGATTATGTATCTTAGTTTTCTTTAGCAGTTGCCGCTTGTAGGAATGAATCGGGCTTAGACTCATCAAAGAGCTTTTAACTTGTAATGAATATTTGAATTGCTTTAGAGTTTTTCGAGACGCTTTCATGGTCTCGATCAATTGTATTGATGCCAAAGTATGGCTTTTATTTGTGCTTTAGACCGAACCGTTTCCGCCGCTCTACGTTCCTCATTTTGAGGAGCTCAGTCTTCGTAGTTCAACCCGGTGAACTCTTTTTTTTTTTTTTGTTTTTTTTTTGTTTTTTTTTTGTTTTTTTTTTTTTTTGTTTGTTTCTTTTTTTTTTGTTTTTTTTTTTGTTTTTTTTTTTTTTGTTTTTTTTTTTTTTTTTTTTTTTGGTGCAACCCCGTTTTTTACCTAGGCCGCCCTTCTCGGGTTTCTAACCTAGTCGGGTATTACTCTTTAGCACTCTTTTTTTTTTTTTTTTTTTTTTTTTGTTTTACGCGTAGTATCTCGCGCAGCCTTGTCACCATTCACCGGGTGTACAAAGGGATTCCCGTCGAGGTCTCGCAAGTTGCATGGCTCCTCCGAGAAGATCTTCCGGACGACATATGGCCCGACCCATACAGCTCCCATTTGCCGAGGGGGTTGATACGGACCGGGGCTTTTCTTTTAAAACGAGATCACCTTCTCGGATTTCCCGATGCTTTACTTTCTTGTCGAAGGCTCTAGCCATTCTTCCTTGGTAGGCCCGGATGTGTTCCATGGCCTTCAATCGGCGTTCGTCTAGTAGGGCCAATTCATCATGGCGACTCGAGCCATTCGACCTCGTTGATCCGGCTTTCCAAAGAAGATACCTGAGCGAGGGTATTTCCACTCGATTGGGAGTACGGCCCATTCCGTATGTGAGGGCAAAAGGTGTTTCCCGCTTGCCGTTCGACCGATGTCTCCGTAGCCCCAGAGTGCCAGTGTAACTTCTGGCCAATCTCTCGCCTCGGGATGCCCATTTTCCTGATGATATTTTCCGTAGTCTTGTTTGCCGCTTCGACGGCTCCGTTGGTTTGGGGCCTCGTAGGAGATGACTTGTGACGGGTTATTCGGAATTCCGCCATGCCAGCTTTTCACATTCCCCTTCGAAGTGGGATCCATTATCTCGAGATGATTTCTACTGCAACCCGTATCCGCACATGATGTTTTCTTTGATGAAGAGGGCAACTTTCTTGAATTGAGGATTTTGTAGGACTTTGCAGAGCATCCTTTTCGATTCCTTCGAAGAAATCACCAATCAAGGCTCTTTAGGCTCTTCCGCAGCTCCCAAATTCACACTCGTCAAAATCTCTTCTACACTGGGCTCGATTTTCCTCTTTCCGACAACCCGCTTAAAGATTTTTTTTTGTTGTTTGATTTTTTTTTGTTTAATGTGTCGTTTCTTTATCTAATGAATTATTATTAAATTTTTTTTATTAATTAATTCATCATTAGTTAAAGTGGCAATCAAGGGATACTCGTAAAGGTTCGTCATTTCATTGAAAACGAAAGTGGATACAAAGGCTTGCTGCACTCGTAGTCTTCGTGCGTAAGGCCATCTGGACGACCCTAGAGACTCGATCTTAACAAAGAGAGACTGGGAGGACTTGTCCTAGATTGACACAAAGTGGACTGGGACCAATCCAAGCTTGGTGATCATTTCCTCCTCGTCGCGGACGGCCCGAGAGAGTTTCCCAATTCCTTTAGCGCATCGCCGTTGGTGGCCTCATGACTCTGAACCTGTGGCCGTTTTTGTTTTCCTTTCTCAATTGCCGCTATCATCTTTGACCGAGCCGAGATCAATCAGTCCGGCACTGGACTTCTTCTTCGAACAATTGCCGCATAACTGCACCATCCCAATCATCTCGAGGGAAATTCCGTGGCCTTAGCTTTTGGCACCGCGCCCGAATTCGTGTTTCGGATCTTCCCGGGCGTAGGGAATAGTGGTTGTGAGCTTCTCGAACCTGCTCCACCAGTGTCGCACGCCCGAAGGTATACTCACTCTTCATGGCAGCCGTAGCCCTGTGTATCTTGGTAGGTCCAGGAACATTCTACTGACCGGGTTAGCCTTGGTTCCTCCGAACTTGTTGAGGCTATCCCGTAGCTTTAGCCATCCCGCCGTAGAGCGGGCTCGTGATGTTTCCCGGTTGTGTGGGACCCTTTACAAAGTAGTCACCAAATTAGGACTCGAAGGGGAGAGATTTAGGGTTGTCGACCGGACCTTTCCCGTGGCAGCCTTCAAATCTTTTTCCTTTGCAGTTGTCCACCGGGAGGCCTCATATCCTGTGCCGTGGCGAGTATTCTCGTCCTTTCACTTCGATGAGTTTGTGAGTTCCTTGTTGGTGCTTCCCTGCACCGAGGCCGTAGATAGCTCATTTTTCTCATCATTTTCAAGACCGCGGGATTTTATCCCGAGTGACCGTCGATCTATGTTGCACACTTGGGCCTCGGGAGGCTCGACCGTGAAGCCCGTTAGCATGTGACCTTCCTCGTCATGTTTGATTTCCGTAATAGGTATTCCGCCCGTATCCGTGCCTTCTAAAGTGACTAAATCTCCGTAAATGGTCGTCGATCCCCATTCGAGACGAATTTCACACACCGGTGGAGGCTTGAGGCGACCCCTTTGACTTGGTGCAGCCAAGGTCTTCAAACAGGCATTGAAAGTAATCGGGATGTCGATAACCCGGAATTCCACAGTATCAATTTCTCGTCCAAACCAGAGGTCTAAAGTAGCAACTCCGAGGACTCGCCGGATGTTGAGTCGTAAGCTTGATCGTGAGAGAAGAAGGCTTCAAGTCTCGTAGTCTTGATATCAAGCAAGCTCATGATCTTTGCCGAAGAATGTTCATTCCGACCCATTATCAACCAGACCCGAGGGAGGCGTCGTTCATCCACTGATCGTGATGAAGAGAGGCTCATTATGATCGCCCCAAATCGAGGGAGGTCGAGATCTCGTGAAAGTGATTATGTTCCCGTAATGGATGTTTCCAATTAGTCGTACCACATCATCTGGGAGTAGCATCAATAGGCACGAGAGTGCGAGCCAGCTTTCTTCCAGCCTTCGCCATGGGATAGGACGAGGTGAGTAGAGACCAGAGGGAAATGTTGGCCTCGTGTTTGCTTCAACCGGTGAGCACGGATCCTCTTTTTCGTGGTCCTGGAGTTTCACTGCCTTAGCATAGGGGCGGCGATCTTCTTTGGTGCTTGATCTCGTGGCCTTCTTATCTCGCCTTGGGATTTCCTTGGAAGATCTCGCCCGCATCGGGTCAACAGATTAACTTCCTCATCGCCGTCTCGACCGGATTTCTTCAATGCCGCTAAGGTCAACGGGAGCCCTTTTCGCTATTGGCCACCGGGCCCGACGGAGTCTAGCGACAGCCAGGGCCGAGCCGCACCGGCTCCTTCCCCGGGCGGCCCTTATAACCGCTTCCCAAGTCACAAGCTTTGGCCTTGGGGGTCGTGTTGTTGCCCCTCGATGGCCCACGCAGCTGTGGCGTCCTCCGATTCACTCTCATGGCCGGCCTTGCTCATAGTTATCATGCAACAAGAGTCGCTATTGTCGGGACTCTGCGGCTTTTCGATTTCATCCCTCGATGGCCCACGCAGTTACGGCTATCACCTCCATCTCATCGTATATCCTTTTTCTTTCAATCTTGCAAGTAGGGCAGCCACAAGCGAAGGATAGGCAACGTTCCTTCTGAGTTTGAGGTAGCCTCGATAGATCTCGTGTCCAAATAAGGAGCACCCGGGTCCATTGTCGGCACCGGAGCAATTAGAAAGGCGTCATGTGGATTCATAGGTATGAAGGCCACCGGGGAGACGTTCGTATCGATAACCCTTTTCGCTGATTGCAGCACTCGCCGCGCTCGAGCGGCCCTGGCCGCGACCCTTACTAAGCTGTTATGCCATCCGTTCTGGGAAAGAAGAAAAAGATCCGATAACGTTTACGAATTCTTCATCTTCTCGTGGCCGAAACCCTCCATTCTCGACCGCTTCAATAAACCCTTTCCATTCACCAAAAGTTCTTATAAGGAACGTCAGGTTCTAGGATTTCTGATATGTACGGATCCGGGCGCGGGCTTTGGCCCTCATCCTCCGAGTATCCGGCATTGGCCACAAATGCATCTTACAAGTGACACCTCGTAGGGTCCGTCTCCATCGTATCCGATCCGCATTTCCGGCGGTCCTTCGTCGTCACTTGCCGACAACCAACCATCGTGCCCGGCTCCCACGGGCTCATTTCTGCATGATTGTTCCGCATTGTTTCCGGACGGGGCCTCGCTTGACTCTTCACTCTCGTCATCATCATCATCATCGCCGTCATCTAATCTTCTTCCCATACTACCGGGATTTCGCCGAGAGGGAACGCCGATCAAACCCGCTGGGAATACGGGTGCGTGCAACCGCAAAATTGTCATATGTTCCCATTCCCTAAGTGGCAATTGTGACTCACCTTCTCCTCCCGTAAATTGCGGGAAGAGTGAGAGGGGGTGGCACGTATTTGACACTGTGTAGGATATAGAAGGAATCCTCCTCTTCCGATTCTTCACTGTTTCTCTGGATCATATTCGGCTCTCCCAAAGCCAATTTGCGTAAGTGTACTAGCTCCGCATGCTCTTCGGCCTCTTTGCCGATAAGCCCCAAGACAGCGCCCGCCGAAGCTTTCTTGTTCGATTCTTCTCGATTGTTCTAACCATCTTGTGTAAATGGTTCCTTTCATGTTTTGAACTAATGTACCCCCAGCTTCTTCAGATCGGCCTTCCCTTCATCCGAGAAATAGCGGGCCTCGTATTCTTGCAAGGAGTCTCCGACATGAGACCAAGATGGGTTGATTCTGCTCAATATCCTCAAGGCCGAGGGGGAATCCGAATTCAGATCCTCGACGAGGTCAAGCCACGGTATTTGGGGACCTTCATCAAGCATCTTCACGGTCATGCGAAGATTCTCCGCATTCAATCATATTCACCGATTATGGTTCCTCGCGCAGGATTTTTGATCGTGTTAGGCTCTTCTGTGGCCTTCCAACTTTCCTTGCTCTATTAGCCCCGGATTGCCTTTTTCGTGAGTAAAGTACTGTCGCCGATGTCCGTGAGCTTGATGAAAAGCACAATACTTTGTAGTATCCACGGAGCATTCGGATTTCCGGGTTGGAAATTCTCCAAAGGCCGCAAAGAAGCCTTCTTTCACCAGCCCCCTAAAGATGTCATTCAGGGCATTCCAAAGTTTTCGAGATTTATGACCCGCGGTCCGGGCTCTACCGGTTTCCCCGGGAGCAAAAGGAGTCGTGTTATTACATTCCCGTCCCGCATAGTTAATCATCTCTTTGCCTTTAGCAGAGCAGTGGGCGGTGTTTGCAGGAGGAGCCCGATATCTCGTAGGGCAGTGCAAAGCAGCTGGCTGCCGATTGTAGGCCTTTTCAAACTTAGCCGCAGAGTTAACCATGGCCCGTAAGTCTCGAGTATGGGAAGTGACCGAGGGAGGCTCTCGATGTGGTTTCAAGCATGACCGGAAGATGTCCAATTGTTCCTCTTCTAAGGAGGGATGGCCATTTCACCGAGTTTCGCATTCCACCGCTTGTAAAAGTCCCCAACATTCTCATCGTGACGCCGCACCGTTGTTTGTAGTCAACCCTATTTGTTTCCCATTCCAAGTTGGCCTTATATTTTTCTCGTGAAGGCATTGGTAATCTGTCCCATGTAGCCCCGGCTTCGTGTTTCAAACTAAGAACCACTTTAAGGCACCGGACTTCAAGGATAGATCGAAATAGTCGCCCAACCGCCGATTGGTACATCCTTCGCTTTCATCGCCAAGGTATATGTGTCCAAATGGGTTTTGGACATGCGGTCCCATCAAAGAGATCCAGATTAGGCATCACGAATTTGTGGGGCAGAGGAACAATGGAGTCCGGTCCGTAGGCCTAAGGCGTACTTCTGCGCCGCTCACCGATCTCGCGCTTTCATTTCCTCAGGTTGTTCCACGAACCAGCCGATGAGGGTCTTGTGGCGGAACCACGGCATTCAAGCTAGCGGCCGAGCTAGAGAGAGGAGCTACCACCGGAGGCAGACCGGTGGAGGGAACGGCCGATCCGGACGTAGGTGAAAACCTCCGTCCCGGCCGAGTTACCTCTGGGAGCATGAGTAGGAGCCTCGAGCAAAAGGGTAGAACCTGCGGCTTGCCGTTGATTTTCAACCGGCAAAGTAGGCGGGGGCAGCCCCGATGTAGCCTGATAACTTGGATTTCCAGAGCGGGGCCCGTAAGTAGGCTTCGAGGCGCGGCCGCCGTCCCGATTGTTGAATTGCATGGCCGCTGTGGCGAAGGTGTGTAACCCGGGTACTGCGGTCCCGGTGATTCTGATGACACCGGACGGGAGGCTTGGTAACCCATAGAAGTCTCGAGCGAGGAATGGATTTGTGTGAGGAGCAAACGAACTAGTACTGCTCGGTGAGGGGCTCCCGACCGCGGCCCGTAACCAAGCCGCGGCGGCATTCCGAACCGTGGCCGTTGCCGCGAAGGTCCTGATTGACGGCTCCGAACCGAGGAGGGATCCCGATTAGCCGTGGCATTCCGAGATAGCCCCAACCATGAGAAGACATTCCGTACCGATTTTGCCCCCACCGATTTGTGCCAGGCTTCTGCCGCATGGATCCGGTGGTCTCGTGGTCGGGAGCCGGGCCGACCCGAAAATCGAGGAGCACGGGTTCTCGTAGTGGCACCATAGGAGGTGGGCGGCGGCATCCTCGGTGTAATCGTGGCGACCGAGAGCGGGGTTGGCATCCTCGTCTTCTTCCACGGTGAAGGTGCCATCTGGATTGAGGCCGGCGGCCGTACCGTGACTCTTAATAGCCTCCATAAGGCCGTTTAGCCGTGCTTCCCGTCGTAACCTCATCTCGTTCTCGCTAACCGATTCCACCGTTGCTCGTCTCGAGGGGTCCCGGAGGCGGAGTGACGTTATCCCCATCATTACCTGGCCGATGCGTACATTCTCAAACCCGAGTCTAACAAACGGCGAAGCCGACGACGCGCGACTCTTCCCAACCGATCAAACGTGACCCTGCCCGAAACCAAGCTTTGGCGGAGTCATGGGGAAAGGACATGAAGGTTCGATGTCCGGGAATGGAAGGAGGGTAGGTGTTTGGGCTTTAGGCTCATGCAACATGCAGCTTATTTGTTCACGTTTACTTAAAACATGTTTTATTAACCTAATCGGTTGGAAAAGATTGCTCTTCTTTTTCGCAAACTACTCGATTCCTCGGATCGCCGGGCCCCGTCACTACGTCTATAAGCCCCTCGTATTCCACCCGTATTTCGACCTCCCAGGCGGACACCCTGCGAGGGTCCTATAGGGCAAGCGGGTCCCACCGACCGAAAGAAAAACGATCCTAAAAGTCTCAAGTGCGGGTAATCGAGTCTTAACGAGCATTCGATGTAAATTACGACAAAGCCGACGTCAAAAGTCAAGATCATGTCCGAGGGCTCGACGAAAAGCCTGCATGATTTGACCGATAAGCGTCCACAATTGATCTTGACTTGTCGTCGCTAAGCCGTAATTAGGCATGGAATATTCATTAATCCTTGATGACTCAAAGGTCAATGCCGGGAGTCGTGTATAATTTGTGCCGCCGTAACCGAAGTCAAGGCGCCTGGCCAATATCTGTCAAAGTCCGCGGCGGAAAACCGCGTAACTTCGACCGATAAGGGTCCCCGAAAGATATTGAGTCGGTATGCCGACAAAGGCTTGAAAGGAAAGGTCTATACACCTGACAGGCATGACACGCACTGCACTAAAAACCAACCGGGTCTCTGACAAAGTGTGTCACTTGACAAGTGCATGGTCGACACGAGGCTCCATGGGATGTTTGGGTAGTCCCGTGCTCATCCGAGAGGCGTAATAAGACCAAACGGACCGCGACAAGGATTTCCCGGTTAAGGACGTAGTGTGCAAAGGTACGGTCACGTGCGCGTAGTGTGCAAGCCTATATTCTTTTTCTCGAGTAAAATAGAGATTTTTTTTTATGAGTCTTAAAAATATGATGCATGATTTTTTTTTTTTGAGAATTTTCTTCTTCTTTTTTTTTTTTTTGAAAATCCTTTTTTTTTTGAATTTTTTTTTGAAATTTTTAATGAGCACATAAGCACGAAAATTCCGACAGCTAGGGACATTATTCCGACAAATAAAATTTTGACTTTCTCCGAGGCGGCCAAAACAACATGAAAACCGTGCAAAAATCAACACACACACAAAAATGATTTTCAAAGCCGGACGGAAGCTTGACCCTCAAAAGCTTTTTTTTTGAAAACGGTGATACCGGTACGTGGGATTGTTAGACCACAATTTATCCCCGACTCGTGTTAGGAGGCGATAACGGGAAATTTAGCGGTTTCCACCAATATACCAAATACCATTTTTTTTTTAAAAAAGCTTAGTCCCCAAATGAGTCGCCACCGTGATGAATGTGTATCCGAAAATTTTCCCATTTTTTGTTTGAAAGAAAATCAACGAAAACGGAGTCGCAACGCCATTTTAATTTTGAGGGCCAAAACTTTGAAAAAGCCCGAGATCAGAGATTTAGGTTCGGGAGGTCATGTTACGCGTCGGGAAGGACGTTAGTGTGCACTCCGACGCGCCTCGTAAAACGAGTCTTCCAAGCTGAAAATCATTTGTGTGTGTGTGTGTGTGTGTGTTTTGGCCAAAATAAGTTGAAACTCAGAAAAGTAAAAATTGGGATATCTTTTAAGACTTTAAACTGATCCCATGATTTTTTGGAAGATTTTTGGATTGAGATTTGGTACTCAAAAGACCTTTTGAAGTTGAGAGCCATTTCTGCCAGAATGAAAAAGGCAGTGGACCTTTGATTTTGAAATGGATTCAAGGGTCTTAAAACTTCATAATCTGGATAAACTCAGAGAATGAAAGTTGTTCTAGACACCTTAAATAAGGTTTGTGCGAAGGAATTTTCCATTTTGGAGAAGATTTGAGGGGTCAAAACCTTCTGGAAACCTCAGATATGAGATCTGGATTCCCAGAAGCTGATGAACTAGCCTCTGAAAGAAAATTTGAAAAGAGGAGTTTTACTCACCCAAAAATAAAGTAAAAATATGTCTGGAAAGCTCTGGATGTTGGCTACAAAAAGTGTTTTGTAGTCAACACCAAATTCCAAGTTCATCTGTGTCCAAAAATTAAGACCATGGACTGAGGTCTGAGAAAATTGCTACTGGACAGCAACTTCTCAAGAAAGAAAATATGATTTTAAGGGGGGTTTTGCATCCATGCTTGTCCCCATTTCCCTAGGTTTTGGTTAGTGATCACTAGACATTTTAGTGGTGAATCAACTATACCAAACCATCCTTGGGGTACATTAGGACTAAGCATTTCATTTGCTTGGGAAGGGGATTTTTATCCTTTGAAAATGAGATTTTATGCTTGAAAATGGTTTTTAGGGTTTTGAAAATGAGTTTTCTTTGCAAGAAAGTAAGAAAACTTGAAAATAATGTTGATCTTTGTAGAAGATCATCCATGGAGATGGTCTTCCATGGTGATCTTCTTAGATCTAGAGCAAGAAGATGAAAGAACTACATTTTGTAGTTTGAAGATGCATGCATGGATGAGATTTAGGTTAGGAAGAGGAGGGTTTACCAATCTTCCTTGTGTTCTTGAGTGTTTGGCTTGAGTGTATGAGTGTTTAGGGCTTTAATATGAGAGTGAGTGGATGAGTATGAGTTGGGAAAGATTGAGAGAAAATGGTGACAATTCAAGTGAATTCTCACCGTTTTCTCTCTATATTTCGCCGTGAGGTTCGGTGCAAAATGTGTTGTTCCTCCTTATTTTTGTGACTCGGAGGGCTCAATTTATAGCCCTCCCGAAAATTGCAAACTCATCCGCGCGGATAGGATCCCCTCAGTGCACTCGTTCATTAAATGCACCAGCTTTGGACAAGGGGAATATTTCTTTTCAAAATTCAAATTGACCAAATGCATTATGTTTCCAAAGATTTCTATTTGTGGTTTTATTCTTTTGTTTTTCTTTTTTAAGATTCTTTTTAAGGTTTAACCTTAAATAACAATGCCCATTTTACCCTCACTTTGTTAGAAAAGTTAGGATTGTTAGGAATTGTTAGAAATGTTATAACTTTCGTTAATTTTCTAACGAAAATTCTAACAAGCTCAAATTGGAGCACTTACAGTATGAAAATGATTTTTGGAAAACACTTTTGAGTGAGTAAGAAATGTTTTCAAGTAAGAAGAAATGATTTGGACCTTCTAAATGGTCATCCATGGAAATTTATTCCAAGGTGACTACATTTTTAGGTCAAGCAAGTATGAACAACAAGTTGATGAACAAACAACATTTTTGAAGTTTGAAATGCATGCATGGATGAAGGAGATTTAGGGTAAGGAGAAGGAGAGTTTACCAATGATGGTTTAACCCTATCTTCCTTGGTTTGGAGCTTGGCTTGAGGAGTATCAAGACTTGAATTTGTTTAGAGAGTGTTTGATGATAGAGTTGGTCAAAGAGAAAACAAGTAGATAACACTTAAGTCCTCTATGTTTTTTCTCTAATACTCCTCTTTGGTGTTGATTTAAGCTTGAGCTTGTGTATGTTTAAGAGTGATTTGAGAGTGTTTGGAGTGAGATTGGGAAAGACTCAAGAGAAAATGGTGGCAATCTAAGGATTCCCATTGTTTTCTCTTTGTTTTTCGCCAGAGTTTAGCTTCTGTGAGTGGATTATTTTTTTTTATTTCTGAGACTGAAGGGCTTAATTTATAGGCCTCTGAAAATGGCAAAACCATCCGCGCGGATGAGAAGCTCAGCGTGCACTGTTCATTAATTGCAGCTGCAGGCTTTGGACACAAGGAATATTATTCAAAAATTCCAGCAGTTTGTGTTTTTCAGCTTGCCTAATTCGGATTTTTCCAATTTCTTTTCTTTTTTAAGATTCTTTTCTTGGTTTAACCTTAAATGGCAATCCCTAATCTACCCTTACTTTGTTAGAAAGGTTAGGAATTGTTAGAAATGTTAGGAATGTTAGGGCTTTCGTTAATTTTCTAACGAAAATACTAACAACTCAAATTGGAGCACTTACAGTAGCCCCTCGGCGATGGTGCTTTCGAAGGAAGCGGGGTCGTCGATAAGAGTAAGGCTCCATATTTGACAGGATGATCAAGTGATCGAGTGGCTGAACCTAGTGATAGGCTACCTACGTATCCCGAATGGGAATCAAGCCGGCCGTAGTTCGGGTCTGGAGCGACTGTTTTAGGATGTCAACCTGGTGAGCGAGTTCTGCAGTCGGTTGCTGAAAGAAACTCTGCTGGGGATAAGATATGACCATTTTGGTCTGATGGCTAAAGTTGTATATTCGCTCTGCTGGGGATAGGAATGACTGTTTCGGTCTGATGGCTGAACCTAATGATAGGCTACCTACGTATCCTTAAGAGGAATCAAGCCAGTCGTAGTTCGGGTCTTTGGATGTTGACGCTAGAGTGACTATTTTGAGGCGTCAACCTGATAGTGATGGCGTTTTAGGTTCCTCGAACCTCGAAGATGATGGCGTTTTAGGTGCCTCAGACCTTGAAGATGATGGCGTTTTAGGTGCCTCGGACCTTGAAGATGATGGCGTTTTAGGTGCCTCAAACCTTGATGATGATGGCGTTTTAGGTGCCTCAGACCTCGGAGATGAAATGTTTTCCCTTGATGGTTTGGGATAGATGGTCCTCTTGTTGACTTCATTTGAAGGGATCGGTCTTACGTCTGCTGCCGAAGGAGAGGATGACCGTGCTGGTCGAGTGGCTGGACCTATGGTAGGCTACCTACGTATCCCTAGGGGGAATCAAGCCCTTACGTAGTTCTGGATTTCGCCCGGGATTTCCGTTAACTTTCTTGAGTTTTTAGCCTTCTGGTTGAGAAAATCGGGCTTACGTTTTACGGCCGTTGATGATTTTGATGAAAGAAGCGGGATTCCGTTATCTTTCTCGGAGAAATCGGACTTACGTTTTACTGTCGTTGATGATTTTGATGAAAGAGACGGGATTCCGTTATCTTTCTGAGAAATCGGACTTACGCTTTGACCGCCGTTGATGATTTTGATGAAAGAGACGGGATTCCGTTATCTTTCCTGAGAAATCGAACTTACGTTTATCGACGTTGATGATTTTGATGAAAGAGACGGGATTTCGTTATCTTTCTGAGAAATCGGACTTACGCTTTTATCGCCGTTGATGATTTTGATGAAAGAAACGGATTCCGTTATCTTTCTCGAGAAATCGAACTTACGCTTTTACTCGCCGCTGATGATTTTGATGAAAGAAACGGGATTCCGTTATCTTTCTCGAGAAACCGGACTTACGTTTTACCGCCGTCGAATGATTTTGATGAAAGAAACGGGATTCCGT
Organism: Adenophora triphylla var. japonica; assembly: GCA_022495995.1. Classification (NCBI taxonomy): domain Eukaryota; kingdom Viridiplantae; phylum Streptophyta; class Magnoliopsida; order Asterales; family Campanulaceae; genus Adenophora; species Adenophora triphylla. The sequence goes on from JAFEMH010002380.1 coordinate 21,993, forward strand.
TATCTTTCTGAGAAATCGGACTTACGTTTTGCATGCCGTTGATGATTTTGATGAAAGAAACTAATTCCGTTATCTTTCTCGAGAAATCGGACTTACGTTTTATCGCCGCTGATGATATTGATGAAAGAAACGGGATTCCGTTATCTTTCTCTGAGAAATCTGACTTACGTTTACCGCCGTTGATGATTTTGATGAAAGAAACGGGATTCCGTTATCTTTCTCGAAGAAATCGGACTTACGTTTGATCCGCCGGGGAATGATTTTGATGAAAGAAACGGGATTCCGTTATCTTTTCTGAGAAATCGGACTTACGCTTTTACGCCGTTGATGATTTTGATGAAAGAGACGGGATTCCGTTATCTTTCTGAGAAATCGGACTTACGTTTGACTCGCCGTTGATGATTTTGATGAAAGAGACGGGATTCCGTTATCTTTCTGAGAAATCGGACTTACGTTTTACCGCCGTTGATGATTTTGATGAAAGAGACGGGATTCCGTTATCTTTCTCGGAGAAATCGGACTTACGTTTGACTGCCGTTGATGATTTTGATGAAAGAAACGGGATTCCGTTATCTTCCGTTGGAGAGATCGGACTTACGTTTTACTGCCGTTGATGATTTTGATGAAAGAAACGGAATTCCGTTAACTTTCTCGGGGAAATCGGACTTACGTTTCACTGCCGTTGAATGATTTTGATGAAAGAAACGGGATTCCGTTAACTTTCTCGGAGAGGTCGGACTTACGTTTGACTGCCGTCGAATGATTTTGGAAGGGGGGCTAATTTTGGTTAACTTTGGTTAACTCGCGTTAAGCCGAGGTGACTAAACTGCAGAGTCCTGAAATTTTAAAGGGCAAAAGGGTCATTTTGACCCTTCAAAACCATCCGCGCGGAGGGGAATGCTTCCCAGACTGGTTTTAAATGAGGCGCCGCCCTCCCTTCTTCTTCCTCATAACTTTTTCAGTTTTCCGAGAGAGAAATTCGCCCAAACCGCCATTTTTGGTCCAAAAGCTCGAAAATTCTTCCGATTTCTTCGATTTTTTAAGCAATGGAATACGGGGGAGTTGCCATTCAAGGCCAAGGACGCGGTCCGGTCGCGGAGAGGCGATTAGAGCTCGTTCGAATGAGGAGACATTATACTCTTTCGCAATCTATTGAGGAGGAGCCCTACCCCGATGCGTGGCAACATTGGGCCACTGATCCGAGTCTCCGAACGGTATACTTCGAATCTTTTCGATCCCTTTGTCGATTTTTCATTTGAAATTGATTTTTTTTGATTTTTTTGATTTTTTTTTTGAAAATCCGAAAATCAACGTTCTTGGGCTTGAAATTTGATCTTGATGCTTTGCATGTTGTAATGAGTTTGTGGGTAACCCAAATGTGCATTTTGTTTGAAAAAAGAATGGGCATTTTTGCCAAATTTTTTTTTTTTGTTGAAAATTGTAATTAAATTTGAAAAATTTGTGTTTTTGACTTTGAATCTTGATTTTGATGATATGCATGTTGTAATGAGTTTATGGGTAACCCAAATATGCATTTTGTTTGAAAAAAAGAATGGACATTTTTGCCAAATTTTTTTTTTGAAATATGAGACTATGATGAAAAATTTCCCGAATATGGGACGGACTTCTTTTTTTTTTTTGTTGCAATGTTGACATGAATGTGTGCATTCTCTTTTTTTTGTAAACGTAGGATTTTTTTTTTTTTGCAATGAGATGATGATTCCATGAATGATATGTATGCATGTTATTTTATGAAAATGGGACGGAGTTTTTGCTTCCGTCGAATGAATGTATGCATGTTATTTTATGAAAATGGGACGGAGTTTTTGCTTCCGTTGACTCCTTGTGTGAATTTTTTCTTCATGTATGAATGAATGTTGATTGAGATTTCTCAAAACCCGCCTTCTTTGTGCGAGAAAAATGGGGCTAGGTTCATTGCATGCTTTGTTATGCTGCCGAATTTTCTTCAAAATTTTATGATGCATGTGTATGCTCTCTCTTTTTTTTGAATGCGAAATTTTTGACACTTTTGACATTTTTGTTTCCCTCTCTTTTTTTTTATTGCGAGTGGTGGAAACAATTTCGTGATCGAAGCCGGCTTTTGAACAAGATGAAGACTCGAGGATCAGTAGAGTCTCGTTATTGGTCTATGGGATCGACTTCCGATATGGGCAGAGAGGAGCGATGATGAGTCCTAGACAGACGGTCATTGAGACTCGGCTTCGTACGAGTTCATCGAGTGCTTGAGGGGGTTGGTCAAGTTTCCCAAGAGTAAGTGGCCTCGATCTTCGCTTTGGCACAAAGATCGGTGGGACGTGCACCCACACATTCCACTTCTTCGGGGCGAGGCGACGGTTACGCCTTCCGACTACGCCGCGATCACGGGTCCTGTCTCTTTTAATGGACGCAGCATTGAGTGGCGGGATGGTTACAGCGACTTGGACCCGGCGCAGCCCTTCAGGATTTTCCCTATTCCCAAAAAGGGGATGGGTAATGGAGTACTGTGGTTGAGGGAAAGATTGTGGAGAGCATTGGGAGCTATGAGGCCGGGGACGAGAGGATAGGCGCCGAGCGCATTGCCGTGGCTTTTCTATGGTTTGCTTTTCGAGCACCCTTTTGGACACGTCGAGGGGACTACTGCTTTTTGCTTTGGCTGCGATCCCCCGGAGGATGTGAGGATGGCCGGAGAGGTCTCTTGGGGAGAGGCGTGGCCGGGCGAGCTCTATTTCGCTCTAGATCGGTATAGCTGGAAGGCTGTCAGTTCCTTGACATGCTTCGAGTTCCCTCTGGAGGTATAAGCTTTCCTTTTGCTTTCCCTCTTTTCTTTAAGCACGTATCTTTTCTCGCACTTAATTGATGTGATCTTTACCTTTCGCAGGTATGGGCGTTGGAGTTCTTTCACGTCACGATGTGGCGACAGCCGGCGGAGTACATCGGGGCGTATCCGGCCATGCGTTCCTGGTCCAAGTATGCCCGGGAGAAGAAAGGTTCCAGAGGGCACACGACCCTCAGATACAGGGACTGCCTGCCTTTGACGGGGGCTGAGACGGATGAGGGGATGATATTCTATCCCTGGGATCGTTTCGATGTGGCGCAGTGATAAGTGACTATTATATAGTCAATTATCCTAGTTTTTGTATACTTTTACACAAATAAATCATCACTTTTCATTTAGTTTTTAGTACTTTTTACTTACTTTTGTTATTTTATTAGATTTTACGTTTTTGGTATGTTTTATACTTTTTAGACAGGTTTTAGGGTCTTTTTATATATACAAAGGATACATGGACATTTTGGTCCAAAAAGATGAAGGAAAACCAAGCAAAATAAGCACTCCAAGCTGAAAACCAGTCGGAGCGGCCGTGCAGCAAAACCAGGAGCGGCCGTGCAACTTAGGCCATGGCCGGCCATCTTGGCCCATGGAGTGGCCGAGCACTGAAGTGACCTGGCCGTGCCAAACCAGGAGCGGCCGTGCAGCTATATATGGAGCGGCCGTGCAAGTCTCCAAATTCAAATCCAAATCTGGCGCCAAAGAGGACACGGCCGTGCAAAATCCTTGACACGGCCGTGCAAGTCGTGACTGCAGATGTAAAGGCACCTTTTGATGGCACCCAATTGAAGAGTCTCCTTCCATTTATAAATAGGACCCTTGTAATCAGTCTTAGATACGGATAATTAGAGAGAAACTACTGATATTAGATAGATAGAAAGTACAACATTTGTGATAACGATTTTCCAAAGGAATTTGAAGATCAAAGTCATTGTTTTTTTGGAGTTACTTTGAAGAAGATCAATAAAAGTGAAGCATTATTCTCAAAGACTTGTCTTCTACTTCCATAAGTATTTCTTACTCAATCTTTTATTATTGTTTATACATTTAAATGGCTTGTGAGTAATCCCCCATATTCTTGGGGTTGGAAACTCAAAAGCATGCTTATTCATCATTAAATAATGTTTAGTCTTGTCTTCTTTCTTCATCTAAAACAATCTCTTTATATTATTCTCTAAATGCCTTACATATTGGCGATATCCAATTTGTATGATTCAGTCAATTGAGAGAAGTACCTAGCGGAGAATCTCGATTGACGGAACCATATAAAGAAACTAGGTTCATTGATCACGAGAGTAGTTCAATGGCCTAGGGATGTTCCTTTAATGGAAAGTATGTTGACTTCCGTCCTTAATGGATTCTTACTAATTATGGTCAGCTAGAGATAAGTCGGAATGCCCGTTTGTGACAGGGCGGGGGCAAACATAAACGGATTTCTCAAACAGTTAGGACATAATTAGTGAAGAATACAAACGCTATTGTCTTAGCCCGAAATAGCGTAGGCCTAACATACCATCCTTGCTTTTTATGAGAACCTTTTTATTTCTAAGACAATGACAATTTGATGAATAAGAATTTGCGTATGATTTCCAATCCCAAGAATGCTTCGCTTTTATAAGACTTCAATTAAAGTATTTTCGTTTATGCTCTCTCTATTATTCTAAAAACAAGTTTTATCTACCCCCAATCTTTTCTATATTTTCTAAAGACAAAAATATCCCTTAAAGTAAACCCCGTCTCTCGCGGATCGACTCGTACTTGCACCCGCTATATTATAATAGCCCGTGCGCTTGCGGATATAAAATAAACCGTTAGGTTTCGACTCGAACAAGTTTTGGCGCCGTTGCCGGACAACGGTTTACTTTTATTTTTGTCTTTACTACATAATTTTTTGTTTTTGTTTTTTTTGCCATTTTGCTTTCTCTTCCTATAAATTGTTGCGTTTAATTTTTCTTCAAGTGTTTTTCTTATAGTTTATGAAACGGTCTCGGACATACGTTGACAACTTTGATCCGAACCCGAAAGAAGCTTTCACGAAAGATTAAGAAGATTTAGAGAAACTTTGAAGAAACATATGGACGGAGAACAGCAAACACCCGCTAGACCCTACGGGACTTTGTTAACCCAAGTACCCCGGAACTAGATCCCCTATTGTTGTGCCGAATGCCGAAGCGGCACACTTTGAGATAAAGTCGCGACTTTTGCTTATGGTTATGAATAACCAATATAGCGGCACCTTTCGAAGATCCTCATCTCCACATCCAAACATTCTTGGAATATTGTGATACCACACGTATTCAAAATGTTACCCCTAAGCGATTCGGATGCGCCTTTTCCTTTTCTCTAAAGGAAAAGGCGAAACAGTGGTTAATTTCAGTCCCACCCAACTCTTTTACAACTTGGGACCAAATTCAAGAAGCATTCCTTGGACGTTTCTTCCCTCCGAGAAAGACCGCTCAAATTCGGACGAAGATTACAAATTTTAGCCAAACAGGAAGCGAATCACTGTATGACGCTTGGGAGCGATTCAAAGAGCTCCTAAGGATGTGCCCCCACCACGGGCTTGAAAAGTGGTTGATTGTTCACACCTTCTACAACGGTCTCATATTCAAAACAAGGGAGACAATTGATGCCGCCGCAGGAGGTGCACTAATGAATAAAACGGTGGATGAAGCATACGACTTGATAGAGAACATAGCCCTGAATCACTATCAATGGTTCAATGAGAGGGAACAACTGCATGGGATTCCAGGTAAGTACAATATTGATGTCATTACTACCTTGTCTTCTAAAGTTGATATGCTTCTTAAAAAGTTTGAAAACTTTAATGTAAATCCCATAGCCAACATTAATGTTGTCTGTGAACTATGTGGGTCAAACTCACATAGTACAGAATGTTGTGAATTGCTTGACACTACTTCTAGTGATCAAGTAAATTTTGTTAATTCTTATAGGGAAAATGGTGGTATGTATTCAAACACATACAATCCCGAATGGAGAAATCACCCTAATTTTTCCTATAAGAATAACAATATTTTAAACCCACAACCTTCTACACAACTATCGGGATTCACACAAAAGAATTTCAATGGCAATTCTAGTGCTTTCCCTCCCCCTAAGTCTAAATTGGATCTTATTATGGATTTTATGATCGAAAGCAAAAACGAACAAGAGAAGACCAATAATGAGTTAAGGGAATCCATTAAGTCGTTGAATGCTAGGTTTGATAATTTAGCCGCCCACAATAGAATGCTTGAAAATCAACAAGCTCAACAAGTCGGCACCTCGCATAGACCACAAGGGAGTTTTCCCGGTCAATCGCAAAGGCCCGATGAGCATGTTAGTGCGATAGAAACTAGGAGTGGAAAAGAAATTGTAAATCCCCTTCCTAAGGAAAATATCAAACCAAATAAGGAGAACGTTAGTCCGACCCCACCGATGGTTAAGACTAATGAAGATGTTGAAAAATGGGATGAATCCCCTAAGATTTCTAGAAATTTTGACCCTCCAGTACCATACCCCCAAAGGTTGGTAAGAGCCAAACTTGACAAATAATTTGCAAAATTTTTAGAAGTCTTAAAGTCTATTTACATCAACATACCTTTTACTGATGCCCTTCAACAAATGCCCTCTTATGCTAAGTTCTTAAAGGATATTCTTGCAAATAAAAGAAAACTTGAGGAGCATGAGACTGTCGCTTTGAGAGAAGAAGTAAGTGCCATTTTACAAAGAGAACTTCCTCCTAAATTAAAAGATCCCGGCACTTTCTCTATTCCTTGCAAAATAGGTAAATACAATGTTGATAATGCTTTGTTAGATCTTGGGGCAAGTGTGAGCCTCATTCCGTTTTCGATAGGTGAGAAACTAGGTGTGGGGGAAATGAAACCCACCACTATTTCTCTCCAACTAGCGGATCGCTCCATTAAATACCCGATGGGTATTATGGAAGATGTCCCTTGTCAAATCGGGAAATTGATCATCCCAGACTTTGTAGTCCTTGAGATGGAGGAAGATCACCAAATTCCAATCATTCTAGGAAGACCTTTTCTTGCCACCGCTGGTGCAATAATAGATATAAAGAATGGCACTCTTTCTCTAAATATTGGAAATAAGAAAGTCTAATTTAAAGACTTAAATCTCAAGAAACCGTGCCATGAAGTCAACACTCCTGAAAATGATAAAAAGGGTGAGAAATCACAATCCAAGGATTCAAAAATATTAATTAAAAAGCCCTTAGATCATAGTGGTGAAAAAAATGTGCACCCTAAAAAGCATAATAAGATTGAAAAATCAAAGGGTAGGGGGCCTAAGAAAAAAGGCACACCGGGATGTCGCATGCGCATCAATTATAAAAGCTCAATCACGCCAAAGGGCAAGGAATGGCGAGTTGTTAAAGATAAGAGACCATTACAATACCACTCACCGTCCATTGTCACTGATAGAAAGGGGTCGAGCTTATGACCTTAAACAAGCATCATCGGAATAGTAAACCGATGGATTATATTACTATTTATCATAATTTTGTTTCCCACCGCATGCTTATCTTTTTACTCTTTGTTCCTTGAAACATTGAGGACAATGTTCATTTCAAGTGTGGGGGAGTATATCTATCTTTTATTTTTTGCTTTCTAGTTTTAAATTTTTACTTGTTTTTTTAGATTAGATTTAATAGCTTTCTAGTATAATTTTTTCTTTTTTAACTTAGTTGCATTTTTTTTTTCTTTTTTACGCATGTATAATAGTATATAAAAAAAAAAAATTAAATCCCTATGATGATCAAAAATCATTATCATTATGCTTGCCATTTGCCCTAGTATAAATGCCTTTACCTTTCCTCTCATATTTTCTATACACTTAGAAATCTATAAAAAGGAAAAGTATAAGGGATCTTTTTAGGAAATAATTGAAAGCCTCATAAGTTAGTATAGCACAATATAGAATCTCATCAAGAAAAATGCATTTGATTAGAAAGGAATTCTTTTATGCTTGGTTATATATTTAAATTTTTGAATATATTCCTTTAAGTTTGTACATTTTTTATCTTTATTAGATATTTTATTCCCTTTTTAGAAGCACCTTTTTGTTTGCATCCCTTGAATCACACCCTTTCATAAATTCCATCTTTCCATTTTCAAATCAAGTCAAAGAAAAACACTTTTATCTTGTTAATAAAAGAGTGACAATGATCACCAAAAGCAAAAAGAAATTATCTCCTAAGTAACTCGGGGCACGGCGTTCGCTGCGACGATGCTTCCTTGCCAAAACGGAAATAATATCCAAAAGTATTCTTGATCTAAGTATTAGGAACATGGGGCTCGCGACCACAATGTCTCCTACTTGAAAGGATCAAGAATAACTTAGGACTTTTGCAAAAATATAACACGTACAAAAATGAGATAAATTTGTTTGACTTTGACGAGATTTTTCCACTACCATCACCCATTCTTCACCCTTGTGATTCAAGAATGTAATGCAAATCTTCGGAACTTCTAAATTGTGAATAAATGTCTATACCTTTTCTTGTACATCTTAAAGAAATAAAAATTCATCTTTTCTAAAAAAATCACTCTAAAAAGTGATAGCTTTTCCTACCAAGAAAATACTTCCTTCTAGCATGCTTTACTTGGTCAAAATTCTATATATGCTATACTAGGTTATTGTCTTGCACTTTATCTCTTTTAAATGTCCCTAAAATGTTTCTTCCTAAATAAATTTTTAAAGGTATTCAAAAAATGAGTAGATAGACAAAAGGCATTATCTACAAGGCATTTAAGGGCTTGCTACTTTATTTCTGAGGGATCAAATCATATTTTTCTCCCTCCCCATATTTCATTATAAGTTTGCTTGGGGACAAGCAAAGGTTTAAGTGTGGGGGAGTTTGATAAGTGACTATTATATAGTCATTTATCCTCATTTTTATATACTTTTTATAGCATAAAACATCATTTCTCATTTCATTTCTTATACTTTTTAGTTTCTTTTCCTTATTTTCTAGATTTTACGCTTTTGGTATATTTTATACTTTTTAGACAGGTTTTAGGGTCATTTTATATATACAAAGGATACATGGACATTTTGGTCCAAAAAGATGAAGGGACACCAAGCAAATAAGCACTCCAAGTTGAAAACCAGTCAGAGCGGCCGTGCAGCAGAGATGGAGCGGCCGTGCACTTGGCATTTTTCAGGCCACTTTTGGCCCTAAAATATGGAGTGGCCGTGTCTTGAAGAGGGAGCGCCCGTGTCATCAGGCGGAGCGGCCGTGCAGCTAAAGTCAGAGCGGCCGTGCGAGGTGTCAAGGCTTGAATTCAAATCTGGCGCCAAGAGTCACACGGCCGTGCAACTTCCTTGACACGGCCGTGCAAATCGTGACTGCTGATGTAAAGGCACCTTTTGGTTGCACCCGATTGAAGAGTTCCCTCCTTTTTATAAATAGGACCCTAGAGATCAGTCTTAAGTACGAATGATTAGAGAGAAATACTGATAATTGATAGATAGAAAACACAAAATACTTGTGATATCAATTTCTAAGAAGATTTGAAGATCAAGTCATTACTTTGTTCTTGAAGTTACTTTGGAAGAAGATCAATAAAAGAAGCATTATTTCCAGCAATTGTTCATCATAAGTCTCTCTTACTCAATCTCTTATTTTAATTGTTTTTACTTTATAAATGGCTTGTGAGTAATCCCCCATATTCTTGGGGTTGGAAACTCAAAAACATGCTTATTCATCATCTAAAAAATGATTAGTCTTGTCTTCTTTCTTCATCTAAAACAATTTCTTTATATTATTCTCTAAATGCCTTACTTATTGGCGATATCCAATTTGTATGATTCAGTCAATTGAGAGAAGTACCTAGCGGAGAATCTCAATTGACGGAACCATATAAAGAAACTAGGTTCATTGATCACGAGAGTAGTTCAATGGCCTAGGGATGTTCCTTTAATGGAAAGTATGTTGAACTTCCGTCCTTAATGGATTCTTACTAATTATGGTCAGCTAGAGATAAGCCGGAATGCCCGTTTGTGACAGGGCGGGATCAAACATAAACGGATTTCTCAAACAGTTAGAACATAATTAGTGAAGAATACAAACGCTATTGTCCTAGCCCGAAATAGTGTAGGCTTAACGTACCATCCTTGCTTTTTATGAAAACCTTTTATTTCTAAGACAATGACAATTTGATGAATAAGATTATGTGTATGATTTCCAATCCCGAGAATGCTTCGTTTTATAAGAATTCAATTAAAGTATTTTCTGTCTATGCTCTCTATTATTCTAAAAACAAATTTTATCTACCCCCCAATCCTTTTTATATTTTCTAAAGACAAAATTATACCAAAGTAAACCCTGTCTCTGTGGGATCGACTCGTACTTGCACCCGCTATATTACAATAGCCCGTGCGCTTGCGGATATAAAATAAACCGTTAGGTTTCGACCGAACAGTCTCCTTCAAAGTGCATCCCGTTATCGGAGATGATCTCATTTGACACCCCATATCTGCACATGATGTTTTCTTTGACAATCTGGGCCACTTTCTTGGAAGTGAAGACCTTATAGGACTTTGCTTCTACCCATTTCGTGAAGTAGTCCACTGCCACTAACACAAATTCATACCCATTGCTTCCAGCCGGGGCTATCTTCCCTATTACGTCAATACCCTAAGTTGCAAATGGCCAAGGAGTCGTCATCCAGTATAGGTTGTGAGGTGGAAGGTGATTGAGGTTGGCAAACTGTTGGCATTTGTCGCACTCTCGGACATTCTGAACACAATCTGTTTCCATGGAAATCCAATAGTAATCCATTTTGAGGATCACATGCATCAATGCTGTGGCATTCATATGAGGACCACAGGGACCATTATGGACTTCACTCATTAGCTCTCTTGCCTTTTCTTTGGTGACACACAGGATGAGTGGTCCTTGGTACCGTTTCTTGTACAGATCATCCCCTAGGATGACATAGTGAGAGGCCAGCCGCTTCAAGGCTTGCAAGCTTTTGGCTTTGATGCCTTCCTTAGGTCTAACTTCTTCATCCCTAAAAGCTGACTCCCCATCTTTGAGGAACTGGTAAATTTGACTGTACCAGGGTTCCTTGACAGGCTCAGGTCCTAAATCTATCTCGCAACAGAAAGCCGAGGCTTCCCTTCTACCCACTCTGAATGGTTTTATTGCCTTTCCCTCGGGATCTCTACCAATGAGGCTAGAGTAGCTAAGGCATCTGCAAATCTGTTCTTGTCCCTTGGCAAGTAGTGGAAGGTCACTTCTCTGAACTGCTCAGTCAATTCTTCCATGTAGGCATGATACCTTTGGAGGTTAGGATCCACAGTCTTCCATTTGTTAGAGACTTGGTTGATGATTAGGGCAGATTCTCCGTAGACTTCGAGTTCCTTAACATTCCTTTCTATGGCAGCCTCTAAGCCAGCGACACAAGCTTCATACTCTGTAGCATTGTTTGTGATAGGGAAGTTCAACTTGATGGCTATTGGTGTATGCTCATCCTTCGGGTCTACCAACAGCATTCCTATGCCATTTCCCCTTTTGTTAGCAGCTCCGTCAAAGAAAAGCTGCCTTCGATTCTCGGGCTCAACAACGAAGATCCTTTCATCTGGAAACTGGGGTTCAGGCCCTCGATCTTCATTGCTAGAGAAATTTGCCAGGTGGTCTGACAACACCTGACCCTTAATTGCCTTTCTTATCACATAGTTGATGTCATACTCCGCCAGGAAGAATGACCATATTGCTAGGCGCATCGAAAGGGAAGGTTTGTCAAAGATATACTTGATGGGATCCATTTTTGAGACCAGGTTCACAGAGTGGGCCTGCATGTAGTGTTTCTGTTTACCGACTACCTAGACTAGTCCTGCACAAGTCTTTTCACACGCCGAGTAATTGAGCTCACTCCCTTGCAGCTTCCGACTGACAAAGTAGATGGCATTTTCTACCCGAGAGTCCTTTTTTTCCTGAGCCAGCATAGCCCCAACTGCCGTGTCAGTGATAGTGAGATAGAGCAGAAGAGGTTTCTGTCCATGTGGGGGGCATAGTACCGGGGGATTTACTAGGTATGCCTTGATTTGGTCAAAGGCATCCTGGAATTCCACATTCCATTCTGTATCAACATTCTTCTTCATAAGCTTGAAGATGGGCTCACACATGGTAGTCAGCTGATTGACGAAACAGCTGATGTACTGCAATTTGCCCATAAAGCTTTTGACTTCTGTCTGGGTTCGGGGTGGCCTCATGTCCATTATGGCTTTGATATTTCGGGGATCGGTTTCAATGTCTCATTCTGTGACCATGTACCCAAGCACTTTTCCCCTTGTCACTCCAAAGGTGCATTTTACAGGGTTCAGTCTCATGGAATGTTGTCTTAACCTCTCAAAGAACTTTCGCAGGTCGACAAAGTGCTGTCCATCCACACCTTTAGAGTGGATAATCATGTCGTCGACATAGACCTCAATTTCTTTGTGGATCATGTCATGAAAGAGTGCAGTCGCTGCCCTTTGATACGTAGCCCTGGCATTCTTTAACCCAAAAGGCATCACCGTGTAGCAGTACATCCCCCATGGAGTGGTGAAGGCTGACTTTTCTTGGTCCTCTTCGGCCATCTTAATCTGATTGTAACCAGTAAAACCATCAATGAAGGATTTGACTTCGTAGTTGGCCGTGGCGTCTACCAGAATGTCTATGTTTGGCAACGGATAATCGTCCTTGGGCTTGGACTTATTTAGATCCCGAAAATCTACACAACAGCGCACCTTCCCATTGGCTTTAGTCACAGTCACGATATTTGATAACCAGGTTGGGTATTCAATGACCCTGATGAATCCTACCCGCAGTAGCTTTTCAATCTCTTCCTTGACCTGCAGAGACCACTCTGCTTAATCTTTCTTAGCTTCTGTTTTACCGGCTTGGCATCGGGTGCCAAAGGGATCCTGTGCTCCACAATCTAGTTGTCCAGCCCCGGCATGTCCTTGTAAGACCATGCGAACACATCCATGTACTCCCTGAGTAGATTGACCAGTCTGTCCCATTTAGCCCCTTGGAAGAAGTTCCCGATCTGTGTCTCTTTAGGCTCTTCAATATTACCCAAGTTAACACTCGTCAAATCCTCCTCGGCAGCTTGGGCCCGGTTTTCCTCTTTATCGGTAACCTGCTTAAAGATTTCTTTAATCTATTGTTCATTTTAGTGTGTTTGCATCTTGTTCAAATGAATCATTATTAACTTTTGTTAAGTTATTAGTTAATTTATCATTTGTTAAGTTGGCAATAAGGGGATACTCGAAAAGATCCATCATTTCATTCAAGGCAAATGGAAAGATAACATTGGCTACATATTCGTAATCTTTAGGCGTGAGGCCTTCAGATGACTCAGAGGACTGGAATTCAAAGACTCCTAACTCTAGGGTATGGATGACAGGGTGTCTGACATGACTAGACTGAGAGGGACGGGGAACCAATCCAAGCTCCGTGATCATTTGCTGTCGGCTGGCTATCGGCCCTGAAAATGTCTCCCAATTCTTCAAAGGCATCTCTGTCTTAGTCACCAAAGTGCGGGGATCAAAAGGCTCTTCACTGCCATCTCCAATTACCGCAACTGTCTCATCATCTGAGCTGAAGTCGATCAAGTCAGGAATCTGTGCTTCTTCATCAAACAGATTCTGCAAGCCTGGCTTACTATCCTCACTGCTGGCAGCTTCTATCTGGCTGATCTTCGGAAGAGCTAACTCGAAGGTGGAGAAATCCATTACCCCTGACGGGAAGAGTGCTGGCTCTTTGAGGCAATCCGGGTTTCCTTTGAAGACATACTTGTTCTGAACAGTAGTGGTAGCCCCATGAATGTTTGGAAAGTCAAGAAACATCCTCCGAATAGGATTCGCTGGTCTTCCACAAACTTTTTCAAGGTTTTCCAGAAGAATTTTCCTCAAGGAGTGTTGACTATCACTTTCATCATATTGGGTCTCACCATTTATGACGTACTGAGCCAGAGACAAGCTGTAAGGACAGAGACGGACCCCTTCATTTTGTTTTCCCAAAACTGTTCTCCCAACTTTTCCGTAATCCTGAGGATGTGGTTTGTAGCCCAGGCCATGTCGGGTGGTTTGTTCCCTTACATCGATGACAGTGTTGCGACCCTGAAGTCTTTTACCCAGTCCAAGCCCCAGAAGATAGCTAATCTTTCTCATCATTCGCATGGCAGGAGGTATTTTGTCTGAGGTAGTGGTAAGGTCTGCACAGCACACCTGCACCTTAGAGGTGGCCACAGAGAAGCCAGTTAGGGCAAGCCCTTCATCATCATGTTTAATTTCCAGTATCGGAATACCTCCTGTGCTGGTTCCTTCCACGGTGACACTGTCCCCATAGATAGTAGTGATAGTCCCATCATCAGACTGGAACTTGACACACTGGTGCAAAGTAGAGGCTACCCCATTTATTTGGTGAATCCAAGGGCGACCCAGCAATGCGGTAAATGAAATGGGGATGTCAATTACTTGAAAATCTACATCCATGACCCTCTTTCCGAACCACAATTTTAGAGTTGCAATCCCCAGAACTGACCGAGCAGTGGAATCGTAGGCCTTAATAGTTTGACTGGAAGGCTTCAAATCCAACAAATCCATCATTTTTGCTGGCAGGACATTCATTGTAGACCCTCCGTCGACTAACACCCTTGGTAACCGGCGCTCTTCCAACTGGACAGTGATGTAAAGTGGCTCATTATGACTAGCTCCATACTTTGGCAAGTCCAAGTCAGTGAAAGTGATGATGTTCCCATAATAAATGCTTCCGATCATTTGGACGACCTCATCTGGGGTGACATCTATGGGCACCATGGTCTTGGCCAAGCTTTCTTCTAACTTCATCTTGTGAGGATAGGAGGAGGTTAACAAGGACCATAGGGAAATATTGGCTTAAGTGCACTTCAACTGAGTCAACATCGGGTCTTCCTTCTCGAAGTCTGGCTTTTCTTCTACTGGCTTATAAGGTCTTTTGTCTGTCTTTGGTTCGAAGCTGGAATTTCTTTTGTCACCTTTGGGCGGTTCCACACTCATCTGCCCAGACCGAGTAATCACATAGACATTAGATCTCCCCGAGTCATTAGCCCTATTGGAAGATTCCTTCAACTCTTTCAGGTTTAAAGGTGGCCCTTTGCTAGCATATGGCCAACTCTGCTGATTGATTTGGTTCACAGCATCACCGGAGGTATAGGCAGCCTCACGAATCTGATCCCAGGTTATAGGCTTTCTGGCTCTTTCTGTATTCTGACTTCCCCATTGACTTAGTAACTAGCTGATCTCAGTTTCTTCTTCCTCACTCAAGGCCTTAACTATTTCATTCAGGCTTTTCAGAGTCAACATGCAGCAAGAGTTATCGTTCCTAGGGGTTGGAGGTGTGCTAGTGGCTTCATCATCTCGCCATAGCAGCTTTTTCAACAATGCAGGGTCACATTCCTCATCACTGTCAAGCATATCCCTTCTTTCCTTCAGGGTCAACCTTCTGATGGCACCTTTGACATTGGCCAAACACTTCCTGAAGTGGGAGATTCCATCATCGATAAGGGTTTCTGTGGGGTTGAAGCTTTTGGCAGGTTTTCGGTCCTTACCTACGGGAGGGTTTTCTGGGCTATTTGGCTTCTGGGCTAGCCATTCTTCTACCGTTCCTTCAGGCATTTCAACCGTGTCTTCCTCAATCTCACTACAATAGCTTCCGTTGGAACTTTCGTCCTGGCTCTGGTGACCAATGATGGCAAAGGAAGGCCGGGATATTAAGCGCCATATAAGGGGCACTCTGGGATCTTCTTCCAACGTAGGGAGTACCAAGAAAATGTCATTGTCATCGTAAGATAGAAGGGGGCCGGGGTCGCTTTGAACTTTAAGACCCTTTCTAAGGCTTCCATACATTCTTTCTTAGATAAAGTCTCAGGGGTGACCCTTAATACTGCAATGGAGTCCACTCTTCCTGATGGAGGTTCAATCTCAATGACGCTTGCGTGTTCTAGATCAGCGTGTGGAGCCCACTTCTCTCGCTCAGATAAAGCTTCGGTCACGTTTCTCCATTCACCAACCAGATCTTTATAAGGAGTATTAAATTCTAAGATGTGGAATTCATACCCTGCCTCGTCTGAGCTTGCGTCCATTTTCTCTTCTAAGACCCTGCAAAGGTGACAGTCGCACTTTGAGGTAATACAGTCCTCATTCCCAGGCCTATGATTTTCTACCCTATCTGGTCCTTCGAGTTTCACTCCCATTGGCTCTACGTTCATACCTTCTACCGAGCTGTCACCATCACTGTAAATCTATCCATTCATATTGTCATTTCCGACTGACTCTTCACTGTCACTGTCTGGGAGAGAGGCAAACTCACAAGCGTTGACAAAGTTGGAAAGGTCAGGCAGGTACTGGAGTTTTGAGATCAGATGATTTGGTCTGTACAGATGAGAAGGGATGAATCCCATAGGATGATGCAGAGACTGAGTGACTGGGGTGGCCGTGGCATTTGTTCTCTGTTGGTAGTGAACAAAGCTGGGTCTTATCTGAGGAGGCGAGGATGTTGGAGCCCTGATGGCCAGGGATGTTGGGAATGACTGAAAATGAGTAGTCCTTGGTAAGGGGTCATATGTGGATGGAGGAGGGCATTGGTTATAGGATGGAGGGGTTGAAATCGCTGTTTCCGGAGTTTCATCTTCCAACATGACCAAGGAACCGTTGGCTTCTACCACTATCTGGACCCCATGATGACGGAGAGCATCAATGAGCATGGCTTGTTGTTCCTCATGGACCTTGCGACTCTTCTCCAAGGCTAAGGCTAGCTCTCCCTCCCTAGTCACCAGGTTACCCAAATCACTGCTGTTTTTTGTCAAATCTGCCATTCTGACTCTCTGGGCTGACGAACCTGACGATTCTGACGAACTGTCTGAGCCTGAAGTTTCTGCACTGACAAGCTGCTGACCCGGTATTCTCACCCACTTCTTCCACGCTGCGAGAAAGGGATAGGCAAGGTTTAGACTCGGGGGTAGGTGTTTAGGCTGAAGGCTCAAGTAATATGCAAATTAAGAATCTTCCAGTTTACTTAAAACATTGTCTTTTATTTATTTCTATTTGGTTGGAAAAGGGGTCGCCCTTCTTTTTCGCAACTACTCCCGATCCTTGATTAGTGGGTTCCGTCACTACGTCTATAAGCCCCTCGTTTTCCACCTGTATTTTGACATCCCAGGTGGACAGCCCCGGGTGAGGGTCCTATAAGGCACACGGATCCCATCGACCGAGAGAGAAGAACGGTCCTAGGGTCTAATGGATCATAGGAACTTTTAACGCACGAGCGATGCGGATTATATTCAAGGCAATGCCGGGAAAGTCTCGTATTTTAGCCTTAACGAAATTTCGGCAGAGTTTCGCTTACGCGATAGACGTTTTGACTTTGGCATTGCCCAAAGAAAATAATGGGCATGGGTCGGGCGTTAAAAGTCGAATGACACGGCGTCACATTGAGCGTTATTGAATACTTTGTGCAAGTCAAAGTCCAAGTCAATGCCGGGGTCAAGATTTTGCCAATTTTTGCCTAACAAAATTTTGGCATGGCTTCACTTGCGCGAGGGATCTTGATTTTTTTGGCATGAACTCGGGCTTGACTCTTACATACCCCATGCGGGTTAAAGTCAAAGTCAATTCCGGGGTCAAGATTTTGCCAATTTTTCCTTGATGGAATTTTGGCAGAATTTCGCTTGCGCGAGGGATCTTGACTTTTGGCAAAGGCTCGGATTTGACCTTTACGGGGGTATATAATGAGGCTATATGACACGGTCTAGACCAAAAACCAACCAAAAAGTCACGGTTTTAAAAGTGTGACACGGACTAGTGCATTGGTCGATACTGGCTGCCATGGGGAGTTTATGATGATTCCGTGCGCGCCCGGGAGCGTCACTGTCGTGACTGCAGCTGAACAACCATCCCGGGTTAAAATGACGTGCGTGCAAAGTGTATAGGATATATGGTGTGCGTAGTGTGCGGCATCCTAAAAATATTCCTTTTTGAATTAAAACAGAGATTTTCATAAATGTGTTTTAAAAGAATATTTTTTTTCGGGACGGGGGTAAATGCAACAAGTAAGCACATAAATTTTCTGGAGCCCGGGCAGACTTAGGACTGGATAGCCCCAAGCTGCCAAAGCTTCAAGATTAGCCTCAGAAAGTGTCCTGGTGAAACTGCTAAAGAAGCCGTCAGGCTATGATCCAGGCATATCAAGCCGTCCAGCTGGATCCAGCAGTTTTTCAGGTTCCAATTTTTTTCATTTCCAAACTGTTTCCCCAAGTATTTGGGCAACTTTCAGTTTCAGAATGGTCCCTGTTTATCACTTCATAGTATGCACAAACCAAAACCCATGATGCATGCAAAATAAGATAAAGAAATAAACGCACAAAAATCGGATCCGCGGCGGAAGGCTAACCCTCGTAAACGTTTCCAATGCTTCTTATGAGAAAAGAAGTTTGGAAACATTTACTTGTTTCCCAGCGGAGTCGCCAAACTGTGAATGTGGGCCCATCGCGGATCAAACCGTTTTTTATAGGGTCGCCGTTTCACCTCAGTTTGAAGACACCAGTTTTATTGAAAAACGGAGTAACCACGCCATTTTGATTTCCTCACAACTTTGAAAAAAAGGATAAGGGTCCGAAGGTTAAGTTACTCCTTGGGAAGAATAGATCGCGTTCACCCAAGGAGCCTTGTGAAAGCAAGTCTTCCTAGACCCAAAGTTTGTGCTTTTTTTGTGCGTTCGTGTGTGAGATGTGATTTGAAAAAGGAGGGAATGTGCCAAGTCATCTCCCGGACGTATAAACCATATAAGAAGGTTATCACTCGGGATTCCTTGGATTTGATGTATTCGAGATTTTATCCCGTGCACATCTTGGACTTGTGATCATCATTAAGTGACCTTTTTACCCTTCCATTGGAATAATCAACCATAGTAGGCGTAAAAGCTTTGGTATATCTTAAACTAACGTTCTTCGGGACTTGGCCATATGTGATCGAGAGAGAGGGACACCTTTTTATAGTCCAGGAATGAGACTCTTTAGAAAGGAAGAGTCTTTGCCCATCAATCCTACATCTTGAGACGATTGAGCTTCGTAGGGACATTTATGCTCGTCTCAAGTGATGATCGGAGATGTAGGGGATAAGATTCATCCGCTTCAAAAGGGACTACGACTATGGCATTTTAGCGGCGGAAACAATGTAAAGATGAGGTCTTTACACCGATCCACATCACGAGATGCTTCAAGTACCAAAGGGACTAGGGGAAGGGGTATAAAGATTGGATCTTTATACTCATCCTTTGTCTTTCGTGCCTTAAAAGGTCACTAGACAATCCTCAGAGAGTGATCCAACCAAAAGGGACATGGGGGAATGACTTCGAAAGGTAAAGATTGCATTTTTATGAAATAAATGTAATGAACGTTATGAAAGCTAAAGACATGAATGTAAAGGGAAGACCTTTGAGGCTTTCCTATGTCCTTTAAGAACCTTATGAGGTGGACAATCCTTGGAAGCAAGATCAAGGGAAGGGAAAGACATTATAAGAGTAAAGATAGCATTTTTATGCGTTAAAATGGAACTATTCCACATCATAATGTGGTGAATCCTCCCTAGAACAAGCCACGTGTGGACCCTTGTTCATCCTTGGGAAGGGATTCCCCATGAATCATTTGTGTAGGGGAAAGGGGGGAAATTATGTTTACATGGTAAAGATGATAACTTTATAGCAATATAACAAGATAAATGACAAGTAACAACAACAACAACAACAACAACAACAACAACAAAGCCTTAGTCCCAAAATAATTTGGGGTCGGCTAACATGAATCCTCATATGTTATCGTGAAAAAAAATAAATAATAAATAAATAAATAAATAAAAAAGTAAATAAATAAATAAATAAATAAATAAAAAATAAAAATAAAAATAAAAAATAAAAAAATAATAATAATAATAAATAAAAAAATAAAAAAAAATAAAAAATAAAAAAAATAAAAATCAACCCTCCACATGGATTTTTGCCCTCCACTCCGGCCTCTTCAACACCATACTTTCATCCACTCCAAGTAAATTCATATCATTTTCAATTACTCTAATCCAAGTTTGCTTCGGGTCTTCCCTACCCTTCGCCATTTTATCATTTCTCCACTGTTCCGGCCTCCTAACCGATGCATCACTCGGTCTCCTTCTCACATGTCCAAACCACCGTAGACGATTTTCCCTCATTTTATCCTCAATGGGCGCAACTCCTACTTTACCTCTGATCACCTCATTCCCCAATCGATCATTTCTTGTATGACCGCACATCCATCGAAGCATACGCATCTCCGCCACATTCATCTTATGCACGTGACACTGTTTCACGGCCCAACATTCGGTGCCGTAAAGCAATGCCGCCTAATTGCCGTGCGGTAGAATTTTCCCTTTAATCTATTGGGCATGCCGCGATCACATAGAAACCCTGTAGCACTCTTCCACTTCAACCAACCTGCTTTAATCCTATGAGCCACATCTCCATCTAATTCTCCATCCTTTTGGATAATGGATCCAAGATAACGAAAAAACTCAGAAGCTTGGATAATATTTCCATCAAATGTGACCGCCCCTGCCTCCTTACTTCCAACTCTGCTAAACTTACACTCCAAATATTCCGCCTTGCTTCGCTAATCGAAAACCTCGAGATTCCAAAGTGTGTCTCCACAACTCCAATTTACTTTCAACACCCTCTCTTGTCTCATCAATCGCCACAATATCATCTGCGAACAAGATACACTTTGGTATATCATCTTGACCGACCTCGTCAATTGGCCCATTATCAAAGCAAAAAGAAAGGGGCTAAGTGCGAAACCTTGATGCACTCCAATCTTTATAGGGAACTCTTCAGTCTTCCCAACACTAGTCTGCACACAAGTACTAACTCCATTATACATGTCCTTGATAATATCAATATATTTCTTTGAAACACCCTTCTTTGCTAATGCCCACCAAAGTACCTCTCTTGGCACTTTATCATACGCCTTCTCTAAATCAATGAAAACCATATGCAAATTTTTCTTTTGTTCCCGATATTTCTCCATGGTTTGTCTCATAAGATATATTGCCTCCATAGTCGATCTTCCTGGCATAAACCCAAATTGGTTATCCGAAATATCCACAATTTTTCTCAGCCTTTGTGCAATCACTCTTTCCCAAAGTTTCATAGTATGGCTCATTAGTTTGATCCCCCGATAGTTGGCACAATCTTGGACATCACCTTTATTCTTATACAAAGGGATCAGCGTACTCTTCCGCCACTCCAATGGCATTGTGTTAACTCTCCATATCTTGTTAAATAGCATTGTTAACCAATCTACTCCCCTCTCCCCGAAACATCTCCAAACCTCAATTGGTATACCATCCGGTCCAACGGCTTTCTTCAATCTCATCTTTTTCATTGCCATTTCTACTTCACTCTTTCGAATTCTCCGCATAAAATCTCGATTAACCATACTCGAAGAGATATTTAAATCTCCAACATCCTGCTCTTGGCCGCCATTGAACAAGTTATCAAAGTACAGGTAAAGTAAATAACAAGCAATTAAAGGAGCAAGATAATAAGAGTATTTAAAGGGGAAAGGAATGAGAGATTACCAATGGTGGTTCTCTGTATCTCCCTTGGGGATTTTCCTAATGTAGGAGTAGTTTTGGGATGATTTATGGAGGAGGGAGGTGATTTTTGAGAGGTTCAAGTCTCTGGAAATTGTGGAGTAATTTTGGCAAAGTAACAATGCCTCCTTGTTCTTGTTAAAATGGGTAGAGGAAGCCTCTATTTATAGGCGCTGCAGTGTGCTTCCTAATGAAGCCATGCAACATTAACCTTTTACAAAAGAAGCCGTCCGGCGTTATCCATCGATGACTCAGCCTGCTTCTAGATTCATGCAAGGTGGCAGCTGGAAGCTTCATTCTAGCGAGGGACTGCTTGGAATTTTAATTCCTAGCAGGTCCTTCCCCCCTTGGACAGTTTGGAAAAGTTCCAGAATTGCCCCTGAACTTTAGGAAAGTTCGGAGAATTACCGAAAAACTTAACCGGAAGGCATGAGCCAGATTTGGGTACTTACACTTGTGCAGCCATTAAACGGCTGTAAGTACCCAAATCTGGCTCATGCCTTCCGATTAAGTTTCTCGGCAATTCCCCAAACTTTCCTAAAGTTCAGGGGCAATTCTGAAACTTTTCCAAACTGCCAAAAGGGGGAAGGACCTGCTAGGAATTAAAATTCCAAGCAGTCCCTCGCTGGAATGAAGCTTCCAGTTGCCACCTTGCATGAATCTAGAAATAGGCTGAGTCATCGACGGATAACGCCAGACGACTTCTTTTGCCAGAGGTTAATGTCGCATGGCTATATTAGGAAACACAAATCAGCCTATAAATAGAGGCCTCCTCTACCCATTTTAACAAGAATATTTGAGCACTGTTACTCTGCCAAACTGAAAACTCGAATTTCCAGAAACCAAAACTCTCAAAAAACCACCTCCCTCCTCCATAAAATCCATCCAAAGCTCTTCCTACATTAGTAAAAACCCCAAGGAAGATAGAGAAAACCACCATTGGTAATCTCTCCTTCCTTTCTCCTTGAAATATCTATATTATATTTTTATATTGTTTACTTGCCATTTGCTTCGCCTTTTCTTGTCATTAAATTTGATATATTGTTATAAAGATCCTATCTTTGTCATGTAGATATAATTTCCCCCTATTCCCCCCAACACAAATGATTCATGGGGAATCCCTTCCCAAGGATGAACAAGAGTCCACACGTGGCTTGTTCTAGGGAGGATTCACCACATGATGATGTGAAATAGTCCCATTTTATTACATAAAAATGCAATCTTTACTCTCATAATGTATTCCCCCTCCCTTGACCTTGCTTCCAAGAATTGTCCACCTCATAAGGTTCTTAAAGGACATAGGAAAGCCTCAAAAAGTCTTCCCTTTATATTCATAGCTTCAGTTCTCATAGTGTTCATTACACTTATTTTCATAAAAATGCAATCTTTACTTTCCAAAGTCATCCCCCATGTCCCTTTTGATTGGATCACTCTCCAAGGATTGTCTAGTGATCTTCTTAAGGCACGAAAGACATATGACGAGTATAAAGATCCAATCTTTATACCCCTCCCCCTAGTCCCTTTGGTACTTGAAGTATCCCGTGGTGTGGATCGGTGTAAAGACATCATCTTTACATCGTTTCTGCCACTAAAATGCCATAGTCAAATTCCCTTTAGAAGCGGATGAATCTTAGCCCCTACATCTCCAATCATCACTTGAGACGAGCATAAATGTCCCTACTAAGCTCAAATCGTTTCAAGATGTAGGATTGATGGGCAAGGACTCTTCCTTTCTAAAGAGCCTCATTCTTGGACTATAGAAAGGTGTCCCTCTCTCCCGATCACATAAGACCAAGTCCCGAAGAACGTTGATTCAAAACACACCAAGGCTTTCACGCCTAATATGATTGATTATTCCAACGAAAGGGTAAAAAGGTCACTTAATGATGCTCATAAGTCCAAGATGAGCACGGGATCAAAATCCCGAACACATCAAATCCAAGGAATCCCGAGCGATAACCAACTCAAATGGTTTATACGTCCGGAAGATAACTTGGCACATTCCCTCCCCTTTTTCAAAATCACATCTCACACACGAACACACAAAACAAGCACAAAAATCGAATCTAGGAATACTTGCCTTTGGCAAGGCTCCTTGGGTGAATGTCAAACGTTCTTCCCAAGGAGTAACTTAACCTCTGGACCCTATTCCTTTTTTTCAAAGTTTTGAGGAAATCAAAATGGCGTGGCGACTCCATTTTTCAATAAACCGGTGTCTTCAAACTGAGGTGAAGCGGCGACCCTATAAAAACACGGTTCACATCCGCGATTGGGCCCACATTCACATTTTGGCGACTCCACTGGGGAAAAGTAAATGTTTCCAAATTTCTTTTCTCATAAGAAGCATTGGAAATGGTTACGAGGGTTAGCCTTCCACCGCGGATCCAATTTTTGTGCTTGTTTTTCTTTTCTTATTTTGCATGCATCTTGGTTTTTGGATTGTGCATACTCTGAATACTGAAACAGGGATCATTCTGAAGCTGAAAGGTGCCAAAAATGTCCGAGAAAACAGCCTGGAAATAAAAAAATTGGAACCTGGAATACTGCTGAATCTAGCCGGACGGCTTGAT
Organism: Adenophora triphylla var. japonica; assembly: GCA_022495995.1. Taxonomy (NCBI): domain Eukaryota; kingdom Viridiplantae; phylum Streptophyta; class Magnoliopsida; order Asterales; family Campanulaceae; genus Adenophora; species Adenophora triphylla. The sequence continues at coordinate 46,062 of JAFEMH010002380.1, forward strand.
CTGCCTGGATCATAGCCGGACGGCTTCTTTGGCAGTTCCACCAGGACACTTTCTGAGGCTAATCTGACAAATTGGGTAGCTTGGGGCTATTCAGTTCCAAGACTGATCGGGCTCCAGAAAATTTATGTGCTTACTTGCCGCATTTTCCCCCGTCCCGAAAAACATTCCTTTAAAATACATTTATGAAAATCTCTATTTTAACTCAAAAAGGAATATTTTTAGGAGGCCGCATACTACGCGCACCATATATATCCTGTACACTTTGCACGCACGTCCTTTTAACCCTGGATGGTTGTTCAGCTGCAGTCACGGACTGTGTTACAACGCTCCCAACTGGAAGGAGAACTCAGATGAACAAGCTATCTCCCAACTGGGAAGGTCCCTACATCGTTACTCGAGTTATCAAGGAGGGAACTTACATGATTGCCCATCTAGACGGCGAAGTGTTGAAGCACCCGTGGCATGCTTCCCACCTTATCAGATACTACTTCTAGTTTAGTTTTCTATTTCAGTTTCAAAGTTAGTTTCTGTTTTCAAGTTTGAGTTTAGTTCTAGTTCTAGCTCTCCGTTTTCTATGTAATCATGCTACTACTTCAATAAAGTTGAAATTTTATTCAACCAAAAATTGTGTTACATTTGTGCGTAGATTCTAACAGGCTCGACTCTTAGTCAGGGTCGTTCCTTTAAACAGGCTCGACACTTAGTCAGTCTCATTCCTTTAAATAGGCTCGACTCTTAGTCAGCCTCGTTCCTTTAAACAGGTCCGACTCTTAGTCGACTTCATTCTAATAGGCTCGATTCATAATTAGTCTCGTTCATTCAACAAGTCTGACTCTTAGTCGACTTCGTTCTAATAGGCTCGATTCATAATCAGTCTCGTTCATTCAACAAGTCTGACTCTTAGTCGACTTCGTCTTAACAAGCTCGACCCTTGGTTAGCTTCGTTCCTTTAACAGGTTCGACTCTTAGTCAATATCGTTTTCAAAAATCATGCAAGTATAAGGTCGACTTTGTTGTTTAAAAACCAGTTCGATCAAAAGCTTGTAGCGACTCACTTATCCTATCAAATCTAGTTCGACAGTCAAAACAATTAAGCTAAATCAAAGCAAGATTGGTTCAAGAGAAAAGTCAACTACGACTAAATAAAACCAAGTCCCCCAAAGCGGGCCAGAACTAGTACGATTAAAAAACTTTTCAAGATAAAAATGCCTCCCAAAACTGGGCCAAGGCATTACTACATAATTAACAGCAAAAAAAAAAAATTGTCTTGGGACTTGTTTCATTACACAACCATCTAAATTTTCAAGAAAAGTCAAACAGCTGGATTGCTGACAGTAGGATTGCTAGTATTAGTTAGATCACCCAAATCCTTCTCTTGTTGTTAAAGGTCGTTAAGCTTTCCAGACCTAGTAAAGGCATACTTTGGGGTGTCATCGTCAAAAGCTGGCTCTTCGGCGTTCTCGAGCCCTTTGAGTATGGTATTAAAGTTCACTTGGTTGACAGGAGGAGCGACCCAAGGCTCAGCCTCTAGCTCGACATCCTCTTCAGCAATGGCAGCCAAATCATTGTCATTATATGGAACTTGGGGATGTCCTAGGCGGGCTTGCATATCATATTGTTCTTGTGAGGCCCACTTTGCCAATTGTTCAAGAGAAATATCGACTGAGGGATCAACCAGAATTCGTCTAGCCATATGGCGTCGACCAACATCGTAAAATGTGAAGACCTGGCTCTGAATATTGTTGAAACATTTGTCACTGCCTTTATAAGCCTCCACATCAGCTTTGGCCTGGGCGTCAGCCTCCTCCTTCCATTTAGCACGGGCTGCACTATGTTCCTCCTGCAGTTTTGTCAAAAACTCATCTCGACTATGAAGCACCTTTTTGGTCGTCTCAAGCTCAGCTTTGGCCACCGCGAGCTCCTTCTGAACCTTCTCAAGCTTACCCCAAGCTTCCTCCTTGTCCTTCAAATCATCATCTCTGACCAGCTTTATGGCATCATAGGAAGCATCCAGGTCAGAATGCTCCTCTTTCAGCTTAGCATGCTCACCCTCCAGCCTCTCTGGCTCAGCACACTTTTGAGCGTGCATGGTCTTGGCCAGCTTCTCCTGCTCCTCTGCAGCTTTCCAATAGCTAGTGGCCAGCTTAAGCACGGCAAGTGCCTATACCAAAGAAAGCGCAAGGATCAGATCGACTAAAAGTTGGTCAAGATAGATATGTAAAGCAAGAAAGAGGAACAATGATTATGTGAAAACGTAAAGTATTACCTTAGAATGGACCAGCCCCGACCTGGCTTTGAACATCTTTGCATTCAGGCCCTTGTCCGTGAACTTGCTCACCAGATCTTGATTGGCAGCTCGCCTCACCACAACCTTCCCAAACTCCAGCTCGGGATACTCCCTGCACGAACTATCCACTCCTGTGAGCAAGGGAACGTTACTCAATTTATCTACACGAGCCCAAACTATCTCGGGATAGGAAGCTGGGATGGTGGAGGATCGATTGCTGCCGCTAATGGCCTTCCCTTTATCAGCTGGGGGATTGAGCTTGGACCTTTTTTTTGTGTTAAGAGGACGGTCATCATCCTCTTCCTCTTCATCTTCCAGATCGACCACAGGATTCTTGCCCTCAGCTGGAGGATCATCCTCTTGCATCGGCCCAGAACTTTACTTGGCCATCTCAGTACCGGCAGCTTGCTCTTTGGGAGACTCAGTGCTCGCAGGGTCTGCAGTCTCCAGCTCTTCAAGGGGGACCATCCCCACTCCCGCCTTGGGCAACAACTTGTTTCTCTCCTCAGCCTCCATTTCTCTACCAGCTTAAGCATTAGCTACACCATAGCTCTTGGCACTTTTCTTCCGTTAGCTGGTACTTACGATGCGACCCATGTTTGCTTGCTGTTCTGGAGTGAGTACTGCAAAAAACAGGTAAGAATAAATTATCAAGACAATGTCAAGCAAACAAAGCATGTACGAGCTAATGTTCTACATGTGAGCAATCAATTGACGAGCTAAGGGATAAAAGCAAGTAAATACTTACCCCCAACGTGCTCGCCATTAATCCTACAGTAGTCGGGGGTCTTACGACATAATCCACATTTATCAGAAAATTTTCCTAGTGCGTGAGTTACCCAGTCAGGACACATGGGACCTCTCACAATCAGAGCTAAGGGAGCTACATCTTCATCTTCCAGCATCATTCCAGCCTAGATACATTTTGTATTTGGATCCCAACATATTTCTTTTTATGATATATATGGGGGGTAATCTTTATAGTTAGACATCTAACTGATTTGCAGCTATGTTTATTCTTCTGGAGATTGTGTATATATCATTTGTGGGAGGTAATCCATATTTGCGGCTAAGGACCCTAGAGAAAGATCTCTTACTGGGTTCTTCTTGTTCTAATAAGTACGAAAGAAGACATTGAAGATCAAATACTTCAACTCAAAGGCGAAATCCTTGAAAAGGAGACTCTCCTCAGAAAGCTTGAAAGAATTCATGGGAAAATGAAGCAAGGAGATCTGACTCCATCCAGTATAACTTCCTCTATAGCCAACGAGGAAAGTCATACCTGTTATAAGGGACATTTCTATAGCAATAAACAAGAAACGGTAGTTTCAAAATATCCTATAGAGATTATGATAGCTCATAATAAGGGCTTAATTACACCTCTTGAAGGTAGCTTCCTCCCAAAAGGAAACCTGACTCAGTCTGCAGGAAATCAGACTACACAACAAATTTCTTTGTCACCCCAGACAGAAAAAATCTCAAAATATTATGTCTTTTATTCAGGCCCTAACCAAGGTGTCTACACTGAATGGGCTAAAATTGCACCCTTGATTGGGAAAAATCCTCATCAATCGTTAAACAATGCTGATGAAGCACATAAAGCTCTTTTCACATACAGACGGACCTTGAGTCTAAATGATCATAAAACCTACAGTCTAATGACACAGTCCCCACCACCATTGGCTAGCCCAAAAAACCTTGAACCAAAGTCACAAATCCCTGATGTCATAAAAAATCGTATCAATAGGTCCAACATGATTATTAATGAAGAAACTAGTTCTATGAATAAAGAATGATTTTTTTCACTATTTCAATATGGCCGAAGCATCGATCGTGATCAATGTTTTTTCACTATTGATAAAAGGAATATATCCTTATATGCATTTTTTGAAAAAGCAAAACCAGAAACGATTAAAGACGTTTTTTACTACGGATTATTAGCTATGGTTTACCCTAGTAATAATCTAGTTGAATTAAAAGCTTTACCAAAAGCTATTTTTAATGCTATAAAAAAATTTCAGACCAAAGTAATAGGATCCGAAACCAGAGACATATATGTCAAATGTACTAGCTCTTTGCTAGACTGGGATGAAGAAAACTACTTCTCACCATACCATTGGATAGAAGTGGGATTATCTAAAGCAGACGTCAAGTTTGAACAACCTCAAGCCCGAAGAATAACAGAATATATGGATGGTATTTTGGAACAACTGAGAACCACAAGGTTAAGAAATGTTTACAGAAGTACACTAAGATTTTTTCAGACTGTAAAAAGAAAATCAATTATTACAATAATAAAATTGTTGTAATATCAAACTTCCCAAATGTGATTACTTCACAAGAATTAGAGAACATAGCATCAAATGAGGCCAACTTTTTAGACGTCAACCTTCAAGTTTCTGAAACAACAAAGAAATAATGGTGTGAAGTGGCTCCACAAGACCACAAGTGCCTATACTGCATCAACAAAAGCAGGAGTGACCAAAGAAAAAGAGACGATGTGTCATTATCCACTGACTCCTTTTTTGGGTAAGTAATGTGACAATATTTGTCGTGAAGCATCGGCTAAAAGATGCCACAACAAAAGAATCTTGTTTTCTAGCATCGGCTGAGAAGATTCCCACTATCTTTTTGAAAGAAATTATTGTATAAGGGTCTACGCACCCATGTTGCACTTTTATCTTGTCGGACCTAGGTGTCCTTTTCTTATAGTGTAATTTGAATTCCGTGGTTTGAAGTCTGCCCTCCATCTATATAAGGAGGATTTGTATATTATGGAAGGGAGCAAAAATGAAATAAGAAAGAGTTTTCTTTGAATATCTCCATATTCAGTCTAAGTGAAATATCTAGCACAAAGATTTAGATAGCAATCTGCAGGACAGTGATCACAACTATTGGCAAAGAGGCATCAACATCTTACCCTCACCTATCTAAACCTATCAAGGTAAAACTCTATCCAGAATGAGTTATTGGACTAATTTATTACAATAATATAGAATATCTAAATTATATGATCAAAAACATGCATGATGTAGAAAGTCTTGTTCTAATACATAGAATTAATCCACTTATCACTAAATGTATTATTTATGATTTTGAGGAATATATCTCTTGTGATTGGGTATATGAAAATCAGAAAAGAATAGCAAGAAGTTATCTCAAAAGATCACAACGATTTTTAAATAAACATACTCAGACAACCGTAGTTATGCAGTATGACGGTTAATGATCACATATCTTTAAAAGATCAGTCAAAATCACTATTCAAAAAAGTCAACTTTATCATAGCAATAGTTATATTCCAATTATTATTGTAATGTATTCCAATTTATAATTTATGATTGTAATTTGTATTCCAATTATTATTGAATTCCAAGTTATTTGTAACAAAATGTGTTCCTGGACTACTTTGCATTACAATAATATAGAGTATATATTTAAATTGTATGATTAGATACATGAGGATTAATTACTATCTCACTGAGAAATATGATTTTAATAGCCTTATCATTATCATTTATGATTTTGAAGAATATATTTCATGTGATTGTGTATTTATCAACCAGAAAAGAATAGCTAAAAGCTATCTCAAACAAGTACAACGATTTTATAACAAAATGGAAAAAAATTAATATATAATGATTAAAAAATAAGTGTGAGAAAATATGGTATCAGAGCCTGTACCCTCACCTATATAAAATACGATTCATGTCAGAAATAGACTTAAGTTCAGAATGTTCTCATGAAATTGAGAGTTATGAACAATTGTTTGATGAAGAAGATTATTACGGACAAGAAATAACTCTTGATAAAACTCTTCTCCAACAAATAGAAAAAATTGAACTTAACTTATTACCCTCTGAGGTTTTTAAAAATAGAAACATAGTTTCAAGATTATTAAAACCAAGGAAGAATACTAACATAACATGTATTAGCACTAGAGAATATCCTCTAGATATAAAAGATACATACGGATTAATAGAAATTCATTTCTTTAATAAACAAGAAATTGATAGAAAAATAGCCTCTCTTAAAAGCAATGAAGAAAGAAAATCTATAGGATTTATTCATATAGGAATAATTAAAATAATGATAAAATCAACTTTTAACAGTGTAATTGATTCTCCTTTAAAAGTTGCACTTCTAGACAGAAGAATAATGAATCCTAATAAAGCTATTTTTGGAGGAATACAAGGAAACCTAGCGTATGGAAAAATTATGTTCACTTGTAGCCCAAATATAGGTGTTTCTTTGAAAGATAAAGAAATAAACAAAATATTATGCCTAGCACATAAGTTTGAGAGAAATGATCTCATGAAACATGGAAATCATCCTTACACAGTAACCCATAAATTAGGTTATGCCTTATCTAATTCCCATCATAGTATGGAATTTAAAACAAAAGAAAAATAGATATAGATGATCTTTTAAGAAAATCAGAAGGATATCTTCAATACCAACCAAAGAATTAACCCCTTCATTAGACACTTGGACTATGAACCTTAGTAATAATAATATAAGATTATTAGGAAAAGCACCAAAAATAATAATTCTAGAAGAACAAGAAGAACCCAGCAAGAGATCTTTCTCTAGGGTCCTTAGCCGCAAATATGGATTACCTCCCACAGATAATATATACACAATCTCCAGAAGAATAAACATAGCTGCAAATCAGTTAGATGTCTAACTATAAAGATTACCCCCATATATATCATAAACGCCAAAATCTCACAAAAAACGCATTTTTTTTCTCCATCTTAGAAAAAAACGTGTTTTTAGAATTTTTAGAAGCAGTCGACGCCCACCACCGTTCCTCGTCATTGATCCTCAACAACAACAAAACAATCACAAAACACAACAAAATCTACCAACACTCACCATTGCTGCAAATCAAATATCAAAAAACTAAAATAAAAAAATTAATCAATATCCCAGATCTAGTTCGTAAACATCTCAGATCTGGGTTTCGAAATTCGAAATCTCTTCTTACAGAATCTAAATTCAAATATCAAAATAGAAATAAAAAAGGGGAAACGAGGGTTTCGGGTTTGTCAGCAAGAGGGATCGATTTTGGATTTTCCATTGTTGTTTGAGCTTTTACCATTGTTGTTTCATGTGGCAAAAATTGCAGAAGATGGAGCAAGTGATGTGGAAGAGATGGATGGGGAGTAGGGGAGATGAGCGGGAATGTAGGCATGTAGAGGAGGAGGGGAATGGGAAGCAGAGAAAGTAAGTCACTTTTACAACCCGTCGTGCAGAACAAATAAGATGGGAATTCGAGTGCCAGTGTATGTGTTTTTTTGTGCCAGTGTATGTGTTTTTGAATGCCAGTGCATGTGTTTTTGAATGCCAGTGCTTGTGTTTTTGAGAGCCAGCAAAAATGATTACCAGTGTTTCTGAGTGCCAGTGCATGTGTTTTTGAATGCCAGTGCATGTGTTTTTGAATGCCAGTGCTTGTGTTTTTGAGAGCCAGCAAAAATGTTAGTGTAACAAAGTGCCAGTGTTAGTGTAATAGAATGCCCGTGTGAAGAGTGTCAGTTCATGTATATAAAAGTGTCTGTGTAAAAAGCGCCAGTGCCAGTTTAACAAAGTGCCAGTGTTAGTGTACTGGTACTTTGTTAAACTGGCACTGACACTTTTTACACTGGCACTTTTGTTACACATGCACTGGCACTTTGTTTACACTGGCACTTTGTTAAACTGGTACTGGCACTTTTTTACACTGGCACTTTGTTACACATGCACTGGCACTTTGTCACACTGGCACTTTGTTAAACTGGCACTGGCACAAACGGGGAAACACAAAACACGTTTTTCCTAAGTGCCAGAAAAAATGCATTTTTTATAAGACCAACTCATCATAAATAGAAATATGTTGGGCTCCAAATACAAAATGTATCTAGAAGAGATCCTGATTATCTTTTCTCAGGGGAAAAAGGTATAGATGGATGTACCAAACAACTAAATAATGTAAATACGATAACTGGAAATATACATATTTTGTGTAATTCCCTTTGTAAAACTTTAGGGATAAAGACATCTTTTTATAAAGATGACCCTGAAGATAACATCAATGAGAAATCGCTATCCCAATTAAGTGAAAAAACCAAATAGATTTCTCTCCCTTAGAAAATAGAATAAAATCCTTAGATGGACAAATTGAAAACTTAGAAAAGAAATTAATTTCAATAAATGTTGAAACAATTAATAAAATCCTTGATATAGTAAAGAAAATAGATGATAAAGTCTAATGGGACAACCAGGAAAAATAGATAAGGTCTATGAAGAAATGATCCGGATGGAAGATCGTTTTAAAAAATTGGAATTGACAAACAAAACCATTTCAAACAATATATTGAATATATTGAAAAAGTTGCAGCCTCTATAATAGCAAAAATTAAGAAAAAAATTGGACGAATGTGAATGTAATAAAGAAATTCTCAAAAAACGAGATAAAAGGGAAAATGAGGAAGAAGAACAGATCGTTGATGAAACAAAACAAAAGTTTATTTTGGGATAGCATCCTGAAAACTTAAGGATAGAAGATAGTCCATTCTATAATAAGAAATGATTAAAGAAAAAACTTGAAGATTTCTTCAATAAGACACATAGCTCTCAGCATATAGACTATGTAGTTCAAATGTTAAGTCTTACGGATGAAGAAATCAAAAATTTAGCTGAAGAAAAGATAAAAAATTTAATAGAAGAACCTACAGAAAATAATAAAGCAAGTCTAAAAGAAGAAATTGGAGAGGAGACCTCTGCTAAAGGACAAAATAGGACAAGAAGACATAGAAATCTTCTAAGGTCAGGAGATGCCAGAGGATATCATGGCGGAACAAGTAATCAAAAATATAACAAATACGACATACCAGAAGAATATCAACCCACGAAAAAATTATGCCTTAGTAACATATGTCTTAACCTAGATTGTGTCACAAATAGAGAACAACTCATCGAAGAATGGTATAATGAAATGAGACTAATCATTAAAACTGATGATAATCTCATAAATGACTTTGACCTAATCTATACTCTTGCAAAGAGTAAAACATCAGGAAATGTTAGACTAATGATAGACCAGTTAGATGTCTCACTTTTTACTACTACTACAGGGGAAGATTTTCTTACTCACATTACAAATTTCATATATACTGTTTTCATAGGAAAAAATTATCTTACCCAAGGGATAGAAGAAAAAATAAAAAAGGCTGAGAATGCCAGAATAAGATTAGAAGATCTGCAAATATGTGATCTTTGTAGCTTAGATAGTTTCTTTTGTGATTATGAGAAACATCTAATGCAAATCTCAATGGCTGAGTGGGGAAAATATGTGAAAACTTTCCTAATGAAAATACCCTTTGCTGGAGAAAATGTTCTTCCAGAATATAAAAGCTCTGGAGAAATTCTAAGGTCAAGTTTAGCATATGCAAAGTTACTAGTTACCAATTTCATGGAAAAACATTGTAAAGACCTACAAATAAAGAAAGCCATGAAAAAGACTTTCAATAAATGTTGCATTCTTCCTCTCCTACCAGCAGGTTACGGAATTCTTCATTACTGTCCTGACAGAATGCTAGCTAGACGTTAAGAAATAATAGAGAAGGAAGGGCCCTGACTCCATTCCAAAATATTGAATATAGGGCCGCTTAGCAAGACCTATTAGTAGCAGCAAGCTAGATTACATACAAATTTTCTCAGTCCTAACATTATGTATGGTTGTAATCCAATAAATTCCACAAAATAGAATACAAAATATCACAAGATTAAAAGAAAATATAGGCTGAAAAAACCTAAAAATGGATAAAAGACAGAAGAAAACAAAATTCTTATAAAAGATGGTTCAGAAGGCCATATAAATATCAGAAAAAAGACCTTGAAGAGAAACCTCAAGCTTATAATGACCCTAAAACATATAATAAACAAAAATTATGTCCACAAGGAAAGTCAACATGTAGATGTTGAATATGTAATGAAATTGGTCATTATGCTAGAGATTGCAAAAACAATACATAGTATAAAAAAGTCTTGGAAGAACTATAAAGGTTCAAGTTAGATTCAGTATTTAGTGATGAAGAAATAAGTGAAGAAGAAGAAGTTTGGGAGCTTACTTCTGAAGATAAATCTAATTCAATGGATTCAGAATAATCTATTAGAAGAAAATATCATTTGGGATGAAGAAGACGTAGAAAATATGTTATGGGAAACAGAACAAAACTGCATTTTAGACAATACTAGTGAAAATATTATGTCTCTAAGCAAAACCAATCCAAACAATATCTATATAAAAGGGTTGAACATACCAAAAGTAGCAAGTTGGTCCAAGCGAGTAAGGCCCAATCTCAAGGATTTATTACCTTAACATGTCCTGTGGGCTAGGCCCAATCAATACATGGCCCAAGGCCCATCTCATGTATCAGTCGACTAAGTTCATTGTCCGACCTATCAGGTCCCGACCTAACTTAGTCCGACCTGAAGATCCAAGTTCTAATACGGGTACGATCCATGCTCTACCTGTCAGTCAGGTCGACCATTCCTCAAATGGCGACCTCGACCTAACCAACAAGCGTCGACCTAACTAATGTGGGCGCACGTGGGTTAAACCTTTCCATAACTGCATTCCTACAAATCAGGGACTGTTATAGGCACGTTCCCATGACCCGTAACTGTCGCTAAAATCTCGGAGCTCATGTAGCACCACCAAAAATACAACGGTCAACACCTATAAATACATCATCACTACCAACGGTGCGAAGGTAACTGCCATTTTGTTATCTGAATTCATTATTCAATACATTTTGAGCTATATTCAACTGTAATCTTACTCTCACGCCCGAGGGTCTAAGCCGGAGACACATCCGGCTAGTCGTGGGTTCTTGTTTTCAGGTCAGGAGCCAGGTGATTAGTCCTGCCACGTGGAGGATTACTGATAAGCACAATTCCTGCAGCATCAGTTTGGTTCCATTGCCGGGAACGTGCTTTAGCTTGACCTCGAAAATTTCATCAACCTACAACAATGGTAACCCCAGACGGGCATGTGACAGAAGCTTCTGATGAACTCAATGAGGTGAATGCCAACACCAACGCAGATCTCAACACCAATGCTGAAAACGCAAATCTGCCTCCTCCCCCACCAAATCGCCCTCATGGTAGAGCAACACGCTCTACCAGTGTTGTTGATGGCAGGGGATTGCCATATACAAGGAGAGGAAAAAGACACATGGAGGGACAAGGAGCTCCACCTCCCCCTAAGCGTCCAACCGCTCATATGAATGTTGGAAATAGGGCAGGTCCCTCATCCAACCCATTGAGCAGAAAGGAAATGCTATTGGAGCGAGCCCAGATTCTGGCCGAGTTACTGGCTATTGAGGAGGCTGAGAAGGCGGATATACGTTCAGAAAGAGTGGCTCCCTCTCAAGTCTCCAACAGGCAGCAGGCCAGGAGTGCTAGGCCTAATGAGGGTGTGGGACAGAACGGCGAAGACAGGATAGTTCAACGACCTCCAACTCTCATTCATGTGCCGAGTAATGACTTAAGGGCTAGCCTCACCAGGAATAGGGAGCAGGAGGCTCAATCAGATTTGAGGACGCATCTAGAGGCCAATAGAAGCCGACGTGGTTCCCCTGCCCGGACACAAAGATCAGGATCTCACAGGGGACGAGGGAATGGGCGCAGTCGCCCATAAGAGAAGAAAGGCGCAGTCGCCACTTGGAGATAATAGGCGCAGTCGCCATCGAGGGATGAGAGGCGCGGGTCGCCCCAAAGGAATGACAGCATAGGTCTCCCGGTTCGATCGAAAGGGCTCATTCTCATCGAGACGGGAGGAGTAGGCGAGTAACTCCCCCGGAGTGAAGGTCGAAGGTCGAATGCCATACCCCCTTCAGGAGATGACAGACCCGACGCTAGGAAATGGCTGATGATGAAAAAGAGGTTCGAACAATGGGAGGAGGAGAAGAAAAAGGACATTGGAAAGGTTGAACGAATCGACTTTGCTCTTCAACCTTTGTCCAAGGAACTGAGAGACATTCGACCTCCTACTGGATTTAGGTTGCCCCTTCTAGAGAAGTATTCAGGGTCAACCAATGCAAAGTCATATAGCACATCTGGAAGCCACAATGTGCTTTGTCGCCAATGAGGACGACAATATGTGTAAAGCTCTCATAAGCACACACTCACTGGGGCCTAACCTGGTTCAATGGTTTGGCGGTGGTAGCATCTCCACCTGGACGTGTTTCAGGACAAAGTTCCTAGATCGCTTCTCGACTGCTGGAGCTCGAAAGGTGATAGTTACTGATCTAAGTAACTTGGTGCAAGCTAAAAATGAAAGCTCAATGAGCTACTTCACCAAGTTCAAGGAGATGGTGGATAAGATCGAGGAAGATCTCACTGACAGGGAAGTTATCAAGCCCGGGAATGGTATTTCCTCGGCAGACATGGATTATGAACTCACAGTTCGTACAGTCACAACTCGACAAGAGTTGTTCGAAAAGGTTTATAACGTCGCACTGGCCGAGGAAAGGAAGGAAAAGAAAAATGGGAAAAGCCCCAAGGTGGAGGTCGCCGATGACAAGAAGGACTCCAACAAAAATGGAGGAAACAATAAAAATGGAAAGAACAGGACAAGGGCAACAGAGAAGGTGCCCGAGACTTTCACTCCCCTAACGGTGAGTCGAACTGAAATCATGAATGCGGTCGAGCTGGCCCCACCTGCCCCAATGAACCCAGGCAACAAGTTCAGACGGGACAACAGCAAGTACTGTGATTATCACAAAGACACAGGTCACCTCACAGAGGATTGCTTGGGATTGAAGCGTATCATCCAGAGAATGGTCGACCAGGGAAGGCTCGATGCATATGTTAAAAGGCCTCAAGCTGGTGGGGGCGAGCAACCAGCAGGTGGACAGCAGGGACCAAGGCAACCTAGGTTGAACTTGGGAGTCATCACAGAGCAAGCCAGCAACACGGCCATCAAACACAAAATTTTTCAGCTCAATAAAGCCCCACATGTGCCTCCAAGGAGAGATGTCAGAGATGATGTGATCGGCTTCTACCCCCATGAGTTGGCAACCAATATGGCGGCTAGGGAGCAAGTTCTCGTCATCCCAGGTCTCATAGATGGATGTACGACGAGCAGACTCTTAGTCGACACGGGGGCCTGCAAGGATATTCTGTTCTACAAGACTTTCCAAGAGATGGGACTTAATGACGAGCAGCTTGAAAGATATGATGGCAGGTTGGAGGATTTCACCAACCATCGAGTTGATGCCAAAAGACAGATTGAACTCGACGTCGACCTAGGCCAGCACCCCCACAGGGTAGTATCAAAGGTACAATTTATTGTGATAGATGTGAACAGTGATTACGCTGCTATACTTGGTATTCCAGGTCAGGTCGCGCTTGGAATGGTGGCATCAATCCCCCACCAACGAGTCAAGTTTCCTACACCTGCTGGAGTGGGTTGTGTACAAGGCACAGCTCGAGCCTACCTGGATCATGTTCTCCGAGAAAGAAAAAAGAGGGAGCTAGAGATTGAGACTGCAGATGGTTACTTAAAGCTGTCCCAATCCGTCACCAAAACTACCCGACTGTCAACGATCACCAACGTGGATGAGTCGACCTATCGCTCAAATGACGAGGTCATGTTTGAGTCGACACGTCACTCTGAAACCACAGCGGTCGATCCAGATGTAGTTATGGTCGACCAAGTCCTCATAGGCAACCTATGCCTCCAGATCGACAATAACTCGGGGGCCACCACCACCACCAGCGAGGTTGCAGATAAGCTGGATGATATGATAGCTGAGGAAGCTCCACACCTGGGGGCCGAGGAGAGAAAAAGAGTTAGGGAGATCATCATTGAGACTCTGCAGTTCAGAGATGGTCCAGAGCTGGAGGCTGTGGACGAGCTAGAATCAGTAGTCACCAACCCTTCCTACCCCGACCAAAAAATTCAGATTGGGAAACAATTGTCAGCTGAAGAAAGGCTGGAAATCATCGAGCTACTCAAGGGGAGCAATGATGTCTTTGCGTGGAGAGTAGAAGACATGAAGGGAATCAAGGAAGAGGTCGCCGTTCACAGACTTGAAGTCAACCCGACCATAAAGCCTAGACCCCAAAAATTGAGAAGTTTTGCTCGCGATAAGGAGGAGGCCATAAAAGCTGAGGTACAAAAACTTTTGAGTGCAGGGATAATCAAGGAGGCCACTCATACAACGTGGTTGGCCAACGTGGTCATGGTGAAGAAATCAAATGGCAAATGGCGGATGTGTGTCGACTTCACCACTCTAAATCTTGCTTGCCCGAAAGACAGCTACCCCCTTCCTAGAATCGACAAACTAGTTGATTCCATTGCTGGTCACTCCACCCTCAGTTTCCTCGACGCTTACTCAGGGTACCACCAGATTAAGATGCATGAGGACGACATAGTCAAGACGGCATTTCAAGCGGCTGGAGGCATCTACTGCTACAACATGATGCCATTTGGATTGAAGAATGCAGGAGTGACTTATCAAAGAATGGTGAACAAGGTCTTTGCCTCACAAATTGGCCGAAATATGGAGGCTTACGTCGACGATATGGTCATCAAAACTAAGGTTGGACGTCACGTAGACGACCTAAAAGAAACGTTCGCTAATTTGAGAGCAAACGACATGAAGCTCAACCCTAGCAAGTGTGTCTTTGGAGTAGCAGCTGGCAAGTTCCTGGGGTTTATGGTGTCCCAACGGGGTATAGAAGCTAATCCGGAAAAAATCAAGGCTTTAGTCGACATGAAGGCTCCCACCAGTATCAAAGAAATGCAACGACTTAATGGAAGAGTAGCAGCTCTTGGTCGCTTCATATCTAAGTCGGCAGAGAGGTCTCTCCCCTTCTTCAAAGCTTTGAGGGGGACGAAAAACTTTGAATGGACGACCGAATGTCATTCGTCGTTCCAACAGCTGAAGGATTACCTCGCTACTCCACCTCTCCTAAGTAGCACGACCACTGGTGAAACCTTGTTTGTGTATCTGTCTGTAGGAGACAAGTCAGTTGCAGCAGTCTTGGTCAGAGAAGAGGAAGGGATTCAAAAGCCAGTATACTACATCAGCAAAGCCTTATCAGATGTGGAGAGCAGGTACTACAATGCTGAAAAGGTCGCATATGCACTAGTCATAGCTTCAAGGAAGCTGCGAGCTTATTTTTTGGCTCACCCAATAGTGGTACTTACGAATGCCCCTCTAAGGAAAATTCTTTATAAGCCAGAAAGTTCAGGTCGTTTACTCAACTGGTCAATTGCCCTCACGGAATTCGACATCGAGTATCGACCTCGAAAAGCATTGAAAGCTCAGGCACTAGCAGACTTCTTGGTCGAGCTGACGTTCACCAAGGAAGACAGCGAAATGCGAGCTCAGAAAGAGAAAACCAAAGGAAAAGAGCCGGAGTCCCAAGTCACCACTAACCTACCCGACGATTGTTGGAAGGTCTACTCAGATGGATCAGCGACCAAGAATGTCAGTGGAGCTGGGATAGTGCTAATTGAACCAGAATCTGGGACAGTGTATGAAGAGTCACTAAGGTTCAAGTTTGATGCTTCCAACAACCAGGCTGAATACGAAGCCTTGGTAGCAGCCATAGAGTATGCCAAGTACTTTGGAGCGACTAAAATCATGGCTTATTGTGACTCCCAACTGGTAGTCAACCAGGTTAGAGGTGAGTATGAGGTACTTAGTTCCACTCTGATCAAATACTACGACCTGGTTAAGGAGCTGATAAAGGATTTGGAATTCTGGGAGATTCAGAGGATTGGACGGGAAGACAACGAGCTAGCCGACCTCCTCTCGAAATTAGCCACTTCATATGAGCCACATGAAGAGCCCATCTCTTTCCTCGAAAATCCATCTTATGAGAGGATAAAAATTCAATGTGTAGAGGACGCTTCAAGAAATTGGGTTTATGAGAAGTGTTGGATCGAAGAAATGAAGGCGTACATAGAAAGTGGCGAGCTGCCTAATGACGAGAAGAAAGCTCAAGCTATCAAAAAGAAAGCTCCGAGGTACGTCATTCAAGGAGGCGATCTGTTCAGAAGATCCTACACTCGACCATTGCTAAAGTGCATCCACCCTCAAGAGGTCGCTCTATTGATACATGAAGTACACTGTGGGATTTGTGGTGGACACCCGGGGGCCAGGACTCTAGCCGACAAGTTGATTACCTTGGGATACTACTGGCCGCACATGAGAGCTGACACTCACAACTTTGTTCAGCAATGTGATCAATGTCAAAGGTTTGCCAACCTTCTTCATACGCCTATAACGGAGCAGACTCCTGTGATCGCAGCTTGGCCATTTGATATGTGGGGTGTCGACTTGATTGGACCCTTCCCTCCCGCCCGAGGAAATTGCAAGTATGTGATCGTCGCCATCGACTATTTCACCAAGTGGGTTGAGGCCAAGCCATTAGCTCGCATCACAGAGGAAAACGCCATCAACTTCATTCATGATTTCATTTGGTGTCGATTTGGTTTCCCTCGAGCTATAGTATCTGACAACGGCCTACAATTCTCCCAAACCTTCGAAGCAGAGATGAATCGAGTAGGCATCAAGCATTGGAAATCTTCTGTCGCCTATCCCCAAGGAAATGGGCAAGCTGAAGCTGCAAACAAGCTCGTACTATCCTCACTCAAGACGGGTCTTGTAGGTCGACGCAATAACTGGTTGGACGAACTACCCCTTGCTCTTTGGGCAGTTCGCACAACCACTCGGGGGCCTACTGGGGAAACCCCATTCGCTCTCACATATGGATCAGAGGCCATGGCACCTGCTGAGCTCAGATTTCCTACTGCCAGAGTGACATTCTTTGATCAAGAACAGAATGATATCAACAGATTGATCGACTTGGACTTAGTCGACGAGAAGCGAGATACGGCTTACCTTCGAATGGTTAACTACAAGCAGCGAACTAAAAGTTACCACGACAAAAAGGTGAAATCCAGATCATTGCAAGTAGGAGATTACGTGTTGAGGAAGATCGAGGCAATGGGGAGAAGGACCCAGCAGAACAAGCTATCTCCTAATTGGGAAGGTCCCTACATAGTTACTCGAGTTGTCAAAGAGGGGACTTACATGATTGCTCATCCTGATGGTGAAGAGAGTCAAGCACCCATGGCATGCTACTCACCTCATCAAGTACTACTTCTAAGGTTCAGATCAATAGCTCAGTTCAAGGTTATTACAGTTCCTAAGATTGAAATGTTTCATAGTTCTAGCTTTCCATCGATGTAAACGTTTCCCTACTTCAATAAAAATTGCATCTTTGTTCGACGCAACACTGTGTAACACTAACTGCAACAAGCTCGACTCTTGGTCAGCTTCATTTTAACAGGCTCGATTCTTAATCAGCTTCGTTCATTTAAACAAGTCCGACTCTTAGTCGACTTCGTTCTAACAAACTCGACTCTTAGTCAGTCTGTTCCAGTTAGCTCGATTCTTAATCAGCTTCGTTCATTTAAACAAGTCCGACTCTTAGTCGACTTCGTTCTAACAAACTCGACTCTTAGTCAGTCTGTTCCAGTTAGCTCGATTCTTAATCAGCTTCACTCCTTAAAACAAGTCCGACCTAGGGTCGACTTTGTTCTCATGAGCTCGACCCTTGGTCAGCTTTGATGAAGTGAACAGGATCGGCTTTTAGCTAATCTTGTTTCCAGAGGCCATTTAAGTCTGAGGTCGACTGAACCATCACAGGACAGGTCGACCTTAGTCTTAGGGTGATTCATTTGTCCTACTATATCTAGCTCGACACTTACATCAAAAGCATACAACATGCAATAAAAGGAAGTCAGCTACGATTAAACATAAGTAAGTCTCCCAAAGGGGGCCAAGACTTATTCGAATAAAGTTACAAAAATACTATGCCTCCCAAAAAATAGGGCCAAGGCATCTATGTATTCAAAAAACCAAAAAGCAAAAAATGTTTGGAGCTTGTTCGATTACACTAACCATCAAAATCAAAGTTTATTCAAGGGGAGTGCCTTCCATTTGGCCAGTGACGGGTGTTGGATCGTTCTCAATTTGGTCACCCACAGTAGATGGCTCACCAAGAACATCTTCTGGATGATAAACCACCTTCCGTGAGTCGCTGATGGTATACTTTGGAGTCTCCTCGTCAAAGGCTGAATCCTCGTAATCTTCAAGTTCTGCAAGAATTGAGTCAAAGTTGACAGACTCAACAGTAGGAGGTTCCCAAGGCGCTGCATCCGCTTCCTGATCATCCTTGGCAATAAGCTCCAAGTCATTTGCATTAAAAGGCACCAAGTGATGGCCCTGCCTAGCTGCTGTGTTGTACGGCTCCTCAGAAGCCCATTGAGCTAGCTGTTCGACTGATATATTGACAGAGGGATCTACTATTATACGTCGAGCCATATGAGCCCGACCTACATGGAAGAACCCCCTAGCTTCTTTGGTAATATGGGCGTGCAACTCATCACTATCTTTATAAGCCTTGACAGCATCCTCTTTTGCAGTCTTCACAGCAGCAGCTAGATCCACCCCCCATTGAGCTCGGGCAGCATCCAATTCCTCTTGCTTTTTGGCCAAAGTGACGGGCACTTCCTCCAACTGTTGAGTCGCCAATTCAAGGTCAGCAGCTAGCTTCTTCTTTTCCTCCTTAAGGGCAGCAAGCTCCTTGTTAGCTTCTCCCAGCTGGCTCCAGGCTTCTTCTTTGGCCTTTATCTCGTTGTCTTTGAGAAGCTTCAGGGCATCATACGAGCTGTCTAGGTCAGAATGAGTTTCCTTCAGCTGCTCAAGCTCCGCCTTCAATTTAACATTGGCCTCCTTCAGCTCCCCCACCTTGGTGTTCTCCGCCTCCAGCTTCTTCAACTCTTCATTCTTCCTGGACAACATCGACTTGGCTAGCTTCTCCTGCTCCTCTGCAGCCTTCTAGTAGGTGGTGGCTAGATCTATCATAGCAAGAGACTGAAATAGCGAATAAGAGGAAGGGGTTAGATCTGATAGACACAAATGGAGACTTGGGATAAACGAGAAAAAATAAAAGCAGCAACATAGGAAATTGCAAGGGTTACCTCGGAGGAAGCTATAGCCCGACCCTAGCTCTACAGGCTTCTGGAGTCAAAGGCTTTTTGGTAAACTCCATAATCAAATCCTGGTCGGCCCCCCTCCCGACCCTTTGCTGTCCATTACTCCAACTCAGGGTACTCCCTGGCCAAGCAGTTGATCCTGGTCAAAGGAACCACATCACTTAGCTCGTCAACACGAGTCTGGATCAACTCGGCATAAGAAACACGGACGGGGAGAGGATTGGGGGTCCCTAATCTCGGTCTCCACTGGCTCACCAGCATCGACTTGATTAGATGTCGAGCTCACTGTTGACGGACCAATCTTAATTTTCTTGCTCAAAGGAACATCATCATCTTCATCCTCTTCTTCATCCAAAGAAATAACATGGGACTTTTTCTTGGAGGCAGCTTTGGTTTTTGCTTTGGCTTGGCCACGGGTCCTGGCCCTAGCAACCTCTTTCTCTGGCTCCTCATCAGCAATGTTGACCTCTTCAGAACCTTGGGCCTCACCTCCCTCGACATTTTCTCCCACTGGGGCCTCATTCAACTCTTCCAAGTTCTCCTCAGCAGGAATGAACTTGGTGGTATCCTGATCAACAAGCTTCAGCAAATCATTTCTCTTGGCACTCTCTGTCTCGCGGTTCTCCTTGGCATTAGCTGCTCCATAGCTCTTCTTGGCCTTTCTGATATCAATGGCTCTCCCCATATTAGCTTCCTGAGCAGGGGTTAAAACTGCACAAGACAAAAAAGGAAGAGTATTAGCTCGACTTCATAATTATAAGTTCTATGTACGAGCTACAAGTTCTACATACGAGCAAGATTAGTTGCGAGCTAAAAAATTCAATACAAAGGCTACACATATACAGGGCACGAGTTCTACACTGGGATCAGTAAGTGACGACTAAGTAATCAAATGCAGATGCTAAGATGGAGCTCGCCCATAGAAATTTTCATATAAGGAGAAAGAAGAGGCGAGTAAATCCTTACCACCAACATGCTCCCCATTATCCTTGCAATAATTCTCAGCCTTCTGGCAAAGAGAGCACATCTTCTCGAACTTAGCATGAGCGTGGGTTACCCAATTCGGATACCTCCAACACCTGACTATGGGAACCAAGGGAACTACATCATCATCCCCTAGCATCATACCGGCTTGGATGTAATTGTTTTTGTGGTCCCTAGAATCTCCCAACTGATGGGCCTATGAGCGACTAACTCTGCCAACTTCCTACGCAGGTCACCATGCCAATGGGGTTCCCACTGATCTTCATCCCTCACCACCTGGGTATCCTCACTCGGTAAAGGGAACTCCCATCCTAACCTACTCTCCACTACTGCTACATGAGAATTCCAGCCACTAACTTTGCTGGGCAAGTTAATAAATAATTTGGGGGAATTTGCTTTGGAAGGAGTGCTTATGCCGCCATTCTTATCAAATTTCACAGCAAAGAATTCTCTAAATACCCTCATACAAGGCTCATAACCTAAGAAACGGCAAACCATCGCGAAACAGACCAAAACTCTACATGTATTGGCACCCAGCTGGAGAGGTAGGGCATTGGCACACTCTAGGAACTCATTAACGAAGGGGTCCAAGGGCAGTCTCAGGCCGGCAGTAAACTGGCCATAGTAAAAGGCAACTCTGGTGGCATCAGTTTTGTAAGACTTCCCAAACTGTTTGAAGAAATCAGCCTTGCTGTAAAGGGTAACCTCAAACTCCTTCCTGTCCACCTCGCAGAAGTCATGGATTGTAGACATTCTAGAGGGAAAATTCTGTTTTCCTCTAAGTGGCCCTTGGGGCACATACCCCCTTTCATTTCTTCCCGGTACCACAGAGATCTCAAAAGCATCCACAATACGCGGGCTTGAAGAAGTGGAGACATCAGCTTCTCCTTGAGCCGCCATATCTGTACAAGAAGAGGGGGAAACAGGGGAATCAGTTCTACATGAAGTCTCAGGAGTCCTAGTAGACACACTAAGGGGCGACCTAGATTCCCCCGGAAATCCAATCCTATTTCTAAGGAAAGAGGGTTTATCGGCGTCCTGGACATAAAACACAGATATATGATCGAGAAGCTCATGGAAGAGGTGAAAGGATACAATTCTTGGGTCATCCGTTCCTAGAGCACCTAGGTCATCTCCCACAGGCAAAGTTAGCTCCGTGAAACGCAAACCCCAACGGGTCAAAATTAAAGAGCATTCCTCTACAGTTATCTCTCTCCACTCTCCATTCAAATGTTTATAGACTCTACGATTGACACTACAGTAGCCATACCCAGCCCCGGCCTCGCAACTAAAGGTCCTAGCCATGGCGAAATCAAAGAAATTGCGAAAATTAAAGCCCTAATTCTAAAGGATAAGGAGAATACCTTTAGCAGTAGAGAGAGGAGCGGAACAATGGAGGACGAAAACACCAATTTATAGCAAGAATCAATTTCCTTTGTCGTCGCCGGAATTACGCACAGAGTTCAGGGACAGCAAAAGTTGTAAATGGAGAAGGATACCTGAATTTATATCTTCCTGAATTGGAAAGGGCAAAGGGAAATTCAAAATTAACTTCCCAATTAATGGCGGAAACAGTTTCCTAGGCGGACTCTCAAACGTCAAAATTGTAATCATTATGGCAAAAACGGCGCTCCTTCATCTCTGGCCGTGCATTGCCGACGTCCAGGATTGTGCCACGTCACCTTGGGTCAACTAACCCTCAGAACGAGAAGAAACTTTCGAATAACAGCAATTGCCATCAAAAAATTTCCTTAACTTCCTAGTCGACAAAGTCAACTCGAAAGTTGGGGGCCACTGAACATACCAAAAGTAGCGAGTTGGTCCAAGCGAGTAAGGCCCAATCTTCAAGGATTTATTACCTTAACATGTCCTGTGGGCTAGGCCCAATCAATATATGGCCCAAGGCCCATCTCATGTATCAGTTGACTAAGTTCAATGTCCGACCTATCAGGTCCCGACCTAACTTAGTCCGACCTGAAGATCCAAGTTCTAATACGGGTACGATCCATGCTCTACCTGTCAGTCAGGTCGACCATTCCTCAAATGGCGACCTCGACCTAACCAACAAGCATCGACCTAACTAATGTGGGCGCACGTGGGTTAAACCTTTCCATAACTGCATTCCTACAAATCAGGGACTGTTATAGGCACGTTCCCATGACCCATAACTGTCGCTAAAATCTCGGAGCTCATGTAGCACCACCAAAAATACAACGGTCAACACCTATAAATACATCATCACTACCAACGGTGAGAAGGTAACTGGCATTTTGTTATCTGAATTCATTATTCAATACATTTTGAGCTATATTCAACTGTAATCTTACTCTCACACCCGAGGGTCTAAGACGGAGACACATCCAGCTAGTCGTGGGTTCTTGTTTTCAGGTCAGGAGCCAGGTGATTAGTCCTGCTACCTGGAGGATTACTGATAAGCACAATTCCTGCAGCATCAGACCTCGACCTAACCAACAAGCGTCGACCTAACTAATGTGGGCGCACGTGGGTTAAACCTTTCCATAACTGCATTCCTACAAATCAGGGACTGTTATAGGTAGGGCTGTAAACGAGCCGAGCCGAGCCGAGCTTTGAAGTTTCGAGCTCGAGCTCGAATAAAAAATATCGAGCTCGAGCTTTTCTCGAGCTCGAGCTCGAGCCCAGAATGCATGTTCGAGCTCGGCTCGAATTAAGTTTCGAGCTTTTCGCGAGCTGGCTCGCGAGCTTTTCGCGAGCTGCTCGAACTCGAGTTTTAACGAGCCGAGCTCGAGCTTCGACTTATTTTTTGAAAAAAATCTGAAATCAAACGAGCTTTTAACGAGCCGAGCTCGAGCTTCGACTTATTTTTTGAAAAAAATACTGAAATCAAACGAGCTTTTAACGAGCCGAGCTCGAACTTTGACTTATATATAATATATATACTAAAATTTATTCGAGCTTTTAACGAGCCGAGCCTGAGTCGAGCTCAAACGAGTCGATCTCGAACAGAGCTCGTCGAACATACGAGCCGAACACGAGCCGGCTCGAAAAAAATGACGAGCTTGAGAATCTGTTCGAGCTCGAGCTCGAGTTTACCTCGAGCCCACTCGAACTCGAGCTTTTTTCGAGCCGAGCCCGAGCCGAGCTCGAGCCGGCTAGGTTCGTGTAACATCCCTAGTTATAGGCACGTTCCCATGACCCGTAACTGTCGCTAAAATCTCGGAGCTCATGTAGCACCACCAAAAATACAACGGTCAACACCTATAAATACATCATCACTACCAACGATGCGAAGGTAACTGCCATTTTGTTATCTGAATTCATTATTCAATACATTTTGAGTTATATTCAACTGTAATCTTACTCTCACGCCCGAGGGTCTAAGCCGGAGACACATCCGGCTAGTCGTGGGTTCTTGTTTTCAGGTCAGGAGCCAGGTGATTAGTCCTGCCACGTGGAGGATTACTGATAAGCACAATTCCTGCAGCATCAAGGGTATTTTTACTTTAAAGGATACAAAAAATAATCATTAGATATGTATATTGATACAAGAGCAAGCATGTGTACAGCCAATAAATTAGTTATACCAAAAGAATTTTGGGTACAAGGTAAAAATCCTATAAGAGCTAGAATAGCAAATGATGAAGTAATGACCATGGATAAAGTTGCAGAACAAATCCAAGTTCAAATCAGTGGAGTTACTTTTGTAATTCCTACACTCTATCAGGTAGAAACTACAGGAGATATTACCCTTGAAAATAACTTTTATAGATTATATGAGCCATTTGCTCAATATAAGGATACCATTACTTTCCACAAAAATGGAACTGCAATCAGCATTAAGAAAATAAATAAAGCTTATTTCCATGGACAAACGAGCTTTTTAGAAAACAAAGGAATAGGAACTAGTCTGCCTACACCACACCCTGAAAATGTGATGTAAACGCAGCGGAATGATATAGGAATTAATCAATAATGATTAAAACCTCTGCAGGAATTAAAGGAATTCCCAAGAACTAAAGAACGAATTCTTTCGATAAAACACGAAGTTTTATTACTAACTCGAAGAACCAAAGAAAATAATAATAATGTTAACTAACTAAAACTAAAACTAGAGGGGAGTATTTATAGATCATACTCTCCTAAATCCTTAAGGAAACATAAAAAGAAAATATAGAAAATCCTAATAGAAAAAGGAAACAAAATAAGGAAACAAAATACTCTCCTAAATCCTTAAGGAAACATAAAAAGAAAATATAGAAAATCCTAATAGAAAAAGGAAACAAAATAAGGAAACAAAATACGGAAAAAAAAAACTGCTTCTGATCCTCCTTTGAGGCGCCCTCCTGGGACCCCTTCATGCGCCCGCCTGGAGCCCCGAGGCCTTGGCTGTGCTTGGGTCAAATTGAGGCGTCCCCCTGCCCCTTGATGAAGCGCCCGCCCCAACGACAGAACCTCTGCTTTCGTCAAAACTGTTTGAGGCGCCCGCAAGGTAATTTCTGAAGCGGCCGCCTGAGACTTGCACTCTTCCTGCATCCTCTTGATCTCCCAATACTTGTGTTACATCATTCGCCCCCACTTTAAAAGGATTCATCCCCGAATCCGTATCAACATAAAGAGGCTCATCCGGATGATATTCAACCAAATCAGAAACATTAAAGGTAGGGGACATATTCCAACCATCCGGTAAATCCACAATATACGCATTATCGTTGATTTTCTTCACAATCTTGCAAGGTCCAATGCGCTTGGGATGAAGCTTATGATAAGTACCTTGTGGAACACGTTCTTTTCGCAAATGCACCATCACCAAATCCCCAACATCGAATGTCTTCACACGACGCTTCTTGTCCGCGTGAGCTTTGTATCTAGCATTCGCCTCTTCTATGTTCTTCTTAACTTCACTTTGTACCTCCTCCACCATCTCCGCCAAATGCTCCGCCGCAATACTATAGCCTGGAATTTGTGGCAAAGGAACCAACTCAAGAGTGTGTGTTGGAGGCCTTTGATACACCACCTCAAACAGAGTTTTCTTTGTAGTGCGATTCACCATGTTGTTAAAAGCAAACACCGTTGTAGACAAAGCAAGATCCCATTTCTTGGTAAACTTTCCACACAAACACCGAATCATAGAACCCAATGTTCTATTAACCACCTCCGTTTTCCCATCTGTTTGAGGATGAAAAGAACTACTAAAATCCAGTCCCGTCTCGAATATGTGCCACAAAGTGCGCCAAAAGTGACTAAGGAACTTTGTATCACGATCCGAGGTAATAGATTTAGGAATCCCATGAAGGCGAACTACTTCCTTAAAGAATAAACCCGCAATGTGAGCCGCATCATGAGTCTTACGATAAGGAATAAAGTGAGCCATCTTAGAAAAACGATCCACCACCACAAAAACCGAATCACACGACCGTTGAGTACTCAATAAACCAAGCACAAAATCCATAGAAATATCACCCCAAGGACCCTCCGGAATCGGCAAAGGAGTATACAATCGCGTGTTTTGTGACGTTTGTTCGGTCGAAACCTAACGGTTTATTTAATTCCGCAAGCGCACGGGCTATTGAAATATAGCGGGTGCAAGTACGGGTCGATCCCACAGAGACAGGGTTTACTAGGGAATACTTTTGTCTTTAGAAAGTAATAGAAAAGGTTGGGGGGGATAAAATTTGTTTTTAGAAAGATAGAGAGAACATAAACAGAAAGTACTTTAATTAAATTCTTATATAAAACGAAGCATTCTCGGGATTGGAAATCATACACATAATCTTATTCATCAAATCGTCATTGTCTTAGAGATAAAAGGTTTTCATAAAAAGAAAGGATGGTATGTTAAGCCTACGCTACTTCGGGCTAAGACAGTAGCGTTTGTATTCTTCACTAATTATGTCCTAACTGTTTGAGATTTCCGTTTACGTTATTCCCGCCCTGTCATAAACGGGCGTTCCGGCTTATCTCTAGCTGACCATAATTAGTAAGAATCCATTAAGGACGAGAGTCAACATACTTTCCATTAAAGGAACATCCCTAGGCCATTGAACTACTCTCGTGATCAATGAAACCTAGTATCTTTATATGGTTCCGTCAATCGAGATTCTCCGCTAGGTACTTCTCTCAATTGACTGAATCATACAAATTGGATATCTCCAAAATGTAAGGCGTTTAGAGAATAATACAAAGAAATTGATTAGATGAAGAGAGAAGACAAGACTTAACATTTTTAGATGATGAATAGATATGCTTTTGTGTTTCCAACCCCAAGAATAAGGGGGATTACTCACAAGCCATTAAATAACATAAAAGCAGAAGTAAAAGATTGAGTAAGAAGGACTTATGATGAATAAACGCTGGAAATGATGCTTCACTTTTATTACTTTTCCTCAAAAGTAACTCCAAGAACAAAACAATGACTTTGATCTTTAAATTCCTTTGGAAAATTGTTATCTCAAGTGTTTGTACTTTCTATCTATCTAATATCAGTGATTTCTCTCTAACAATTCGTATCTAAGACTGATCACTAGGGTCCTATTTATAAAAGGGAGGAGACTCTTCAATTGGGTGCCATCAAAAGGTGCCTTTACGTCTGCAGTCGCGTTTTGCACGGCCGCGTCAAGGAAGTTGCACGGCCGTGTGACCCTTGGCGCCAGATTTGAATTTGAGTCTTGACACTTCGCACGGCCGCTCCTGTCCAAGCTGCACGGCCGCTCCATATAATGACACGGCCACTCCCTCTTCAAGACACGGCCACTCTATATTTTAGGGCCACAAATGGCCTGAAAAAGGCCAGGTGCACGGCCGCTCCATCTTGGCTGCACGGCCGCTCCATCTGAAATTTAGCTTTGTGTGCTTGATTTGGTTGGTGCTCTTCCATGTCTTTTGCCTTGAAGTGTCCAAGTATCCTTTTGATAAAATGAACCTAAAACCTGTCTTTAAATGCAAGAAATATACCAAAAGCGTAAAATCTAGATAATATGAAGAAGGAACTAAAAAGTACATGAAATGGAATGAGAAATGATGTTTTATGCAATAAAAAGTATATAAAACTAAGGATAAATGACTATATAATAGTCACTTATCAAACTCCCCCACACTTAAGCTTTTGCTTGTCCCCAAGAAAACTTAGAATGAAAATACGGAGAGGGAGAAAAAGCAAGATTGATCCCTCAGAAATAAAGTAGCAAACCCTTAAATGCCTTTTAGATAATGCCTTTATCTTTCTAATCATATTTTGAAAACCTTTAAAAATTTATCTAGGAAGAAGTATTTTAGGGATACTTTTAAAGAGATAAAATGCAAGACAATAACCTAATATAGCATATATAGAATTTTGACCAAGTAAAGCATGCTAGAAGGAAAAATCTTAGATTTATTTCTTGGTAGAAAAAGCTGTTACTTTTTTAAAGTGATTTTTTGAGAAAAGATGAATTTATTTCTTTAAAATGGACAAGAGAAGGTATAAACATTTATTCACAAATTAGAAGTTCCCGAAAAATTGAATTGCATTCTTGAATCACGAGGGTGGAAAATGGATGATGATAGTGGAAAAATCTCATCAAAGTCAAACAAATTTATCTTATTTTTGCACGTGTTATATTTTTACAAAAGACCTAAGTTATTTTTGATCTTTTCAAGTAGGAGACATTGTGGTCGCGAACCCCATGTTCCTAATACTTAGATCAAGAATACTTTTGGATATTACTCCCGTTTGGCAAGGAAGCATCGTCGCAGCGAACGCCGTGCCCCGAGTTACTTAGGAAGTAATAGGTTTCTTTTTGCTTTTTAAGGATTGGTGACAAATGTCACTCTTTTTAGCAATAAGATAAAGGTGTTTTACTTTGATTTGATTTGAGAAATGGAAAGATGGAATTTTTGATGAAAGGGTGTGATTCAAGGGATGCAAACAAAAAGGTGCTTCTAAAAAGGGAATAAACGTTTAATAAAGATAAAAGATGTACAATCTTAAAGAAATATTTTCAACATTTGCATAAATGACCAAGCATAAAAAAGATTCCTTCTAATCAAATGCATTTTCCTTGATAAGACTCTATATTTTGCTATACTAACTTATGAGGCTTTCAATTATTTCCTAAAAATATCCCTATATTTTTTTCCTTTTTATAGATTTCTAAGTTTATAGAAAATATGAGAGGAAAGATAAATAGGCATTTATACTAGGGCAAATGGCAAGCATAATGATAATGATTTTTGATCATCATAGGGATTTATTATTTTTTTTTATATACTATTATACAAGCATAAAAATGAAAAATGCAACTAAGTTAAAAAAGAAAAAAATTACACTAGAAAGCAAAAAATTTTAAAACTAGAAAGCGAAAAATAAAATAAAAGGATAGATATACCCCCCACACTTGAAATGAACATTGTCCTCAATGTTTCAAGGAACAATGCCAAATCCCGGGAGGGTAAAGAGAAAAACTTACTAAAATGGTGGTGGTGGTGGAAAGTTGTCCCAATAGTTTGCCCCATAATTGTAAATGTCGTCAATCCTTCCTTGAGCATGTTGAATACGACCATCCATTTGGCCGAGTTTTTGAAGGATTTGAGCGTTTTGTTCAAGCAGTTGACCTTGTTGGGCAAACATTTGATCGAACCTTTGGTAAAAGTCGGGTGGCAATGGGGCTTGAATCTCTTCTTCTGCTTCTTCTTCTTCTTGACCTTCTCCTTCAATGGCATTTGGAAATATCCAAGTCTCGGATTCTCCTACTCGGGCGGAGGGAAGATTGTTGCTTGGGAGTACAATGTAGGGCGTTTTTCCCGCTCCTACTAACCAATTATACTCATTATTCCCCCTCTCCGAAATGAGTTGCATAGTCCGAAGGGTTGGAATATCCAGTTTTGTTGACCCTCTCACCTCAACCCAATCATTTGGAACCTCAAAATTAATGTTCTTGGCAAATAAAGTAGCAATTCCTCCCATATGAATCTCCCCATTAAAGTTGGGAGAAACAATGTCACCAATCAACTCAAAGAAGAAATTGCAAAGATTCATCCTCCTACGCCTATTAGCAAATCCCCATAACAAAAACAACTCCTTCCTATTCACTGTTCCCTTATCCTCCCTAGCAAAGATGGTACAAGCGAAAATTCTATGTATAAGGCGGAAGGTTGGGTGAACGATAGAGGAGGCTTTGGCACTTCGGGATGTGTAGGATGGAAGGCCGGTTATTTGGTTCCAAAAGACATTCTCATTATATTCAACGGGCATGTCGGGAAAAGTTTCGGTGTCAAAGGATAATCCCAAAATTCTACTAACTTCAGCCCCGGTTAAGTGGAGTTCCCTTCCGCCAAGGCGAAAGTCAATATGAAACTGATTAAACTTTCTCCCCGTTAACCTACAAGTATCCTCCTTAACCTTACTCTTCACCGTGCTCAAAAATTCTAGGGTAAGAACTTCATAGGTCTTCTCATGCTTTTGGAGAATTCCCTCGGATCTTAACCCCATAAACAAAGTCAGAACATCATCATAGATTCCTAATGATCGTAGGGCAGGCCTATCAGGAAATTGAGTTGGCCTAATCCTTTTGGAACTTAAGGCAACGAAACGTGCCGTCTCCCTTGGGCTCCTAAAATCAATCCCCAAAGTATTGAGAGTTGGATTAAAGCTAGAGGAGGAGGTTTGCTCCTTTCGAGACTTCTTTGCTACTCTCTCCGTAGCCTTCCCTTTCCCTTTGGTGGACATTATCTCAAGACCCAAAAAAGTTGAAAGACAAGAGAAGTGAAAGAGTTTTTACCCGAATTAATCACTGAATAAACCCGAAATCATTGATGCCCAGCCACTCAAATGTCCAAAATCTTCCTCCTTGCACCTTGATTCGGAGTAATCCCTTAGAATTTATGGAATGGGTGAAGGGTTTTGGTATTTTCGGAATTGGGGTTTTAGGAGGGTTTTGGACTGATTTTGGTGGGGGAGAAATGGTTGAGTGGTGGATTTGAGGATGATTGAGGGTTGTAATGTGGGTTAGAATGGTAGAGAGATGGGTATTTAAGGTGGTTGGGGCGGAGGTATAGAGAGAAGAGTGAAGGAGATGAAGTGAATGAGGGAGGAGGGAGAAGGGTGCGTCTTTTTGACTGAAACGACGCAACTCCCCAGACGCTTTGCACGGCCGTGTCAATGGACTTGCACGGCCGCTCCCTTTTGCTGAGTTAACCCGTTCTGACTCGATATGAACTACACGGCCGCTCCAAGTTATACTGCACGGCCGTGCTAACCAGAATTTCACCATTTTTAAATCTTTTTTTTCTTTTTCTCTTTTATACCTACAAAACAAGGTTAGCACAATAATAATAAAAACTAAAAATAAAAATATATAAATAAAGCAAAAATAATCCATCGGTTACCATCCCGATGATGCTTGTTTTAGGTCCTTAGCTTGACCCCTTCCCGGTAATAGGAGATGCATGATATTTGGTTGGCCTTTTGTCATTGACAACTTGCCATTGCAATCCTTCCGGGGTAATGAGTATCTTTTGTGGTAGATATTTCTTCCATCCCGATTTCTTAGTTAGAACAAGCGACCTATAGTCTTTGCACTTTCGGAAATTCGAAGTGACCTCCTTCTTTATTCTTTTTGGCTTTTTTACTGCATTGTTAGCTTTGGGACATGCAGAAATATCTATAACATCATTGCAAATCAAAGGTTCAACATTTATGGGATCATTTTCTGTTCCTTCCTTTGATTTCGGTTCCTCACCCATTAAATCTTCTTCACTTGGAATCCAATTTTCTTCACTAGGGGTGTAGGTCTCTTCATTTGGGGTCCAATTTTCTTCACTAGGTGTGTAGGCCTCGAGATAGGGATCTTCGAGAACTGGCCTATGCATACTAAATTTGACCCTTTCTTTCCCTATATTTAGGGAAAATGTGCCATTTTTCACATCTATAATTGCCCCCGCAGTGGCAAGAAATGGCCTTTCTAGAATGACGAGAATATAATGGTCTTCCGCCATATCCAAGATAACAAAGTCGACAGGGATGATCAAGTTCCCTACTCGACAAGGCAAGTTTTCCATAATACCAACGGGGTATTGAACGGATCGGTCTGCCAATTGGAGGGTTATGGTTGTGGGTTTGAGTTCCCCTATACCAAGCTTCTCGCTAACCGATAATGGCATTATACTAACGCCAGCTCCTAAGTCAAGGACAGCATTATCTATGTTTATTCTGCCAACACAACAAGGAAGGGTGAATGTACCTGGATCCTTTAATTTCGGAGGGTCTTTATTTTGCAAAACAGCGCTTACTTCCTCCGCTAGCATAACATTCTTATTTTCTTCTAGCCTTTCTTTTTCAAAAATTAATTTTTTCAAAGGTTTAACGGCTAAAGGCATATCTTCATCTTTTCTAAAATAAGGAATGTTAACATTAATGGCATCTAGGTTATCAAGGAATTCATCATAATCCTTGTCTTCTTTTTAGGGATTCCGTCTCAACCTAGTCTCAATCATCGGAGGGATTGGACTATGATTATTTCTAGGGCATTCATTTATCTTTTCTTGCTCATCCCTAGTTTTCACCACATTAACTTGCTCATTTGGCCTTTGAGATTGACCGGGAAGA
Source organism: Adenophora triphylla var. japonica (assembly GCA_022495995.1). Classification (NCBI taxonomy): domain Eukaryota; kingdom Viridiplantae; phylum Streptophyta; class Magnoliopsida; order Asterales; family Campanulaceae; genus Adenophora; species Adenophora triphylla. The sequence goes on from JAFEMH010002380.1 coordinate 77,961, forward strand.
CTCCCTTGTGGCCTATTCATTGGGGTAGCCTATTGAGCTTGTTGAGTTTCTATCATCTTATTATGTGCTGCCAAGTTATCAAACCTAGCATTAAGCAGTTTAAAACATTCCCTAAATTCATTATTGATCTTTTCTTGGGAATTTTTATTTTCCACTACAAAATCCATTATAAGATCCAATTTAGATTTAGGGGGAAAGGTACTTGCATTGTTGTTGAAATTCTTGGGTGCAAATCCCGGGGGTTGTGTAGATGGTTGCGGGTTAAGAACGTTGTTATTCTTATAGGAAAAATTGGGGTGATTCCTCCACTCGGGATTATATGTATTAGAATACATCCCCCCCTTTTTGCCCAAAAGAATTAACGAAGTTCACTTGATCGTTAGAAGTAACGTCAAGTAACTCGCAGTTATCCGTACTATGTGAGTTAGACCCACATAGTTCGCATAACACATTTACACTAGCAATGGGATTGACATTAAGATTTTCAAACTTTTTCAAAAGCATGTCAACTTTAGAGGAGAGAAGAGTAACTGCATCAACATTATATTTACCGGGCGTACCTTGTTGCTGCTCCCTCTCGTTTGACCATTGGTAATGGTTCAATGCAATGTTCTCGATAAGGTCGTATGCCTCATCGACTCCTTTGTTCATCAATGCTCCTCCCGCAGCGGCATCAATGGTCTCTCTTGTTTTGAATATGAGACCGTTGTAGAAGGTGTGAACAATTAACCACTTTTCAAGCCCGTGGTGGGGGCACATTCTGAGAAGTTCCTTGAACCGCTCCCATGCATCATACAAAGTCTCACTATCTGTTTGATGAAGTTAGTGATCTTTGTTCGTATCACGGCGCCTTGCTTGGTGGGAAAAATCGACCAAGGAATGCTTCTTGAATTTGGTCCCATGTTGTTAATGAATTCTGGGGGACCTAATTCAACCATTGTTTCGCCTTATCCTTAAGAGAGAAAGGAAAAAGGCGCATCCGAATTGCTTCCATCAGTAACATTTTGAATACGTGTGGTATCACAAGATTCAAGGAATGTTTGGATGTGTAGATGGGGATCTTCGAAGGCGGTGCCGTATTGGTTATTCATAACCATATGCAATAACTGCGGCTTTATCTCGAAGTGTGCCGCTCCGGCATTCGGCACAACAATAGGGGATCTAGTTCCCGGGGTACTTGGGTTAACAAAGTCCCGTAGGGTCCTAGCGGGTGTTTGCTGTTCTCCGTCCATATGCTTCTTCAAAGTTTCTCTAAATCTTCTTAATCTCTCGTGAAAGCTTCTTTCGGGTTCCGGATCAAAGTTGTCAACGTATGTCCGAGACCGTTTCATAAACTATAAGAAAAACACTTGAAGAAAAATTAAACGCAACAATTTATAGGAAGAGAAAGCAAAATAGTAAAAATAAAACAAAAACTAAAAATTATGTAGTAAAGACAAAAATAAAAGTAAACCGTTGTCCCCGGCAACGGCGCCAAAAACTTGTTCGGTCGAAACCTAACGGTTTATTTAATTCCGCAAGCGCACGGGCTATTGTAATATAGCGGGTGCAAGTACGGGTCGATCCCACAGAGACAGGGTTTACTAGGGAATACTTTTGTCTTTAGAAAGTAATAGAAAAGATTGGGGGGAGATAAAATTTGTTTTTAGAAAGATAGAGAGAACATAAACAGAAAGTACTTTAATTAAATTCTTATATAAAACGAAGCATTCTCGGGATTGGAAATCATACACATAATCTTATTCATCAAATCGTCATTGTCTTAGAGATAAAAGGTTTTCATAAAAAGCAAGGATGGTATGTTAAGCCTACGCTACTTCGGACTAAGACAGTAGCGTTTGTATTCTTCACTAATTATGTCCTAACTGTTTGAGATTTCCGTTTACGTTATTCCCGCCCTGTCACAAACGGGCGTTCCGGCTTATCTCTAGCTGACCATAATTAGTAAGAATCCATTAAGGACAAGAGTCAACATACTTTCCATTAAAGGAACATCCCTAGGCCATTGAACTACTCTCGTGATCAATGAAACCTAGTATCTTTATATGGTTCCGTCAATCGAGATTCTCCGCTAGGTACTTCTCTCAATTGACTGAATCATACAAATTGGATATCTCCAAAATGTAAGGCGTTTAGAGAATAATACAAAGAAATTGATTAGATGAAGAGAGAAGACAAGACTTAACATTTTTAGATGATGAATAGATATGCTTTTGTGTTTCCAACCCCAAGAATAAGGGGGATTACTCACAAGCCATTAAATAACATAAAAGCAGAAGTAAAAGATTGAGTAAGAAGGACTTATGATGAACAAATGCTGGAAATGATGCTTCACTTTTATTACTTTTCCTCCAAAGTAACTCCAAGAACAAAACAATGACTTTGATCTTCAAATTCCTTTGGAAAATTGTTATCTCAAGTGTTTGTACTTTCTATCTATCTAATATCAGTGATTTCTCTCTAACAATTCGTATCTAAGACTGATCACTAGGGTCCTATTTATAAAAGGGAGGAGACTCTTCAATTGGGTGCCATCAAAAGGTGCCTTTACGTCTGCAGTCGCGTTTTGCACGGCCGCGTCAAGGAAGTTGCACGGCCGTGTGACCCTTGGCGCCAGATTTGAATTTGAGTCTTGACACTTCGCACGGCCGCTCCTGTCCAAGCTGCACGGCCGCTCCATATAATGACACGGCCACTCCCTCTTCAAGACACGGCCACTCTATATTTTAGGGCCACAAATGGCCTGAAAAAGGCCAGGTGCACGGCCGCTCCATCTTGGCTACACGGCCGCTCCATCTGAAATTTAGCTTTGTGTGCTTGATTTGGTTGGTGCTCTTCCATGTCTTTTGCCTTGAAGTGTCCAAGTATCTTTTTGATAAAATGAACCTAAAACCTGTCTTTAAATGCAAGAAATATACCAAAAGCGTAAAATCTAGATAATATAAAGAAGGAACTAAAAAGTACATGAAATGGAATGAGAAATGATGTTTTATGCAATAAAAAGTATATAAAACTAAGGATAAATGACTACTCCCTCCGTCCCGCTAATATTAGCACACTTTCCTTTTTGGGCGTCCCGCTAATATCCGCACACTCCCAAAAAGGAAACTTTATATTAATAAAATATTCACCCAACCCCACTCATTCTCTCTCCTACATTATTTAAATACTCACAACACCATTATAATTTATTACACCCTCCACTCATTCTCTCTCCACTTATTCTTTTACACTCACAACATTTTATTAAAATATCATATTCCTTAATTCCCGCGCAAACAGTGTTTGTGCTAATACTAATGGGACGGAGGGAGTATATAATAGTCACTTATCAACGTTCCCTTGTTCACTTGACAAACCATACATTTCTGAACAACCCGATGAACATCTAGACGAAGGTGAGGCCAATAATACTTTCGTGCAACCAACTCCATTGTCTTATCTTGCCCAAAGTGTCCATTCTTATGAATTTCAATAATAAGACTCTCACTAACCGAGCCACACGGAATGCACAGTTTATCCTTGTAAAATAGATACCCTTCTTGGAGCAAGAAAAGCCCCACAATGTTGCCACCTTGACACTTGGCCCATTCCTCCGCAAAATCATCATCATGCTCATACAAATCTTTCAAACACTCGAAACCCACCACAATATTAGTCATAGTGACCTACAAAGTAGCTCGTCTACTCAATGTATCCGCAACCTTATTTTGTTGCCCACTTTTGTGCTTGATAACAAAAGTAAATTGCTGTAAATATGCAACCCACGAGCATGCATTCTATTAAGAGGGTTCTTACCATTCATATACTTTAGTGCTTCATGATCGGTGTGAAGAACAAACTCTCTATGCAGCAAATATTGTTCCCAATGCTTGATTGCTTGAACCACCGCGTAAAATTCCAGCTCATAAGTAGTCCACTTTCTCTTCGACTCTTCCAACTTTTGGCTCATAAAAGCCACCGGTTTCTTCCCTTGAAGCAAAACAGCCCCAATACCAACCACACTAGCATCCGTTTCCAGCTCAAAAGGTTTAGAAAAGTCGGGTAAAACTAGCAAAGGCGCACTAGTTAACTTTTCTTTAATTAAAGCAAAACTAGCGGTTGCTTCATCACCCCAATCAAACTTTCCTTTCTTCATACATTCGGTTATAGGAGCCATAATAGTGCTAAAATTTTTAATGAAACGACGATAAAAAGTAGCAAGACCATGAAAGCTCCGTACCTCACTAACCGTTGTAGGCAAAGGCCAATCACGAATAGCACGAACCTTGTCTTCGTCAACTTGAATCCCCTTTGAAGAAACCACATATCCCAAGAAAAGTAATTTATCGAGCATGAAGCTACACTTCTTGAGGTTCACATATAACTCGTTGTCCCTCAAGACTTGTAACACTTCTCGTAAATGCCCAAGATGCTCCTCTTCCGATTTGCTATAGACCAAGATGTCATCAAAGTATACAACCAGAAATTTCCCATTAAAAGGCTTCAATACTTGATTCATTAATCTCATGAAAGTACTTGGAGCATTAGATAGCCCAAAAGGCATCACCAACCACTCATACAACCCTTCCTTTGTTTTGAACGCGGTCTTCCACTCATCGCCTTGTCGAACACGAACTTGATGATAACCACTCTTCAAATCAATCTTGGAAAAAATCTTGGACCCACGAAGCATGTCCAACATATCATCCAAGCGAGGGATAGGAAAACGATACTTAACGGTGATTTTGTTGATGGCCCTACTATCAATACACATCCTCCATGTACCATCCTTCTTAGGAACAAGCAATGTCGGAACCGCGCAAGGACTCATACTCTCTTGAATATACCCCTTCCTCAACAAGTCCTCCACTTGCTCCTTCAAGATATCATGTTCCGCCGGGCTCATTCTATAATGAGCAAGGTTAGGCAAAGAAGCACCCGGAACCAAGTCAATATTATGTTGTATGTTGCACAAAGGGGGTAAACCAGGAGGTAACTCATCGGGCATAACATCACGAAATTCTTCCAACAAAGAATCCAAACACTTTGGCACCAAACACACATCTCCTCCAACACCTTGACGAATCACCGCAAGAACATAAGGAGCTTTTGACAAATCATGATAGAACTCCTTTGATGTGTAAAGAGAAACAAGTGCCTTGGGTTTCTTTGGGCTAGGGGAAATAACATCCTTTAAGGCATGAACATGGAAATGTTTTCCATCTTTCTTAAAGTGAATGCTATTCTCCTTACCATCATACATCACCCCAAGGTCAAATTGCCATGGGCGACCCAACAATACATCACAGGCATTCATATCAACAATATCACATACGACTACATCCTTATAACTACCCAAATTAAAAGAAATAGAGCATTGTTCATGTACCTTGATATTGCCGATATTGCTAATCCAACCAACCGAATAGGGCGTCGGGTGTGGCTGCACTTGAAGCTTTAGTTTATTCACAAGGCCACGTGACACCAAATTCTCACTACTACCACTGTCCACAATGAAGATAGAGGCCACATCATTTACCTTGCCTTTGGTACGAAAAATATTGTGTCGTTGAGGGTGCTCATCTACCGAAGGTGTAGTTAACATAAGCTTGCGAACCACCAAGGATTCATGACTCTCCTCATCATCGTCAAGGTTGGGATCGACATATACGTCTTCATACTCTTCTTCATTATCCTCCCAACCAAGATCGTCACGCTCCACCACATGAACACTTTTGCCACTCGTACAATTACTAGATATGTGCCCCGGTTTCCCACACTTGAAACATTTATCTCCAAAGTTCTTTGCGTAAGGATTATGTGCGGGTTGACCACTATTATGCCCCATATTGGTGTTGCGACGGACCGGGTTTGTTCGCACCGGTAGTGGTTGCTTTTCAATAACCTCCTTGGATCCACCAGCTTTTGCTTTCTCACTTTCATTGTTCATATCAGCCCCCGAAGTTTGTGCCTTGCCACTATGAGAAGAAGAATCACCGAATTTCTTGAACGTCGAAGGCGGACGATATGAGGATGCCAATTGCTTCTCAACCTTCTTGGCTCTAATAATCACATCATTGACCGAAAGTGAAGTAAACAGCTCCACTTGATTCTTTATATTCATCCGCAGGCCATTGGTGAATCGTGAAATAAGTTGAAATTCCGTCTCATACATACCAACTCGTGCGGTTGTGGCGTGAAACTCATACACATATTCCTCCACCGTTCGATTACCCTGTCGACATGCCAATAATTTTGAGTATAATTCCTGCTCATAATCGAAAGGCAAAAATCGATTTCGTAATTCCCTCGTCATGTCCCTCCATTCCACAATTGGGGGTTGATTTGTATATGCCCTATGGCGAATCAATTGTTCCCACCATGCGGAGGCACCACCACATAATTTGTAGGCCACATAGGGAACTTTTCTATCATCTTCAACCATCATTAATTCAAAAAACTTATCGACCTCTCTAAGCCAATCCAAAAATTCTTCGATTGATAACTCACCCGTAAAATAGGGAATATCGGGGCTCCAGGCGGACGCATGAAGGGGTCCCAGGCGGGCGCCTCAAAGGAGGATCAGAAGCAGTTTTTTTTCTGTTTTTGTTTCCTTATTTTGTTTCCTTTTTCTATTAGGATTTTCTATATTTTCTTTTTATGATTCCTTAAGGATTTAGGAGAGTATTTTGTTTCCTTATTTTGTTTTCTTTTTCTATTAGGATTTTCTATATTTTATTTTTATGTTTCCTTAAAGATTTAGGAGAGTATGATCTATAAATACTCCCCTCTAGTTTTAGTTTTAGTTAGTTAACATTATTATTATTTTCTTTGGTTCTTCGAGTTAGTAATAAAACTTCGTGTTTTATCGAAAGAATTCGTTCTTGAGTTCTTGGGAATTCCTTTAATTCCTGCAGAGGTTTTAATCATTATTGATTAATTCCTATATCATTCCGCTGCGTTTACATCAAAATGTCACACCTATCAATGATTCTGATAGTTATGACTTTTTCAACTCTTTTAAGGGGGAGAAGAGTGAGGATGAGCACGAACTTCTCAAAACCCTAAGCTCATTACAAGAAATAGAAAACACTTTGGAAAAAGTTTGCTCTGAACATCCCCTAGATGAAAGAATCAATAAAGGAAAATTCACTGCAAAAATAGAACTATTAGACCCAAACAAAATTATTAAGGCCAAACCAATGCAATACTCCCCCACAAGACAGAGAAGAATTTGGAAAACAAATAAAAGAACTTTTAGAATTAAAAGTAATTAGAAAAACTAGAAGTCCACACTTTTCACCAGCCTTCATGGTAAGTAAACACTCTGAACAAAAAAGAGGAACAAAGAGAATGGTAGTCAACTATAAAATGTTAAATGATCACACTAAAGAAGACGAATATCTATTGCCCAACAAAGAACAATTACTTCAGAGAACAGGAGGGAAAAACTACTATAGTAGCTTTGACCGTAAATCTGACTTTTGGCAAGTCAGACTTGATAAAGACTCTATTGAGTTAACTGCTCTTACTTGTCCACAAGGACACTTTGAATGGATTGTGATGCCCTTTGGATTGAAACAGGCACTCTCCATCTACCAAAGACATATGGATGAAAGCCTATCTAATGACTTCTCTAATTATTGTGCAGTCTATGTAGAGTTGTAGACGATATAATTGTTTTTTCCGAAACAGAAGAAGATCATTATAAACATGCCACAAATATTTTAAATAGATGTCTAGAATACGGCATAATCCTAAGTAAAAAGAAAGTACAATTATGCAAAAATCAAATAAACTTTCTAGGACTAACTATTGAACGAGGAAAGTTGGCCTTACAACAACATATAGGAATACATATTAGTGAATTTTCAGACCAATTACAAGAAAGGAAAACTGTAGAAAGATTTTTAGGTTTCCTAAATTATATTTCTGGATATTATCCTAAGATTGCAAACTTAAGACATCCTTTACAAATAAAATTTAAAAAGAAAATAAAATGGTCTAATACAACGTTTATTTATGAGTGTTTAAATATATAAAAAATATTAAAATTAAAAATGAACGGTTTTGAAATTTTGATCTAAACGACGTCGTTTGACGCAAGAGAAAATTTAAATATATAAAAAATTAAAATTTTATCAAATATATACAATAATTTTTTTATCATTTTTAAATAGTAAAATATTAAAATTATGTCAAATATTATAAAATTAGACTCTATTTATAGAGAAAAAGAAATTATAAACATTTTTAATATTTTTATTTCAATAATATAATTTCAAAAATGTCAAAATTACAAAATACACATATAGCTCAAACTAATTTTCGCTCCCGGATTCGTTCATGAAATGAATGAAACTCATAAACGAAATTCCGTTCATGGCCATGAACGAAATTTCGTTCACGAAATTGCTCTTAATAAAAGAAATTTCATTCACCACTAATCATGATCTTAGATCATTAGGTCAGTATAGCAACGGAATAGGAGTCCTAAGTAGGTGGGTTTCAGTGTCACAAGTACTTTAGAAACAGAAACAACAAGTACAGTCTCTCTGATATAAATAACACATTAAAATAGAGATTATTAGAAATAGTTGTCCTAAAATAGAGACTATAAAAAAAATGTTGTTTTAATTTTTTTTATAAAAACTATTAAAAACTGTAATTCAAAAAATAATCTTAAAAACATTTTTCTAGTAGTGTTCGTTTGAGTTTGAATGTTCAAGATTCTGTTGGAAAAATTGGGTGCATTTAAAAAATAGCTTTGAAAAAGAAAACGGGACGGAAAACTTATTTCTCTAAAATAAAATAAGTCGAGGCAAGAGTTTGACTCTTTTTCCGTAAGACAATATTGCCCCGTATACAAGTGCTCACGGTCTACGGCAATTGTCCCCAAGATACAACGACTTTCGGGAATTTCAGATTGCAGCACAACAACTCTGAAACTATCGGGCGAACTACTGAATACTCGGGATTTTCTTGGACTCGAAAGTAAGACTTCTGAATGCTAGGATGCTTTAGAGAATAGAATGCTTGAATGATTTTGGATAGGAATGAAATGAGGAGGGGGCTATTTATAGTTATTGAAGAGATGGGGTGTCTATTGGGAATAGACACAAATTGCACCCGTTAAATCTGGACAGTTGGATCTAAGCAAATTGGATGGAGGAGATCTGCTGGGTCGACCCTAGTAGCCTTGACCCGCCTCTTCCAATAGACACGGGTCGCCCCATGTCTTTTCAAGAACCATCACAACCCTAATGCTACAACCGGATCCGCCAGCCCAATTGCCATTCGGCCCAACCCAGGCGGCCCAAACCAAGTTCTCTTCAATTAACAACATTAAGTTGCTCACTTTAACCATTAATTTCTCATTCACTCGAAATTGGTTTTGAGAAAATAAATATACCATTTTAATCTACACTAAATGTAGATTAATTATTTGCAACTTATTTCTATTTTTACAAAATAGAAACTTCTAGAAACTTGGTCAAATATTGGTCAAACACCAATAATACTACCAATTTCTAACAATCCCCCACATGAATGAAATTAATGCATGAATGCAGACTTTCAAGAAAATCCCGATGAACTGTTACCGCATCGGGGTAGGTAGCTTTTGGCTTTGAACCATCCCTAGTAAGATGCTATCGGATTTACTTGCTGTTCAGTGAACGCGATGTCTTGAACTGATCAGTGTTTTGTGTAAACCAAGACAATAACATTTACACGATAACAATTCTGATATCTTTCGTTCTCACGTTGTGTCCAATTCGGCCCTGGACCATATCTTGGATTCATACGTGTTTTCTATTAGAAGCGGCCAAACTTCTTCACTTATATAGGTGATCTCCTATAAGGAGTAACTGCAATACTCCACCTTTGTTAAGGTATAGGAATCATTAAAAGCTTTAAAGCTTACCCTCGCTACACGTCGGCGGGGTTTCTTGCACTTGGGCGGCTACGAGAATGGGTTTTAAGAAGTTCCAAGTGTGCTACTAGAATATCCATAACTTAGTTGTCTCATTGAACCATGTTTGTGGGATCTCCACTCATCATGGTTGAGTTACCGCTATAGACTTCTTTTATTGTGTGGGTTTTAACCCCATTCCCCTTCTGACATTGTACATTTGATCTCTGTTTATTCCTTTAGTAAACGGATCCGCTATATTTTCTTTTGACTTTACATAGTCAATGGAAATTATTCCATTAGAGATCAATTGTCTTCTTGTATTATGCCTCCTCCGTATGTGTCGCGACTTTCCGTTGTACATACGGCTTTTAGCTCTTCCAATAGGCGACATGCTTTGTCACAATGTACCATGACGGGAGGCGGCTTATTCCGGCATGGAATATCCTCTAGAAAATTTACGAGCCATTCGGCTTCTTCTCGACCTTATCTAAGGCGATAAACTACTGATTCCATTGTGGAACGAGCTATACACGTTTGTTTAGAGGATTTCCAAGACACGGCTCCACCACCGATGGTAAATACATACCCACTTGTGGATTTTGAGTCTTTTGTGTACGATATTTCAATTTACATCATTTGTATCCTTCCAATACAATTTGGATATCTCGTATAATGTAATCCATGGTTTATGGTATGCTTTAAATACCTAAGCACTCTTGTTAGTGCTTTCCAATGTTCGATATTTGGATTACTCGTGAATCTACTCGGTTTACTAGCGAGTATGCTATGTCCGGTCGAGTACGAGTTTGTTAAGTACATCAAACTTCCTATGACTCGAGCATAATTTAATTGTGATCTTGGGTCACCTTTATTTTTGGCTAAATGTAGACTTAGATCTACCGGAGTTTTAGCCAGGAGGCGAATCGAACGCTTTGAATTTCTTAAGCACATTCTCGATATAGTGAGATTGTGATAAGACAATTCCGTTATACATCCTAGAGATCTTTATCCCTAGAATAACATACTGCTTGACCCAGATCTTTCATGTCAAAGTTCTTCTTTAACATCTTTTTGGTTTCCATGATTATATCATGATTACTTCCAATGATTAACATGTCATCCACGTATAGACATACAATCACATATTCATCGGGTGTGCCTTTAATGTATACACATTTGTCACACTCATTTATTTTGAACCCATTCGATAACATGGTTCGGTCAAACTTCTCGTGCCATTGTTTTGGTGCTTGTTTAAGACCGTACAATGATTTGACAAGTTTACAGACCTTTTGTTCTTGTCCATGTGCAACGAACCCTTCAGGTTGTTGCATATAAATCTCCTCATCTAATTCTCCATTTAGAAAGGCCGTTTTCACATCCATTTGATGTATCTCAAGGTTATGCAGGGCTGCAATAGCAATGAGAACACAAATGGATGTGATCCTTGTTACAGGAGAATACGTATCAAAGAAGTCATATCCTTCTCTTTGTTTGAACCCTTGAGCTACCAATCTAGCTTTGTACTTTTCAATAGTTCCATCTGCTTTGTACTTTCTTTTAAGGATCCATTTGCAACCCAACGGTTTGCATCCTGGAGGAAGATCTACTATCTCCCAAGTATGATTTTGCATGATGGACTCAATTTCACTATTGATAGCTTCTTTCCAGAGAGGAGCTTCTGGACCAGACAAAGCTTCTTGCAATGTCCTTGGTTCATCATCTAACATGTAAGTTAAAAAGTTCGGACCAAAGGTCTTAGCTACCTTTGTCCTCTTACTTCGTCTTGGCTCTTCATCTTCTTGAGAAGAACCAATAGCCGTATCATAAGTTCTTTTGTTTGAACTTGCTTCATTCTTTTCCTTACATGGAAATTTAGTTTCAAAGAATCTTTGCATTCCTTGATTCTATAGTCATTCTGCCGTTATATCGGGAATTTCAGACTTGTGTACTAAGAATCGATATGCACTACTATTGTTTGCATATCCAATGAAAATGCAATCAATGGTTTTGGGTCCTATCCGCACTTGTTTAGGTTTAGGTATTTCTACCTTTGCTAGGCACCCCCACACTTTAAGATAATTGTAGGAAGGCTTTCTTCCATTCCATAATTCATATGGAATTTTATCTTTATTCTTGTGTGGTAACTTGTTAAGAATGTAGTTAGCTGAAAGGATTGCTTCCCCCCACAAGTTGTCGGGTAAGCCCGAGCTGATCAACATTGTGTTCATCATCTCCTTAAGAGTTCGATTTTTCCTTTCAGCGACTCCATTTGATTGAGGTGTGTAAGGAGCAGTCGTTTGATGAATAATGCCAGCGTCCCAGCAAATATTTTCAAACGGTGCTACATACTCTCCACCTCTATCACTACGAATCTTCTTAATTGTTGCATTAAGTTGATTCTCAACTTCATTCTTATATCCTTTGAAAGCTTCTAAAGCTTCATCTTTGCTTCTCAAAAGATACACATGACAATATCTAGTGCAATCATCAATGAACGTTATAAAATACTTCTTCCCACCTAAATCACATATGTCCGTATGGACTAATTCTAGAGGGGTAGTATTTCTTTCAATAGTGGGGAAGGGTGACTTCATCAATTTTGCTTCCACACAAATTTCACACTTATTTTCTGAATCAAATTTCATTTTAGAAAGTAAATTTAAATTTACTAACATACGTAATGAATTTAGATTCACATGTCCTAATCTATCATGCCATAAATTAGAACACTCAGACAATTAAGCAACAACATCTTTATTCTTCGCCTCTGGGCCGAACACGTTCATTACATTCATTTTAAAGAGTCCTTTATCAAGGTACCCTTTGCCTATAAATTGACCCATCTTGGTCAATATAAACTTATCGGACTCAAACACTAGCCTAAATCCGGCCTTTTTCAATAACGGGCCGGAGACTAAGTTTTTACGGATGTCTGGGACATGCAGAACATCCATTAAGGTGAGTTCTTTGCCGGATGTCATTTTCAGCACCACCTTGTCGAGTCCAACCACGTTCGAAGTTGCAGAATTTCCCATGTACAACTTCCTTCCCTTTGCGAGGAACATATGATGAGAAACTTTCTCGATGCCACAAATGTGGCGCGTTGCTCCGGTATCAATCCACCATTCCCTTGGGTTATCGTCCAATTTAGCAAGATTGGCTTCAAACACTACGGCGGACAGATCAAGCTCTGACAGGTCTAATGGGACAGTCCTGTCTTCTACCACATTTGCTTGAGGACGGTTGCCATTACGGTTGTTTGTTTTGGGATGCCGGCAGTCTCTAGCCTTATGGCCGGGTTTGCCGCAGTTGTAACAACCTTCCTTGAACTTCTTGGCGTTTGTGTTCCCCTTTTTAGCATTCCCGGTAGCCTTCCTCTTCTTCTTTGGTACTTGCTTGACCAAGTTCACTTTTGCCTCTACTGATGTAGTCCTGCCACTCTTGCTTTCGGATTTTCGGTTGTCTTCCTCAATCCTTAGCCTCACGATCAGGTCCTCGAGCATCATTTCCTTCCTCTTGTGCTTGAGGTACATCTTGAAATCTTTCCATAAAGGCGGTAGCTTCTCTATAATGGCAGCTACTTGGAAAGATTCCCCGAGTTGCATTCCTTCTGCAATAATGTCGGCAATGATCAGTTGCAACTCACGTAACTGATCCATTACAGTTCGGAAATCAACCATCTTGAAGTCTAGGAATCGGACGACAATAAATTTCTTAGTGTCGGCGTCTTCCGTTTTATACTTCTTTTCAAGAGATTCCCAAAGCTCTCTTGCAGTCTTTATGCCACAGTACACATTGTACAGGGCATCATCTAACCCATTTAGAATATAATTGCGACACAGGAAATCGCTATGATTCCATGCTTCCAATGCTATTCTAGCTTGTGGGTCACCTTCATCTTCGGGGACCGTTGGCGGTGATTCTTCCAAGAACCGCGCCAAACTCAGGGTGGTTAGGTAGAACAACATCTTCTGCTGCCACCTTTTGAAATCTGTACCGGTGAATTTCGCCGGTTTCTCTGCATGGGTATGGAGGGAAGCAGCAGGAGTTAGGTTAGGAGTATGGACGGGAGGTACAGAAGTTTCTGAGCCAGGGGGAGGAGTAGGAGCGGAGGTGGAGTCGGATGCCATTCTTTAAACACACAAGATATTGTCTTACGCTTGTTGGAAAAATTGGGTGTATTTAAAAAATATCATTGAAAAAGAAAACGGGACGGAAAAATTATTTCTCTAAAATAAAATAAGTCGAGGCAAGAGTTTGACTCTTTTTTCGTCAGACAATATTGCCCCTTATACAAGTGCTCACGGTCTACGGCAATTGTCCCCAAGATACAACGACTTTCGGGAATTTCAGATTGCAGCACAACAACTCTGAAACTATCGGGCGAACTACTGAATACTCGGGATTTTCTTGGACTCGAAAGTAAGACTTCTGAATGCTAGGATGCTTTAGAGAATAGAATGCTTGAATGATTTTGGATAGGAATGAAATGAGGAGGAGGGGGCTATTTATAGTTATTGAAGAGATGGGGTGTCTATTGGGAATAGACACAAATTGCACCCGTTAAATCTGGACCGTTGGATCTAAGCAAATTGGATGGAGGAGATCTGCTGGGTCGACCCTAGTAGCCTTGACCCGCCTCTTCCAATAGACACGGGTCGCCCCATGTCTTTTTAAGAACCATCACAACCCAAATGCTACAACCGGATCCGCCAGCCCAATTGCCATTCGGCCCAACCCAGGCGGCCCAAACCAAGTTTTCTTCAATTAACATTAAGTTGCTCACTTTAACCATTAATTTCTCATTCACCCGAAATTGATTTTGAGAAAATAAATATACCATTTTAATCTACACTAAATGTAGATTAATTATTTGCAACTTATTTCTATTTTTACAAAATAAAAATTTCTAGAAACTTGATCAAATATTGATCAAACACCAATAATACTATCAATTTCTAACAGATTCAAACGACCCCAAACCAAAACATTGATAACTTGATACCATAGAGTTTGTAAATTGTACCTTGTAACCGATCAACCTAGCGCCAGCAATTGGATCCTTGTTAGACTATCCCGTATCATCAGTCCAGTATCAGAGATCCCAATCCAATCTTAAATAAAATAAATAAAATATTAATTTCTCTCACTTATATATACACAACTAAACATTATATAATATACACTCCCATCAGTGACCCAATTCAACCCAACCTTTTAATAAAATATTTATTTTTCATTATTCCAACTTACCTAAAATACTTATCATTTTATTTTTTTTAAACGTATCAATATTAGGCTCTGTTTAAGATTAAAAAAAAAATTATAAGTTTTGATATATTTTTTATTTTATATAAAATATATTAATTTTAAAAATATATTTATATAAACACAAAATCAAAACAATTTGATGAAACAAAAAAAAGGTGACCCAACCGGGCCAACTTTCAGTCAGGTCGGCCAGTTGCCCAAGGTCATGCATTTTGGTGACTTTTTTTTTTTTGTTGTGACCCATGGTAACCCTTTCATGAGAGTCACCAATGAGGATGGTCTTATACCAAAACGTTATTGATTTATTTTCTTAATTAAATATTTTTTATCACAAAATAATGTTTCAATTTTGTTATCGATTTAAATGAATTGTGATCAATAATTTAGGTTAATCTAATGTTTCTAATGAAAAATCAAAATTATTATTTAAATAGTATTTATAATGATATATAATTAATTAGATTTTCATTAATTAAGATATTTAAAATTATTTATTAAAGTTCATTCAAAGTGGCAAGTAAAAAAGTAGGAACATTATTTGGGGACAGATGGATATGAATATATGACTGATTAAACCAAATGTCTTTTTAAGAATTTTTTTAATATTATTATTAGCGTTGATTGAATGTTACTCCCTCCGTCCCACCTCAATTGGTCCGTTGAGGTGGGACACGGTTTTTAAGAAAAATTATTGAAGTAGGTAGAAATTAGAGGAGAGAGAATGTAAAAGTTAAATGTGTGGTAGAGAATAGGAGAGAGAATGTAAAAGTTAAAAATATTTAATAGGAGAGAGAATGAGTGGGAGGAATAGTAAGTTAAAGTGGGTATAATGAATGGTTTTTTTGTAAATATATGGAGATGATAAGGGTATTAATATAGGAAAAACTTTCCATTTAAGGAATGGACCAATTGAGGTGGGACGTCCCAAAAAGGAAAGTGGACCAATTGAGGTGGGACGGAGGTAGTATTATGTTTCACTTTTATTCTCACCGTTTCAAAAGGAATGTTTCAAACTTGCTCCGGTTAATGTTAGGGGCAAATTATCGTCGGGTCCTTCGACCCAACCCAAGTCAAAAGAATAATTTAGATAAAAATTTTGAAATTTAACCAATTAGTTCGACATCATAATTATAATTTCACCTAATCCTTCACCCAAACCACTCCTTACCCAAAAATAAAAAATCATCCCCCTCTCTCTCTTCTCTCACATTCTCTCTCTACCATTCCTTCTGGCGACCCTTCCACTTCCTCCTCCGGCGACCCTCCCCTCCCCTCCGGCAACCTCCCCGCCGTCTCTCCCTCCACCTTTTTCACTGAAAAAACACTGTCTGTTCCAACACTCACATTGCAGTTACATCCGCCGGCGCCTCCTGCCGTTGACCCATAATGTAATTAGTGCACGCAGACTACCCAATTGCAGTTGGTTCTAAGTCCGCCACATAGTATTATGTATGGAATTGACCCAATCAATGATTTACAGAGTCATTTAGGCTTGCCCAAAGGTGAAAGGGAAAACTGAAACGGTAACCAAGAAGAGCAAGTTTAATAATAAATTTTTTTAGATGGGCATTGCATTTCTCCTTGTTTTGCAGATTTGGCTTCACTTCAGTACGAAGTGTTAGATGATTATTTGAGTTTTTTTTTTTTTTTAAATATTGGATATCTGTTTGTGGTGGCAGAAAAACGCAGCCACCTCCTCTATCGATTAAAGACAAGGAGAAGAGGAAAGGAAATGCGAGCGGTAATTTCCCCTATTTTGTATTGGTAATAGTGTACCTTTTAATCTCCTGCAATATTTTTGCTGGGAGAAGGATATTTATTAACAATTTTTGTTTGGAATGAAACTACAGTTCTTTTTTATGCATTTGCTAGAAGGGTGTTTCATTTGTACCTTCTTCTTGATTCTTACTCCTCCGTTCCAAAATGATATTTTTATATTTTTCACCTTTATTACGAAGGTACTTTAAACAATCATTTTTAGTTGATTTAATTATACGGATGAAAATTTGAAACTTGTTATTGATACAACATCAACAATATTATCAATATCAAGTTTTAGACTTTCTTGTTAACAAAAAAACATACCATGATAGCCATGTTTTTGTTCGAGGTGTATAACTGATTGATTCGGTTTAACTCTATTACACCGTAAACTTAACAAAAAAACAACTGTAAACTTAAGTAAAAACAACTGTGAACATAACAAATTATCAAATAATCTCATTAAATTGCAAAAATAGAGCCATGAAGAACTAAACACAACTGTGAACTTAAGTAAAAACAACTGTGAACATAACAAATATGTCAAATAATCTCATAAAATTGCAAAAATAGAGCCATAAAGGACTAAAACAACTGTGAACTTAACAAAAAACAACAGTGAACTTAAGTAAAAACAACTGTGAACATAACAAATATGTCAAATAATCTCATAAAATTGCAAAAATAGAGGCCATAAAGGACTAAAACAACTGTGAACTTAACAAAAAACAGTAGTAAACTTAAGTAAGAACAAATGTGAACATAACAAATGTCAAATAATCTCATAAAAATGCAAAAATAGAGATCATAAAGGACTAAAACAACTATGAAATTAACAAAAAAATAACTGTGAACATAACAAATAGGTCAAATAATCTCATAAAATTACAAAAATAGAGGCCATAAAGGACTAAAATAATTATGAACTTAACAAAAAACAACATTGAACTTAACAAATAGGTCAAATAATCTCATAAAATTGCAAAATAAAGGTAATAAAAGACTAAAAATAACTGTGAACTTAACTAAAACAACTGTGAACTTAACTAAAAATATATATAAATTAAGTAAATAATAGTCATTTTCATGCAGAAATTATGAATTTAGCTAAAACAACTTGAACTTCTCTCAATTTTTATTGGAACAAATGTAAAAAATAATTGTGAACTTATCAAAAACAACTGTGAACTTCGCAAATTTGCTCCAAATTATATGTTGATGTTACTAGTTTGATTCGTATTGACGATACGAAAACAACAGTGGTTTCAGATTTTTTTTTTTTTTGAGTTCTAGATCTTAAGATATTTCATTTTAAAGTTTTGAGAGGAAAAAACACGAAAAAGCAGGGGGGAAAGGGACAGCAACAGTTGTCCCTTTTATGTCCCATGAGTGCCTTTATCAAAAATGAGGTGTCATTGTAAAGCATGGACCTGATGGAATTTCTTCAAAATGTGTGTCCTTGATGGTTATTTTCATTAGGATGAGGGACTATTTTATAGTTGCCCCTAATGTTAGAGTAAATTAAACAAATGAGTTTTCAATTAAAATTTTCTGTTATCGTCGTGGAAAAGCTATTAAGTGCAACAAGTTAATTTAAACCCATTTGATGCTGCAAGAATCGTGATGTATCAATTTCCATTCAGCTGCAAGACTGATCACCTAGCTTTTGACCTGAAAAACAGAACCCATGACTAGCCGGAATGGTCTCCGGCGAAGACCCTCGGGCGTGAGAGTAAGTATGGAGTATGAGAGCTTATAAGTTATAAAGAACAATGTATACAGAATAACCAATAGCAATTACCTCTAAACCGTTGAAGATGTGAAGCATTTATAGGCCTTGATAAGAGGTATAATTGTAGAAGGATTGTATGAAATCCCTAGAATCATGGATCAGATTTGTATAAGAGATCACGTCCATATATAACTCCTGATTTGTAGGGAGACTGTTATGGAAAGAATTGTAGACGTGTTATGACTCTGTAGGTCGACGTACGCCTTGTAGGTCAAGGTCGCCTGCATGGGTCTAGGTCGACCTGACTGAATAAGATAGCCGGATAATACCCGTTTAAGATATGGATCGTAAGTCGGACAAAGCTAGGTCGGGACCATGGAGGTCGGACAATGAGCTAGGTCGACTGATCTCTGCTGCTGGGCCTCGGGTCTTATAATAGTTGGGATGACCCACTAAGGAAGTGTTGGCAATAATACTTGGATAACTGGGCTTTGATCGTTGGGCCTAGCTCGTCGTCACTTTTATTTCGTTCAGTAACCCCCAACTTTCTGATTTGACTTTGTCGACTAGGAAGTTAAAAGAATTTTTTGATGAGGATTCATGTAGGTCGCAGATAGAAGCTCACACTAATAGACGATCGACCACGATGACATGGCTCAATCTCGACCATTGACTGTTGATGGTTAGATCTGTAGGAGCGCCGAACTTCTGTAATGATTACCCATTTTGACGCTTCGACAACCGCCTTGGGAACCGTTCGCAGCATTAATTGGGAAGGAACCGTTTGAAACCCTCATCTCTCCAAGTCAATATAGGAAAGATATAAAAGGCAAAACCTTTTACTTTTTGGATTTTACAAACCCCCAAATCAGAGATAAACCCCAGCAAGATTTTGAGCGAAGGCGATTTTCGATTTCAAGTTTCATCATCTGCTTCCTTTGTTACGACCCTCGTCTTCAAAACAATTTAAGGTATCCCTCAATTTCCTTGCTTTTTAGTCTATTTTCGAGCTTTTCTTCAATATTTGCCATGGCTAGGACCTTTAGCTGCGAACCTGGGGTATGGTATGGGAGTCACAGTCAATTACAGAATATAAACATAGAAGGGGTTTAGAAGGATATGACAATGACTAAGTGTGCTTCCATCTTGACCAGGTGGGGCTTGACCATTAGCGAACTAGATTTTCCTGTAGGAGAGAACTTGGGAGATTTAGATGTAGACGACCCAACAATTATTTCCTTCCATCTTTTTCATGAATTGCTCGATCATCTAGTTCTGTTTTATGTTAGGGGACCCAACAAACCCTACTGGTGTTCTTAAAATTAAGTTTAGGCAAGTGTTTCACAACATTAAATTTGGCCAATTTTTCAATTTTCCTAAAGCTTGCATGACCTAATTTTTTATGCCAAAGTTCTAAGTCACTCACTTTAAAGTGACCTCACTCCAGTAAATAAACAAGTATCAGTCTCATCAAAAACCTCACACACATGTTTATCAAATTTCACATGTAAATTGTCATCACATAGCTAGCTTATACTAATCAGATTAGCTTTTAGACCTTTCACATGATATACATTTTTCAGTTTGGGCATATGATCAACACACTTTGTACCCTTACCAACAATCTTACCTTGGGCACTTCCCCTGTAGTTCACATTTCCTCCATTTACCAAGGTATAATCAGACAGAAATTCAACATTATCTGTCATGTACCTCGTGCACCCACTGTCGAAGTACCATGAGCCAGACACGCTGCTCTTCAGGGAGGTGAAAACCACCTTACACTCTTCATTCTTCTTATCGACTCACATAAATTGCCCAGTATTTTGGCGATGTGAGTTGTGGTTTGAGTACATCCTGACTCTCATTTGGGGAGCAGATTCCCCAAGGTCATGAATTCTTTGATAATAGAAGGTCCTGATGTGACCTGGAGCAAAGCAGTAATGGCACACAAACTTCTTCTCCTAGGTTTTGATTCTACCTTTTGATTTTATTTTTAAAGATGATCCTTCACCTTCCTTTACAAATGTGGATTCATAGCCAAGACCAGTTTTAGTGTTACTTCCAAAATTTAAAACTTTTTCAAGTTTATCTTTTCCATTTTTAACTTTACAAAAGTCCCATCAGCCTTTTCGAGTTCAGTTTTGGTCTTCTCGAGTTCAACATCACGTTTAGTGATTATGATCTAAAGTTTGGTTGTGGCATACTTTTGGTTATCATTTTCAGTGGAGACTTTTTTGAGTTCAGATTTCAAAGTGGTGATTTCAGTGGAGAGTTTCTCATTAACAACCAATTTTTCAACATGTTTTCCCAAATAGCAAAAAGCTCAGTATAAGCATTATGAAGTTCCTGATAATTAATAGGGATGTCAATTTGTCTGGACCCGACCCGTTTCCGGGACAATCAAGCCTGAGCATGGCAAGTTTGGTAAGCAATTTCAAAACTCGTTGGGTTTTGGGTCAGGGTTCGGTAAACCAGTCAGACCTGGCCCGTACTCGACCCGGCATATCCAGTATAAGTGATGTACATATTTACTATCTTGTCCCTTTACCTTTTGTTTATTACCTAATTGTCATATATATACATAATATATGTTCTAGATGTAGGTTTTGTTTTCACTTTTCATATCCTAAACACAATAAGAAGATGTGCCTCTTCTTTCAGGCTCTACCTAGAGCTGCCTAAATACGCCATCTAAGATAGCTTCCTTCGCCTTTTAGAGCCGCCACCTTCGTCCTTCATTAATCCATCTGACTTTATTGTTCTTCTTTGATGCCATTGTTACTCCAACTACCCTCTTTTCACGATTCTCTTCTCCGATCATCTCCTTCTTCGTCGCTCTCTCTCTAACTCTGTAATACGAAGTATAGAAATTTCCCTTGTACAACCCTAGGCCCCTAAACTTTGAATGGTGTTTGTTTGATGGAATGTGATGGCAGTCATATTTGAATCCAATTTTATGAGGTTTTTGTGTTAAAAGTCATTCATTTATTTGGTTTTGATTTGTTTTAAAAAACTTTTAATGATTTCAGATTTTCTAGAACTTGAAAAGGAAAAGGAAAAGGAAAAAAGAAGAGGGTTATTGATTTTGGAGCCGGGTCGGGCAGGATATGGGTTTGCTATATTTCGAGCGGGGCGGGTTTGGTACAGGGGATTCTTATTATGGGTCAGACTTGGTTCTAGTCAAACCCGGCCCGAACTCGACCCGCTTCCATCCCTAATAATTATCATCACATTCCTCTTCACCCTCTGTTTTTTTTAAAAAAAAAAAAAGAATTAAAACATTTGACATTAGAGTCAGAGGATGTGATGCACAGTGTGACTACATATGAAGTGACATCAAAATGATGTGTGTGATTTTGAGATGAGGTTTCCATGACTGCTAGATTTAAAGTCTCATCTTCATATTCGCTATTACTAAGGGTCGTGTTTAAGCTCATCCTATTTTTCTTTGGAGTGTTGGCATACTCATTAGCATAATGACCGAAGCCCTTACAGGCTTTACATTGAATAGAATCAAATTTCTTTTTCTTAAAGCTTCATGGTTTCCTGAAACTGCTCTTAGTGATCTCCTTTGAATTTTTGAAAATGGTTTGACTTTGTGAAGGAAATTTGTTGTTCCTTTTGCTCTTTAAAACGAGTTATATGTCTTGGTTAGTAGGGCAACATCCTCTGTTTCCAAATTGGAATTATCAATTTATATGAAGGTTTCTTCAATTTATTTAGAATCTTTGGGAGTACTTGAGAGAATAGTAGCAAGAGCACCACTATCAGCCTTATGTTGTTGTTGAATAGACAAATTCATTTCAAACATGGTTAGAATACCCACAAGAGTATCTAGAGCCATAGTTGCAGTATCATGAGCCTCTTCAACA
The DNA here is from genome assembly GCA_022495995.1 of Adenophora triphylla var. japonica. Taxonomy (NCBI): domain Eukaryota; kingdom Viridiplantae; phylum Streptophyta; class Magnoliopsida; order Asterales; family Campanulaceae; genus Adenophora; species Adenophora triphylla. Next base: position 100,501 of record JAFEMH010002380.1, read on the forward strand.
ACATCAATTTTAATGTTGAATTTATCAGTAACAGTTCTAACCATTTTACTTACTAGTCTAGCATTTGATATAGGCTCACATAGGGAGAGGCATTCATTAGATATATCTCGTACCTAAGCCGAATAGCTTTGATAACTTGGACCTCATTCATCCTCAAGTTTTCAAACTTCGTCACGAGGATCCTCGGCCTGGTGGCCTTAACACTGTCGTCACCCTCACAGAGAGCTTGAAGAATATCCCAAGCTATTTTGCTACATTTTTGATTAATTACTAAGCGAAACATATTTTCATCAACATGATTTGATATAGCACCTAGAGCTTTATAATTATAATTAGTAAGGGTAACTTCTGTTGTCGTCCAGCCTTTCTCAGGTTTAAGTTTGTAGAATTTAGAGGTATCACCCTCTTTAGCCTTGCTTTCAACCTTAGGAGGATACCACGAGACAATTATGATTAGCCACGCCATTTCATCAATTTCCTTGAAGGAAAGACGCATATTAGCTTTGCATAGGGCATAGTTTGTACCATCTAACACAAAAGGATGAAACTGATTTAACTGACTATCCATTATGACTACTCGTTGTGGATCACACTCAGTGTAATCGAGTGTAGGCTCTGACGCTAATTGAAATAATTACGTAGCTAGAATAGCCAGACGATAACATAGAATTATGGTGTTATCCCTAGTGTGATTACACCAAGGACTATACAAATAGATTTGTAGCGGGATAATTATAACATACAGATAGAAAGAAAGAACACGAGTTTTAAACACTTATCTATAGTAAATTTTTGTAGACAATAAAAACTTCTCTTTAATAAACGATTATGCTTCAGTTACAAATTAAAATAAAAACAAGTGAAGAAACTAAATACTAAACACTCAAACACAAGTTCAATAAGAACTTGTGCTACTAAACAATCTCTCAAGTTAGAATGCATAAATGTTGAGGAAGGCGAACTACTCTTTTCATAAGCGTGAAGGAGTTGTAGCCGTGTAGGGATATGGAAACCCTAAAACCGTGTGATAATATTCAAGAAGATTCCCACCATCATTTCCTCAATTATAGCTTCCTAAACCATGTGAGAGACAACTAAAAAGTATCAAAGAGATACACATAAACTAGAAAACTAATTAGTAGGATAGTCCATAAATAACAGTGAGTAAACTAAATACAAAGATATTTACAAATATATCCTAAAAATAACAACCTAATAATTCTAAAAATACGTCATCCTTGATTACTAAAAAAGTGTGAATGTTTTCACACTTTGAATATCCCCGTTTTTTTGTTGCTTTATGGTCAAAACAAAACATCAATCAAAACATAGTTTCAACATGTCATGTTTACCAAAAGCTCCCCCTGCATATGATCATTACCACAATACAAATCCAAAAACAAAAGTACCAAATATTTGATCTTTAATTTTCTGAGTGTGGTGATTTTGGGGAGAATGATGGTTGTGGTGGCCGATTTTGGGTGTTAGTTGTGGCCGAGTTTTGGGAAAATGTTGGTGGTGGTGATTATCAACTAGTGAAGCAGGGTGGAGAAATTAATTGCCACCCTAATAATGAATTTACATTCGTGTCTTTCTCTTTTCAAGTAAAATGACAAAAAAAATCATCATGTGTGTTTTGGACAAATTTCAACAATTAAATTTATCTATCAAGGATGTTTGGGCACAAATGGAATATAACTCTCAAATCAAGATGAACACGAAGATGTAACGAGGAAAACCTTTGAACAATCGTTCGCAGGGAAAAACCTCGGGAGGCTTTAGGAAAAGCCTACCTTAACCAAAAAAGTGTTATTGAATTTAGTAGTTCTTGAGTACAAAGTGCAGTATGAGAGTAGAGTAGATTGTGTAACGTGAATACATGTGCATTCTAGTGATAATATATATACATAAATGTAACCGAAACAACTACTTGAATGTTATCTCTGATATTTCACGTAGAATCTCGCTCTCAGTTGATGATGAACAGCCGTTACTCCCTTGGTTGATAATATGGTTGTTATGTCGCCATTTGACCGAGTCCCAAACGGTCATAAGAGTAAATTATTTATCCATAATTCTGTTCCTGAAAAATAGGAAGTATACAACAAATAATTTCAAGGTGTTAGTTCAAGATGTAAGTCAAGACGTTACCTCAAGATGGATGATTAAGACGTAGAACATGCTGAGTGATTTGTTGGGGTGAAACAATTGCCCCCAAAATATTGAGGCTTTCCTGGCTGAATACGGAAAGTTTTAATATTTTGTCAAGTGTATCTTCGTATCTTCTAAGGAGGTGACGGTTGAAAGGAAGTTGTGGAGTCATAGTAGAAGTCTATAACCGCTCTTCTCGGATGGCTTTAATAGCAGCAACAAATCTCTTCGAATCCTTTCCATGCTGGTGCGCTCCCCTATATTACGGTAAGATTATCCCTAGAAGGCGCGGTCTTTTCCAACATTCACCCTAATTCAAAGTGCAAGTTCTTTCGCATCCCTCTTTGAAAAGTGAGTTTTCTTCAACGAGTAACCAAATCAATTTACCCAAAGAGTTCATTCATATCCCATACTAACATATTCCTTATTTGCAGTGACTCGATCCGGCTTCACCGCAAATGATATCGTGGCCAAGTATAAGGGTAAGAAGAAGGTGGAAGGGAGTCTGCCTGAAGCGGATGACAAGGTTACATTGAAAAGAAAGAGGAATGATCAAGATATGGACGTAGAGAGGGAAACGTGGAGTGAGGAAGTTTTAGAGAATCAGGTAATGGGTTATTTGGATTTTTGCTTGAATATCCTTTCATGCCTTAATCAATACTACTTGTTTTTTGGTGACAGGCTGTAACGATTGCTAAGATGATGTCCAAGGAAATCAGGATGTGGAAAGTAAAATGCGATACTCTAGACGTGGATAGGGCTGAATATGAGAAAGATCTAAAGGATGCTTTCAAACTACTAAGAGAGAAGAGGTTAGAAGTTAAGGCTAAAGATGAAGAAATTTCAAGATGGGTTGCCAGACTTGCCAATGCTGGTAAGAGACATGCGAAGGAGATGGAGATGCTTCGTGATGACATGATGAACGAGGCTGCGAAGTCATTTTTTGAGGCAAGAATCCAAATGATCAAGGAATACCGGGTAGGAGAACACGTGAACTGGAATTTAGAGGAGGAGAATGCAGCTTTACAAAGGATCCTTGATGAAAAAATGGGTGAGGTAACTTCTAAGAAGATTGAGCAGGTTGAAGACGCTCAAGACAGTAACACAGAATGACAATGGGATGTTTTCTCTTTTTTCAAAAATAATTAATTTAGTGAGGGCTTGTCCTCATAAAAAGATTTTTGGCTTGTAATAGACTCGTAAGAGTCGCTACATTAGTTTTTGAAGATGTTGGGTTGGTTCAACATCTTGGATTTGCAGGGCGCTTTTGCTCTTTTTTCTTTGGTATTTTCAAATTCGGTGATGCTTGGATCATTGTTTCTTTATAATGAGCTCTTTTTGTTCGTTGGTAACATGTAAATGTTACAACCACAGGACTTAGATAACATGTCAATGTTATAACCAAGCTATAAAGACAACATGTAACAATGTTGTGACCAGTAAGTAAAGATAACATGCTGCGATGTTATAACCAGTTGATCTTTAGATGACACGTATAATGTCACAAACCTTAGTTGCCCAACCTGATCTAAAGGTTCTCCCTTTAAATCAGGTGTGCAGATCGTGCGCCCAGGCGATAATGCAATCGTAGTTTTTACACGTAGGTTATATATCACTTTTGCGTTCGAATAGATTGCGTACCTTAGGTAATCAAGAAAAGCTTAACACTTTCAGGCTGCTGACATATTGCTTCCGATGTTGTTTATCCAAAACTGAAGGGTTTCCATCTTGCAACACAGGAACATGTTAGGGTTGGGTGTTAGCTTGGCTAACACCCCTCCGATGCTTAAGTCAGTAGGGGTTTTGATTAAATGAAAGGAATAAAAATTTGAAAGAAATAAAAATTATTTTAGGAAGAAGTTCGTACCTTGGCGTTAAAATTATAATAAATTTTAACTTACATTTAATAATGCTTAAGGTGTATGGCATTCCAGCTCCTGGGTATTGTGATGCCATCTGGGGTAGATAACCAATATGCCCCTTTTCCAGTGTTTTGGTGAAAAAACAATGGATCAATTTAAAGATCAAAATGTGAGATTAGGAGGGCACAATGGAGTAAAATCTGTGTAATTATGGAAAGAAGACAACACGGTAATGTAATGAGGAAAAAACCCTTGAGATGAAGATCTCGCGGGCACAAAACCTCAGGAGGTGATTACGAGCACCTGCCTTCCCCAAACGTTTATATTGATATTGAGCGGATTACAAGTGGTGGAGCTATGGCGGATTACAGAAAATGTATGTGTGAACAGTGTGTGTGTTGTGTTATGGCCATAAACCCTTTAAATAGAGATAAGATAACTAAAGATAACAAGAAGTAACAAACTATCCTAAAATCTCGGCATGATCATCCTTGATCCTTGACTTGGTCTTCTAACCGTTTGAAGTGAGTCCACGAAAGCATATTCCCACGTTCTGTTTTTTCACTATATCAGAGATATAATAATAATTAATAATTTAATTGTCAAAGTATTTTTACCTTGACTGCAGGTACGAAGATGATGACATGCTGAACACTTTTCAAGACGCCGCAATCCTGAATTTTTACCCACAACAATTGTCCCCAAAAATTGTCTTTTAAATGAATTTAAAGAGATGGTTTTTCCACAACCTTCTAGAAGCTTGGCGGTTAATTAACCTGATTGGACGTGGCAAGTTGTAGAGTTTTAATCTCCTTAATGAGCATATTTTACGAGGATCTAGAGTTTTTAACTGAGGTCTTTTTGTTTCTTCATCATAATTTCTCTACGCTTTCTCCATCTTCTACCCTGCTCCACGGCGGTGAAAGCTTTCCGAGGTAAATTTCTTCCCTTTTTCTCTTTTTCAACATGGTCAAGTCTAAGTCAAAAAAGAACACAGCACCAAGAAATCCCTTGAGCTTGAGCAAGGACGGGGATTTCTCCTGTGAAGGCTTGTTAATCAAACCTGACGAAGAAGTTTGTATCTTCAACAATGAGCAAATCGAATCCGTTAAGGATCGTAAATGCTTCCCCGATTCTGCAATCTTTAGGCCTTTTGATGTCTTTATCAAGGCTGATTTCTTGTCTCCTCATTGGATTTTTTTTATGAATACCCTTTTGCCCTAGGTTTCTCTTATCCCTTTCCTCTGTTGGTAACTAAATTCTTTCAAAAAACAAAATTGTCTTTTGTCCAAATAATGCCTATGATTTGGAGGATCTTTGCTTGTGTTCTAAGGGTAAATCGAGAGTTTGGTTTAAACATAGGGTTGATTGAAGTAGCCTTTGTGTATGAGCTTCAAACTTTTGGCTCGACAAGATATCTTTTGAAAACTAGGTCTGGGATGAAACCGTTGTTTGCCAAAGTGACGGTAAATGATAGGGGTTTGAAATCAAGATACTTCTTTTTAGAGAAGGATTCTTTGGAGGAAGGTGATTCTTTGGCAACGAGGTGGAATAGGGAAGGTATATTCTCTTATACTTCTAATTTTCCTTTTTCTCACACTTACTTGAATTTGTAATTTCCTTTTTTGCCTTTGCAGCTATTGATTGGGCAAAGCTCTTTCCTCCCTCTGCTGATACCGAGGAGAAAGAAAGAAGGTTGTTGGAGTTTTCAGAAGAAGAGAGATCATTCAAATCATTTGAGCCAGGGGCTGTTTCGAAAGATTTTGAGATACCACCATCCGCAGAAATGTCAATTGGTAAGAGTTTCCTTGATCATTCAAAAATTCTTTTTGTGTTTTGACTATCTCTTTAGTTCATAATTCATACTCTCTATTTTGACAGTGTCCAAATCCACGGCTGCATTCTCTTTAAAAGACCTGCAAGATTTCGTAGAACAAACCCACGCTAGCCAACAATTGGTGGTTCATAAGAAGGAAATGGAGGCACCATCTGTTGGAGCGAGAGTGAAGAAGAGGAAGAGTGGTCCAAAATAAGTCATAAACGTTGGGGTTTTTGAAGAGATGGGTTTGACAAATATCAAGAGGGAAGCACTTACCATGGTGTCAGTGGTAAGTCATGGATTTTGTTTCGAAAAATAGAATTTTTAGGAATTTTTAATTTGATTCCCTAGATTTGAATATCAATTCTATTTTTGCAGGGTTTTGATGCGACAGAGACAAAAATGAATAGTCTTGAAGAGAGGAATAGAAAACTGGTCCTAGATGCATTGCAGGCGAAGAAGCAGAAAGATGTGTTGACCAAGAGGGTAGAGGACTTACAAAATGAAGTTGAAAGTTTGATGAAGGGGATGTCATCTATTCAGGATACCCAGTTGCAGGAGATCGATGAGCTGAAGAAGAACTTGATGGCTTCAGCCGCTAAGAGTATGGTAGAAATCAAAATTCAGATGATGAAAGAATTCCAAGAAGGAAAGCATACAGGATGGGATCTTGAGCAGCAATGCTCGATCCTGAAGACGCTGAATGGTGAAGTAGACGAAGCAGGAGAGGTATCATCTGGTGTGAAGGATGATGATATGCTGGAAGAAGGTGCAACAACATATGTGGCAGTAGCCACCCCGTGAAGGTAACAAAAAAATGGTTCTTTTGTTTGAAAACTTTGGTTTGATGACGGGCTGCGTTCCAAAGACAATGTTTAATTTTTTGGGTTTGTAATCGGTCCATAAGGGCCAAAAACAATTTGTTTTTCAAGTGTTGGGTTGGTTCAACACTTTTAGGTTTCTAGGGTAAAAGACTTTTCTTGGCTTTGTCTGAGTTTGAAAAAACATTTGCTGGTAGGGATAACCTTTTTGAAAATGAAAATAGAAGGTTGATATGTTAGTTTATTCGGAGATTTTGTTAACTTGCGATGGATGTAAGAATCCTTGCAGTTGCTTTGATTGACATGTAAATGTCAATAACCTTTTGTTCTTAGGTGGCATAAATATGCCACAACCAAATTGAAAAATGCTTAGGGTCAAAACACGTTGGTTGAGTCGAGATGGGTAATTCGTATATATTAAACATACGGGCCCATCACACACCTCAATCAAGGTTGACATCGTGCGCTTCAGGTGAGGTGTTTAAACCATATTGAGACGAAAGAAAGTAATTTCTTTAAACCTTTGAAGGGATTATACCTTTAACGGAGGTGAGATGGACAGTCTCAAGCGGTTGTCTTCATGAAAATGTGTTTGAAATGATGACCTCTTGCAAAACAATAAGAAAGTGAAAGATTTCGACATCTATTCTGATGCCATTTTTTATTTGATAAAAGGAAATAGAAAAGTACTAGACTTTCGCAAAAATTTTATTCGAAAAAGAAGTAAGGAAATAACTTAAAAAATATGATCGTACCTGACTTTGTCAGTATTAAGATGTCAACTTCCTGGAATGGTTTTAACATCTTTAATGTCGCACGATTTATTCGAATGCTTCATCTTTTCTTGCAAAATAGAAACACATTAGGGGTGGGTGTTAGCTTAGCTAACACCCCTCCGATGCTTAAGTCAGTAAATGTTCAAATAATAAACAAAATTGAAAAGTACTTTTATTGAAAATAAAATTCATACCTTGGTTTTATTTGCAATGGAATGTAGTTATTGAAACTTACATAAAATAGGACTTAAGACGAATGGCATTCCAGCTCCGGGGGATCCTTGTTCCATCTAAGGTTGATAGCCAATACGAACCTTTCCCTGCTTCAGCATCAACCAAGTACGGTCCTTCCCATTTGGGGGCCAACTTTCCAATATTGAGCTCTCTTGTATTTTGAAATACTTTGCGTAGGACTAGATCACCAACTTGGAATTTCCTCAATCTGACATTTTTGTTGTAGGACTTAGCAATCTTCTGCTGATATGCCGCCATCCTAATCTTGGCTAAATCTCTTAATTCATCAATTGTATCTAGATCATGACTTAGGTTGGCGTCGTTCTGCTCAGGTGTCAACAACCCATATCTGACTATAGGAACGCCGACTTCTGCAGGAATGACCGCTTCTGCACCAAATACAAAGGAATAAGGGGTCTGACCTGTTGCATTTTTTGGTGTTGTTCTATCTGCCCAAAGGACAAACGGAAGCTCTTCTGCCCATCTTCCTTTCTTTTGATCTAGCCTCTTCTTTAAGTTATTGATGATAATCTTGTTACTTGATTCTGCCTGTCCATTAGCTTGAGGATGTACTGGTGATGATGTAACCATCTTGACTCCCCATCTAGTGAGAAAGTCTTGTGTCTTCTTGCTGATAAATTGAGAACCGTTGTCACATATTATTTCAGACGGGATGCCAAATCTGCTGAAGATATTCTTCTTAATAAAGGAGATGACTTCTTTGTCACGAACTTGGACATAGGCTTCAGCTTCGACCCACTTCGAGAATTAATCTGTCATTGCTAGCAAAAATACTTTTCCTCCAGGTGCTTTAGGCAATTTGCCTACTATATCCATTCCCCATCTCATAAATGGCCAAGGGGAGAGGATAGGATGAAGCAATTCCGCGGGTTGGTGCAAGATATCACTATGCCTCTGGCAGGAATCACACTTCTTGTCAAAGATGACAGCATCTTGACGTATTGTTGGCCAGTAGTAACCCATTCTTAGAGCTTTTGTATGCAAGCTTCTGCCCCCACAATGATTACCACATGATCCTTCATGAAATTCTTTTAGAACTTCCTTTGCTTTGTCAGCTCTGAGACATCTTAAATATGGTCCTGCAAAAGATTTCTTAAACATCACATTATCTATTAACACAAATCTTGAAATTCTTACCCTGAATGCTCTAGCATTCTTTTCATCATCAGGGATGGTGCCATCTTGAAGATATTTAATTATTGGTGCAGTCCAAGATGTCTCTATCTGATTATCTGAGATGTCATCATCTGTACAAAAGAGTTCTAACCTTTCCACGGCAGGGATGTTGACATGGATAATTGGTATCTTGGTCTGAGATAAGATTTTGAAAGCTGATCCAAGATTGGCTAATGGATCTGCTTGAGAGTTCTCCTCTTGGGGTATTTGTTCAAAGGAAAAGATTTGAAATTTGCTTGCCAAGATTTTCACAATGCCCAAATAAGCTGTCATCTTGGCATTTTTTGCTGCATAGGAACCATTAAAATGATTGACTAGTAACAATGAATCACTATATACCTGAATTTCTTTAATGTTCATGTCTAGATCCTCGGTTAGGCCCACGATTAAGGCTTCATATTCTGCTTCATTATTTGTAGCTTTAAAATCGCAACTAATGGCCTGAGGTATGATGTCCCCTTATTGTGACTTTAGGACAATACCTAGCCCCGTGTCCCTCATATTTGAGGCACCATCTGTGAATAGAGTCCACTTGCATAGGATGTCCCCATCTTGGAGCTGTTGGACTTCTAGTTCTACTTTCGGTTGCATGCTTGGACTAAAGTCTGCCACAAAGTCTGCAAGTGCTTGGGATTTTATTGCTGTTCTAGGCTCATACCTGATGTCATAAGTGTGTTAGTACCCGGTCCGAAAAAAAGGGTACTTTAAATATTCTGGCCCAGTTTAATTAACAAAACCCTAAAATAATCTATTCATTCTGTTCCCTCCGCCGTCAGCCGTACGCGTGGAAAGTACGCCAGGAAGAAGTGCCGATCGGCCCTTCTCTATTAGTGCCGATCGAACCTTATTTTTAGTGCCGATCGAACCTTAATTTTAGCGCCGATCGACCCTCCCTTTTTGTGCCGATCGACCCTTATTATTAGGGCCGATCGACCATTTCCTTGGTCCAGCCCATTCCCCGAAGCACTATAAATACGTGCACTCGGTACTCACTCAGACACAGTTTTTTCCCCACATCTCCCCACACACGTTCTCTCGGTATATGAATCAAGACTAAACTTGGTTTATTTCCACAAACACACGGATTCTCAAAGGAGAAATCAAGACTACACTTGATTTGTTCTATCACACACAATTTTCAAGAGGGAAGTCAAGACTATACTTGAATTTCCTTTCCATACATCATTGTAAGTGCTCCAATTTGAGCTTGTTAGAATTTTCGTTAGAAAATTAACGAAAGTTATAACATTTCTAACAATTCCTAACAATCCTAACTTTTCTAACAAAGTGAGGGTAAAATGGGCATTGTTATTTAAGGTTAAACCTCAAAAAGAATCTCAAAAAGTAAAACAAAAGAAATAAAACCAAAAATAGAATTTCCTGGAGCAATGTAAACCGGCCGTATAATTCAAATTTCAAAAGAAATATTCCTTGTGTCCAAAGCCTGAAGCTACATTTAATGAACAGTGCACGCGAAGGGACTTATCCGCGTGGACATGTTTGCATTTTCAGGAGGGCTATAAATTGAGCCCTCCAGTCACAAAAATAAGGAGCCACAACACCAATTGCACCGAACCTCTGGCGAAATATAGAGAGAAAACAGTGAGAATTCTTCAAGAATTGTCACCATTTTCTCTCCAATCTTTCCCAACTCACACTCATCCACTCACTCTCATATTTAAGCCTTAAACACTCATACACTCAAGCCAAAAACTCAAGAACACAAGGAAGATTGGTAAACCCTCCTTCTCCTTACCCTAAACTCCAACCATGCATGCATTTGCAAACTACAAAATGTAGTTCTTTCATCTTCTTGCTTTAGATCTAAGAAGATCACCATGGAAGACCATCTCCATGGATTATCTTCTACAAAGATCAAAATTATTTTCAAGTTCTCTTACTTTCTTGCAAAGAAAACTCATTTTCAAAACCCTAAAAACCATTTTCAAGCATCAAATCTCATTTTCAAAGGATAAAAATCCCCTTCCCAAGCAAATGAAATGCTTAGTCCTAATGTATCCCAAGGATGGTTTGGTATAGTTGATTCACCACTAAAATGTCAAGTGATCACTAACCAAAACCTAGGGAAATGGGGACAAGCATGGATGCAAAACCCCCCTTAAAATCATATTTTCTTTCTTGAGAAGTTGCTGTCCAGTAGCAATTTTCTCAGACCTCAGTCCATGGTCTAATTTTTTTGACACAGATAAATGTGGAATTTGGTGTTGACTACAAAACACTTTTTGTAGACAACATCCAGATCTTTCCAGACATATTTTTACTTTATTTTTTGGGTGAGTAAAACTCCTCTTTTCAAATTTTCTTTCAGAGGTTAGTTCATCAGCTTCTGGGAATCCAGATCTCATATCTGAGGTTTCCAGAAGGTTTTGACCCCTCAAATCTTCTCCAAAATGGAAAATTCCTTCGCACAAATCTTATTTAAGGTGTCTAGAACAACTTTAATTCTCTGAGTTTATCCAGATTATGAAGTTTTAAGACCCTTGAGTCCATTTCAAAATCAAAGGTCCACTGCCTTTTTCATTCTGGCAGAAGTGGCTCTCAACTTCAAAAGGTCTTTTGAGTACCAAATCTCAATCCAAAAATCTTCCAAAAATTCATGGGATCAGTTTAAAGTCTTGAAAAGATATCCCAATTTTTACTTTTCTGATTTTCAAATTATTTTGGCCAAAACACACACACACACACACAAATGATTTTCAGCTTGGAAGACTCGTTTTACGAGGCATTCCGGGTGCACACTAACGTCCTTCCCGGCGTGTAACATGACCTCCGAACCCAAATTTCTGATCTCGGGCTTTTTTCAAAGTTTTGGCCCTTAAAACAAAAATGGCGTGGCGACTCCGTTCTTTTTCCCGGGTTTTATTTGGTTTTTTTTCAAAGAAACGCGAAAAAATCGAATTCCTTCCCGCGAAAATGGCGACACATCATCACAGTGGCGACTCCGCTGGGGACTAAGCTTTTTTAAAAAAAAAAAATGGTATTTGGTATATTGGTGGAAACCATTAAACTTCCCGTTATCGCCTCCTAACACGAGTCGGGGATAAATTGTGGTTTAACAATCCCACGTACCGGTATCACCGTTTTCAAAAAAAAAAAGAGCTTTTGAGGGTCAAGCTTCCGTCCCGGCTTTGAAAATCATTTTTGTGTGTGTGTTGATTTTTGCACAGTTTTCGTGTTGTTTTGGCCGCCTCGGAGAAAGTCAAAATTTTGACTGTCGGAATAATGTCCCTAACTGTTGGAATTTTCGTGCTTACGTGCTTATGTGCTCATTAAATTTCAAAAAAAAAAATTTCAAAAAAAAAAAAGGATTTTCAAAAAAAAAAAGAAAATTTTCAAAAAAAAATCATGCATCATATTTTTAAGACACATAAAAAAAAATTCTATTTTACTCAGAAAAAGAATATAGACTGCTTGCACACTACGCGCACGTGACCGTACACTGCACACTACGTCCCTAACCCGGGGAAATCCTTGTCGCGGTCCGTTTGGTCTTATTACGCCTCTCGGATGAGCACAGGACTACCCAAACATCCCATGGAGCCTCGTGTCGACCATGCACTTGTCCGTGACACACTTTGTCCGAGACCCGGTTGGTTTTTAGTGCAGTGCGTGTCATGCCACGTACGTGTGTAGACCTTTCCTTTCAAGCCTTTGTCGGCATACCGACTCAATATCTTTCGGGGACCCTAATCGGTCGAAGTTGCCGGTTTTCCGCCGCAGACTTTGACCAAGATATTGACCGGCGCCTTGACTTCGGCTCGGCGGCACAAATTATACACCGACTCCCAAAGATTGACACCGAGTCATCAAGGATTAATGATTATTCCATGCCTAATTACGGCCTAATCGACAACAAATCAAGATCAATCGTGGACATTTATCAGTCCAAATCATGCCGACTTTTCGTCGAGCCCTCGGACATGATCTTGACTTTTGACGTCAGCTTTGTCCGTAATTTACATCGAATGCTCGTTAAGACTCGATTACCCGCCAGACTTTTAGGATCGTTTTTCTTTCGGTCGGTGGGACCCGCTTGCCCTATAGGACCCTCGCCCGGCCGTCCACCCCGGGAGGTCGAAATACGTGGAATACGAGGGGCTTATAGACGTAGTGACGGGGCCCACTGATCCAGGATCCAGAGTAGTTTGCGAAAAAGAAGAGCAATCTTTTCCAACCGATTAGGTTAATAAAGCATGTTTTAAGTAAACGTGAACAAATAATTGCATGTTGCATGAGCCCAATGCCCAAACACCTACCCTCCTTCCATTCCCAGACATCTGAACCTTCGTGTCCTTTCCCCGCAGGCTCCTCACAAAGCTTGGTTTCGGGCACCGGTCACCGTTTGATCGGTTGGGAAGAGTCAAGCGCATCGTCGGCTTCGCCGTTTGTTCCGACTCCGGGTTTGAGAATGTCCGCATCGGCCGAAATGATGGGGACCACGTTGCTCCGTCCTCCAAAATCCCTCGAACGGACCCGCATGTGGATCCGGTTGGTAGAACGAGATGAGACTTCGACATGAGGCTCAAATTGATGACCTTAAGGGGTTGTCGCAAGTCATGGTTTGACTATCGCCTCAATTCCGATGTCACTTTTACCGCAAAGAAGGAAGAGGGTTCTCCTCCTCTTCTTAATCGTCCCGGATACATCAAGATGCTACCCCACGATTCCTATGTTTCCACCGCCGGGACTCCCGCCCGTCGACCTACAGAGCAACCGGCCCCCAAACACAGCCGATCGAGGACGAAAGAGTTCGGTATACGTCGGTTGTCCCCTCTCTAAGTGATGATCCCACAAATATCGGCTGAGTGATGAAAATCGAGGAACAATTGAAGAAATATGGTCAGCCATCAAAGCCCCTGGAAGAACGCCGGAACGGACGGCGGGCTGGATTGAAGAGGCCACACGCCACTTCGGGACCTTAACAATATCCCAACCGGCGGGGCTACCTTGAAGGACAAACATATGCCCGTTCCAGGGACCTCAATATCTCTCATTATCCGGCGGAGTCCAATCACTCGCTTCCGCACGAGCCCACCGGCGGATCCCCCCGGACCGGTTCCACTCAAAGTCATTCCAAGACCGCTCAACCCGAGGTCCCAAATCCGCCACCAGTAGAACACATTTGGTGGGATATTTGTGGATCGTCCCGATTGCCTTGAAAGGGGCTATCAGGGGGGATACACGAGGACCGTCCTCCTAAGAAAAAGAAAATTTCCTCCCGAAAATTGAAGGAGAGATTCGAGGCCGGTGATAACGGTGTGGGAACGCTCGGGGAGCCATCTGGGGATTTGATTATTATGTACTCTACTCCGGTCAGGTCTTCCCCAAAGCAAAAAGGGGTAAAAGAGCGAGAAAAGCCTCGCCAACGACGGAATTGAGACCTTCGAATACCGCAGTACCGCAGAACGTAAGTCCAACCCCCTGGTCGCCCAAGGTTTAGTTTGTCCGGCTCCCGAGTATACACCGATGAAGAAAAACCGACGCCGGTCTGGCGCTCCCACTCAATCAACATGTTGGACCGGAGATGGCAACCGCCACAAAAGGCATCGGTATAACCCGGGGGCTTCGGCAAAGGCTCTACCTCGCAAGAAAAAAGCACGAAGTGATCTGGCTTGATGACTCTCTATCCCGAGACAAGGACCAAATCTATGATCCTCACCTATATGGGAGTATGATCACCTTCTGCGATGAAGATTTGCCAAGAGATGTCTCCCAACACAATGAAGCTTTGTACATCACTATTCGGCTCAACACCATATCACTCCCGGGGTATTAGTGGACAATGGATCATCGGTAAACGTCCTTCCCCTCGGCATGATGAGGGCCCTCCGCATAAATGAAAGGTGTATGATCCCATCTACCCTGACTGTCAAGGCCTACGACGGTTCGTCTCGTCCCATTCTGGGACGGTGACTCTGGAACTCGTACGAAACCCAAATGGTGCCCGCAAAGTTCCATGTAATGGATATCCTCCGAGTTCACAGCCCTACTAGTGGCGCCCTTGGTTGCATCACATGAAAGTCATAGCCTCCACTCTCCACCAATGCGTCAAATTCATCAACCGGCAGGGAGACCTTGAAGTCATAAGGGGTGACAGCTTCCTCATAGGGAACGAAGGCGAAACAATAGCCAAGAATGCCCACAATCAAACATCGGGCTACATCCTTCAAGAGGCAAGTCTCGCCGGCATCCTTTGGAATCCGGTGATGCCAACTATGTCAACACACTCAAGCGAGCGGACTCAGAAGAAGTTCGATTCATCAAATTTAATTGTTATTTCCAACACTTGGAGGCGCCGGAAGGAAACGCCGAACACCGCCATGATACAGCACACAAGTCCCCGGTCCCTGCCACGATTTGTCGCATTCTCGCAAACCCATTCTCTGGCCTTGCCGAGCGAGGAGGTTTTCATGATAAAAGTCGACAAACACCGACTGGACTCGGCTCGAATCTATGAACGTCGTGTGGGACGTCCTCCTTGCTGAACTACCTCCCGAGCCTTTCCGCTCGAGTATGGGACATGAGATTTTTCTAGCAAAGACACCGAGACGCAATACGTCCTTACATCCTGGATTGAGCGGTCGATTGTGACGAAATGGAAATCCCGAGGATTGAGGAAGATCCCTACATCCACATGCTCGCCTTTCGGACGCCAAACACAATTGATTCGGTTCGTACAAAGGGATGATAGCAACGGCGAAGAGGGAGCACAGAGACCATGCCTTTCCCGAGTTGTGAAGCCACCGACAGCCGATGCCGCTAAAGAATTGGGAAACTCTCTCCGGCCCGTCCGCGACCAAAGAGGAAATGATCACCAAGCTTGGATTGGTCCCCCGTCCTTTCGTGTCAACCTTTGTAAAGTCCTCCGAGTCTCTCATTGTTGAGTTCGAGTCTCTCGAGTCGTCCAATGGCCTTACGCCTGAAGACTACGAGTCTGTAGCGAACGTTGTATTCCCTTTCGTCTTCAATGAAATGATGAACCTTTCGAGTATCCCTTAATTGCCACTTTAACTAATGATGAATTAACTAATAATCTAAAACAGCTTAATAACGATTCACTAGATGAAGAAGCGTACACATTAAATGAACAATATATCAAAGAAATCTTTAAGCGGGTTGTCCTGAAGAGGAAAATCGAGCCCAAGCCGCCAAAGAGATTTTGACGAGTGTGAATTTGGGAACTGCGGAAGAGCCTAAAGAGACGCAGATTGGTGATTTCTTCGAAGGAATCGGAAAGGATGCTCTGCAAAGTCCTACAAAATCCTCAATTCAAAGAAAGTTGCCCTCTTCATCAAAGAGAACATCATGTGCGTATACATTTCGTATAATGGATCCCACTTCAAGGGAATGCGACAGATGCCGGCGTAATTCCGAATAACCCGTCACAAGTCATCTCCTTACAGCCCCAAACCAACGGAGCCGTTGAGGCAAAGAAACAAGACTCGGAAAATATCATCCGGAAAATGGTTGTCCAAGGCGTAGATTGGCCCGAGAAGTTACACCTAGCACTCGGGCTGCGTAACATCGCCGAACGGCAACTGGGGAAACACCGTTTGCCCTCACATACGGAATGGAAGCCGTGCTCCCAATCGAATTGGAAATTCCCTCGCTCCGCATACTGCTGGAAAGCCAGATCAACGAGGTCGAATGGCTCCAGAGTCGCCATGACGAATTGGCCCTGCTAGATGAACGCCGATTGAAAGCAATGGAACACATCCGGGCCTACCAAGGAAGAATGGCCAGAGCCTTCGACAAGAAAGTAAAGCATCGGGAGATCCGAGAAGGTGATCTCGTTTTGAAAGAAAAGCCCCCAGTCCGTATCAACCCCCTCGGCAAATGGGAGCCTGTATGGGTCGGGCCATATGTCGTCCAAAAGATCTTCTCCGGAGGAGCCATGCAACTTGCAGACCTCGACGGGAATCCCTTTGTACACCCAGTAAATGGTGACAAGCTGCGCAGATACTACGCGCAAAAAAAAAAGAGAGTGCTAAAAAAGTAATACCCAACTAGGTTGAAAACCCGAAAAGGGCGGCCTAGGTAAAAAAACAGGGTTGCACAAAAAAAAAAAAAAAAAAAAAAAAAAAAAACAACAAAGAAAAACAAAAAAAAAAAACAAAACGAAAAAAACAAAAAAAAAATCGGGTTGAACTACGAAGACCCGAGCTCCTCAAAATGAGGGAAACGTAGGCAAATGAAACGGTTCGGTCTAAAGCACAAATAAAAGCCATACTTTGACATCAATACAATTGATCGTACCATGAAAGCGTCTCGAAAAACTCTAAAGCAATTCAAATATTCATTACAAATTAAAAGCTCTTTGATGAGTCTAAGCCCGATTCATTCCTACAACCGGCAACCCGCTAAAAGAAACTAAGATACATAATCAAACTAATGTGTCTCGCTATGACAAGAAAGGGATACTCGAAACCTCGTAGTCACTCCAAGCCACTCGCATCGGCCTCTCCCCTCTTCTTCCCCCTTCGAGTCTTCTTTTTCTCGAACCGGAAAAATGTCGCCTTCCTCCTACCAAGCTCGTATAGGAACAGATCTATCAAACCAGCCTCTCGCTGTGGCCTTAGTAGCCCTAGCGTCATCTCTCATCTCCCGTAGCCTAGCCGGTAGCATAGGAGCCCTCCTCTCCCGTCTCTTGACGTAAGCCTCATAGTCGGCCGCGCGTCTCCGCTCCGTCATGAGGGTTGGCCCTCGCCTCGGCCCTCCTCCTCTCGTAAACAACAGTCCTCCGCACCCACAATGGCCTCACGCCGTCTCAAAATAGCCACCCGAGTCTCTCCTGCATGCCTCTCATACCAATCCAGGTACCAAGTGGTCAGAACACCGGTCTCTGACGCCGAGAATAACCCGAGGAGGAAAGGCATCATACCTCCATGCTCGGGAAAGAAATGGAAACACCGAGGGATCATCCATAGAAACAGGAGCCACCACCCCGGTGGCTATATCATCAAAGTCCCCCAAAGGAACCTACTCCAGTGCCAAACCTGCCTCGTAACTAAAGCCGGAATATAGAAGCCGGACCGAGAAAGCCCCTAAGCATGACCACATGAGACCCATCTCGAAGCACTCGCGAGTCTCCACCCGCCAACAAGGCACCGACCATCTCGATATCTTCTCGTCTAAAGACCAGCCATCCAACGCTCCCATGAGCCCCGGTCATCAAAATCCACAAAGCAACCCCCTCCCGGCAAATGTCCAAGGCTTGATCATGTCGGGAGTTTCCCGAAGAATCCCCAAACGCTCCATCGCCCACATGTGGTCAAGAGGAACGGGCCGCCCCGTGCATATACCGTCTTCCGGTAGCCAGCCTATCGAGAGCATGAAAAGTCTCTCCCAAAATCAAAGGAACGACATCTCTCGCCTGTGCGACAGCCGAACGACAACATCTAGCAGAGATCGATGACAGATCCCAAAGGAATAGACCATGAACAGGGTGCCAAATATACAAAGTGCAAAGGCATCCCAATAGGCATCATCCACCAAGCCTAGGCCCCTAAACCTATCGGGAAGGCCGGAAATATCGAAATGATCAAGACCGCGGATCATACCTTGCGCTTCCTCCGGGGAAAGATGAAGGAGGACGCACAATCTGTCAACAAAAGAAGCCCTCCGGCAAAGGAACCGCTATCTCTTCCACCTCCGGACCTCCAAGCAAGGCCCGAAATTCTTCGACAGTCGGAACAATCTCGTTGAAGGAAAGGCAAAAGACATGCCTTTAAGTGTCCCAAAATGAGGAAGAAGCCCTCAAAAGCTCATAATCCGGAATCAATTCCTTGAGAGACCATAAGCACTTCACCTTGTACCTTTCTTCAAAGAAGGACCTCCTCTCATGCATAATCTCCCTGACCAATCCTTGAACTTGTTGAAGAATGACATTTGGGATTCTTGGGACAATTTTGATGGAGCTTTTCTAAAGTTTTCCATGGTTTTTCTCTCTTTCTCCCCGAAAATGGCCGTTTGACCGGAGGTTGAAGAGGATATTTGAATTTGAAATAAAGTGAGACCAGATCTCGAAGCAAAATTAAAGGACAATGTCGATGCAGACCCCATCCGCGCGGACATGATTGTCATTTATCGAAAAATCTCGCAATACCCAAGCCGCTACACCAAAAGAGGAATATTCCGTCCCGTTGCTCGAAACCCGTGAAAAAACCTCCCCAAACCACCCATATACCAAACACTAACACCCTTGCCAAAAAAAAAAAAAACAAGGCTCATGAAACACTGCATTCATACTGCATTGCATTCATAAAATAAAATCCTAAATTATTACATTCCAAAAAAAAAAAAAGAGTATGCATAAAAAAAAACAAACAAACATCAATAAAATCCTAAATTATTACATCAAAAAAAAAAAGAAAAAAAATGTGCATAAGCCGTACAAATCTCAATCCTACCATAAATCTCAAAATCTCGTAAAATCGCCTAAAAAAAAAAAAAATCGTGGGGGTAATCAATCGTAATCCCTAGCGCCCGACGCCCGCCCCCGGCCCCTCTTGCGACTCGGGCCCGCTCCTCAGAGCCCCGAAAATCTCGGGCTCGTAATCGTCCTCGTCTCCGTAAAGAGGCTCGTCAGACCAACCGGCACGCTCCGATAGGGCAAGCCGAGATCTCGCGAAAAAATCGTATCCGAAGGTGAAGGCGTCGGACTCCCGGACGTACGAAGACGACCCACCATGCCGCCAAACGTGTCCTCGCCCGTGTGGATCCCCGAGAATGACGTGATCCGAAGGCAAAGACCGCGCTGGGAATCAATGAGAGGAGACAGAGGAGTCTCTCGAAGAAGTCTCCGAACGAATAGGGAAGCCTCCCGCCCGATGTGCGCCGGCCGTGGTCGCCTCGCTCTAGCCTCGAGGAGCCCCGCAAGCGACCATCCTCCTGATGAATCTCTTAGCTCCGATCACTTGCTTCGTCAGCTTCTCGACGACCACCTCCGAAAACTGCACAATAGCAAAAGCGTCAGAAACAGTTGAAGCGAAAAATGATGACAGGAAAGAAAAGAAAAGAAAAAAAAAGAAAGAGAAGCCATACCTTCATACCCGGACGAGGCCGAAAAGCTCGTGGAAGCCGCTCAGGCTGAGGGATCTCGCACCTCAATCGGACCCCATCCCGGGATATATGAAAAATCCGTCCGAGGGTACCGCGGATCCCAAGCCCCTCTCTATCCGTAACCTGAGGCATCCTCAGCCTCCTCAAAACAAATACGGGGTACGGCTCAGTCGCCACAAATGCCGAGAAGTATTGGCCGGCCCTGTAATCATCCCAGGTCACAGATCTGTCACTCGGGTGCATCATATCGGCGGGAGGCTCCACCGGTGTCCTCAAAGGCAAGTTCACGCCATGCTGGCGCGTCACCCTCTCTCCCAGATAATATGCATCGCAGGTCGACCTCTCGTAATCCTCCGCCGCACCGTCCAAATCTCGCCCTTCACCGCGCGCCACCTCGAAGCGATCCTGTGGGAAGAATATCATCCCCTCATCTGTCTCGGCCTCCGTCAAAGGAAGACAATCCGCGTACCTGAGAGTCGTACGCCCCCTGGAGCTTATCTTCTCCCGGGCATGCTTGGACCAAGAATGCATGGCCGAATACGCCCCGACGTACTCCGCCGGCTGTCACCACATCGTGACGTGGAAAAAATCCAACGCCCATACCTGCGAAAGGTAAAAATCAAATCAATCCCGTGCAAAGAAAAGTGTGTGCTCAAAAAAAAAAGAGGGAGTGGGAAAGCAAAAAGAGAGCTTATACTTCCAGGGCAAACTCAAAGCAAGATAAGGAGCTCACAGCCCTTCCTACTGTACCTATCGAGAGCAAAGTAAAGCTCGCCACCCGGCCTCTCCCCACGAGACATCTCCGGCCATCTCCATGTCCTCCAAGGACCTCAAAGAAGGCAAAGACCGCCGTCCCTCAAGATGTCCAAAAAGGGTGCTCGAAAAGGCAAACCACAAGAAGGCCCTGGCAATCTATTCGGCGCCTATCCTCTCCTCCCCAGCCTCGTAACTCACAATGGTCTCCACGATCTTCCCGTAGACCACCGCATACTCCATCCCCATCCCCTTTTGGGAATAGGGGAAAATCCCGTAAGAGCTTGTAGATCCGCATCGCCGTAGCCATCCCGCCACTCAATGCCGCGTCCATTGAAGGACAGCCCGTGATCGCAGCCGTAATCGGAGGGAGTAACCGTAGCCTCGCCCCGGAAGAAGTGAAAGGTGTGGGTCGCGTCCCACCAATGCCGCGCCAAAGCAAACATCGTGCCCTTGCTCTTAGGGAACTTGACCACCCCCTCAAGCACTCAACAAACTCCCAAAGCCCTGTCTCAACAACAATCTGTCTCGGACTCGCAAAGCTCCTCGGCCCGCATTCGGAAGCCGGTCCCACAAGTCAACCACGGACTCCACCGATCCTCGAGTCTTCATTTTGTTCAAAACGGTTTCCGCCCTGCAAAAAAAAAAAAGAGAGAAAATGTCAAAAAAAAAAATTGCATTTGCACAAAAAAAAAGCATACACATGCATTAAAAAAAAAATTCGGCAAAGATAACGGCATGCAATAGACATAGCCCCATTTTTCTCACGTAAAATACGCCAAGAAATCCCATTCAACAATTTTCAATAAAAAAATAAAAAAAAA
This sequence comes from Adenophora triphylla var. japonica, assembly GCA_022495995.1. Lineage (NCBI taxonomy): Eukaryota > Viridiplantae > Streptophyta > Magnoliopsida > Asterales > Campanulaceae > Adenophora > Adenophora triphylla. The sequence goes on from JAFEMH010002380.1 coordinate 122,020, forward strand.
ATGCATACATGCATATCCTACAAGAAGTTGACGGAAATAAAACTCCGTCCCATTTTCAAAAAAAAATGCATACATGCATATCATCCATCTTACATGCAACGGGAGGAAAAATCCGTCCCACTTTTCAAAAAAAAAAAATCCTAAACATACATACATCTCATATTGACAAAATGCCCATTCTTTCCAAACAAAATGCATGCATTGCATCATTCATCAATATCAATATTCAATTTCAAAAAAAAATCATCATCACAATTTTCGAATTTTCACATGCAATTTTCGGATACAAAAAAAAAAATGGCGAAAAGGCCAATTCTTTCTCCAAGCAAAATGCATATTTTGGGATACCCACATAATCATTGCAACATGCAAAGCATCAAAATCAAGATTCAAAGCCAAGAACATCAATCATTCGAATTTTCAAAAAAAAAAATTCAAAAATCACCCAAAATTCAAATTTCAAACAAGAAATCAACAAAGGGAATGAAAAGATTCGAAGTATACCGTTCGGAGACTCGGATCAGAAGCCCAATGTTGCCAAGCATCGGGGTAGGGCTCCTCCGCAATCGATTGCGAAAGAGTATAATGCCTCCTCATCCGGACGAGCTCCAATCGTCTCTCCACCACCGGGCCACGTCCTTGGCCTTGAAAAGCACCTTCCCCGTGTTCCATTGCTCGAAAATCGAAGAAAAACGGAAGAATTTTCAAGTTTTTTGAGCAACAATGGCGGAATTGCTGGTTTCTCTCCCTCTGCTCTCGTAATTCTGAAAAAAACTGAATGGGGAAGAGGAAGGGCGTTGGCCCTCATTAAAACCCTCTGGAATACGCTCCTATCCGCGCGGATAGGATTGTCAGGGTCAAAATGACCCTTTTGCCCTTTAAAAATCTGGGACTCTGCAGTTTAGTCCCCAACTTGACAGAGTTAACCAAAGTTAACCAAAGTCAGCCCCTTGTCAAGAAAATCATCAAACGGCAGTCAAACGTAAGACCGATCTCCTTGAGAAAGATAACGAGATCCCGTATCTTTCATCAAAATTATCCCCGGCAGTAAAACGTAAGACCGATCTCCCCGAGAAAGATAACGGATCCCGTATCTTTCATCAAAATCCTTCCCGGCAGTAAAACGTAAGACCGATCTCCCCGAGAAAGATAACGGATCCCGTATCTTTCATCAAAATCATTCACGGCAGTCAAACGTAAGACCGATCTCCCCGAGAAAGATAACGAAATCCCGTATCTTTCATCAAAATCATCAAACGGCAGTCAAATGTAAGACCGATTTCCCCGAGAAAGATAACGGATCCCGTATCTTTCATCAAAATCCTTCCCTAAAAGAAACGTAAGACCGAGTGCCCCGAGAAAGATAACGAAATCTCGTATCTTTCATCAAAATCCTTCCCGGCAGTAAAACGTAAGACCGAGTGCCCCGAGAAAGACCACGAGATCTCGTATCTTTCATCAAAATCATCCCCCGGCAGTCAAACGTAAGACCGAGTGCCCCGAGAAAGACCACGAGATCTCGTATCTTTCATCGAAATCATCCCCCTAGCACAAACGTAAGACCGATCTTCCCGAGAAAGATAACGAGATCTCGTATCTTTCATCAAAATCATCCCCGGCTAGCCAAACGTAAGACCGATTTCCCGAGAAAGATAACGAGATCCCGTATCTTTCATCAATATCTTCCCTAGCCAAACGTAAGATCGATTTCCCGCATAAATACGTCCAATTTTTTCCCAAAGAAAGGCTAACAAAATCCCCAGCAAAGTTAACGGAATCCCAAAAGCCAACAGAATCTCGAGTAGTACTCGAACTACGAAAGGGCTTGATTCCCACTAGGGATACGTAGGTAGCCTATCATTAGGTCCAGCCCCTCGACCAAAACGGTCACCCTCTCCTTCGGCAGCAGACGAAGTCCACCGAAAGGCCATTTCAAATTAAGGTCCGAGGCGCCTAAAAAGCCATCATCATCAAGGTTCGAGGCACCTAAAACGCCATCTCCAAGGTCCGAGGCACCTAAAAAGCCATCATCATCAAGGTCCGAGGCGCCTAAAAAGCCATCATCATCAAGGTTCGAGGCACCTAAAACGCCATCTCCAAGGTCCGAGGCACCTAAAAAGCCATCATCATCAAGGTTCGAGGCACCTAAAAAGCCATCATCATCAAGGTTCGAGGCACCTAAAACGCCATCTCCAAGGTCCGAGGCACCTAAAAAGCCATCATCATCAAGGTTCGAGGCACCTAAAACGCCATCATCAAGGTCCGAGGCACCTAAAAAGCCATCTTCAAGGTTCGAGGCACCTAAAACGCCATCTCCAAGGTTCGAGGCACCTAAAACGCCATCTCCAAGGTTTGAGGCACCTAAGACGCTATCACTAGGAAAGCGATAAATCACAAAAATCCCCAACAGAGCGGATAGCCATCAGACCGAAAATGGTCATTCCTATCCCCAGCAGAGCGGATAGCCATCAGACCGAAAATGGTCATTCCTATCCCCAGCAGAGCGGATAGCCATCAGACCGAAAATGGTCATTCCTATCCCCAGCAGAGCGGATAGCCATCAGACCGAAAATGGTCATCTCTTATCCCCAGCAGACCTAAAACGCCATCATCTCCAGGGTCAAAGACCCGAACTACGGCCGGCTTGATTCCCATTCGGGATACGTAGGTAGCCTATCGCTAGGTTCAGCCACCCGATCACTCGATCATCCCGCCAAATATGGAGCCTTACTCTTATCGACGACCCCGCTTCCTTCGAAAGCGCCGTCGCCGAGGGGCTACTGTAAGTGCTCCAATTTGAGCTTCTTAGAATTTTCGTTAGAAAATTAACGAAAGTTATAACATTTCTAACAATTCCTAACAATCCTAACTTTTCTAACAAAGTGAGGGTAAAATGGGCATTGTTATTTAAGGTTAAACCTCAAAAAGAATCTCAAAAAGTAAAACAAAAGGAATAAAACCAAAAATAGAATTTCCCGAAATGTAAACCGGCTGTATAATTCAAATTTCAAAAGAAATATTCCTCTTGTCCAAAGCCTGAAGCTGCATTTAATGAACAGTGCACGCGAAGGGACTTATCCGCGCGGACATGTTTGCATTTTCAGGAGGGCTATAAATTGAGCCCTCCAGTCACAAAAATAAGGAGCCACAACACCAATTGCACCGAACCTCTGGCGAAATATAGAGAGAAAACAATGAGAATTCTTCAAGAATTGTCACCATTTTCTCTCCAATCTTTCCCAACTCACACTCATTCACTCACTCTCATATTTAAGCCTTAAACACTCATACACTCAAGCCAAAAACTCAAGAACACAAGGAAGATTGGTAAACCCTCCTTCTCCTTACCCTAAACTCCAACCATGCATGCATTTGCAAACTACAAAATGTAGTTCTTTCATCTTCTTGCTTTAGATCTAAGAAGATCACCATGGAAGACCATCTCCATGGATGATCTTCTACAAAGATCAAAATTATTTTCAAGTTCTCTTACTTTCTTGCAAAGAAAACTCATTTTCAAAACCCTAAAAACCATTTTCAAGCATCAAATCTCATTTTCAAAGGATAAAAATCCCCTTCCCAAGCAAATGAAATGCTTAGTCCTAATGTACCCCAAGGATGGTTTGGTATAGTTGATTCACCACTAAAATGTCAAGTGATCACTAACCAAAACCTAGGGAAATGGGGACAAGCATGGATGCAAAACCCCCCTTAAAATCATATTTTCTTTCTTGATAAGTTGCTGTCCAGTAGCAATTTTCTCAGACCTCAGTCCATGGTCTAATTTTTTGGACATAGATAAATGTGGAATTTGGTGTTGACTAAAAAACACATTTTGTAGCCAACATCCAGAGCTTTCCAGACATATTTGTTTTTTATTTTTTGGGTGAGTAAAACTCCTCTTTTCAAATTTTCTTTCAGAGGCTAGTTCATCAGCTTCTGGGAATCCAGATCTCATATCTGAGGTTTCCAGAAGGTTTTGACCCCTCAAATCTTCTCCAAAATGGAAAATTCCTTCGCAAAAATCTTATTTAAGGTGTCTAGAACAACTTTCATTCTCTGAGTTTATCCAGATTATGAAGTTTTAAGACCCTTGAATCCATTTTAAAATCAAAGGTCCACTGCCTTTTTCATTCTGGCAGAAGTGGCTCTCAACTTCAAAAGGTCTTTTGAGTACCAAATCTCAATCCAAAAATCTTCCAAAAATTCATGGGATCAGTTTAAAGTCTTGAAAAGATATCCCAATTTTTACTTTTCTGAGTTTAAAATTATTTTGGCCAAAACACACACACACACCCACACAAATGATTTTCAGCTTGGAAGACTCGTTTTACGAGGCATTCCGGGTGCACACTAACGTCCTTCCCGGCGTGTAACATGACCTCCGAACCCAAATTTCTGATCTCGGGCTTTTTTCAAAGTTTTGTCCCTTAAAACAAAAATGGCGTGGCGACTCCGTTCTTTTTCCCGGGTTGTATTTGGTTTTTTTTCAAAGAAACGCGAAAAAATCGAATTCCTTCCCGCGAAAATGGCGACACATCATCACAATCATCACACAACATATTTTCCCACGGAGAAGTCAAGACTATACTTGATTCTCCTTTCCGTACATCTCTCAACATTCTTCGAATCGCCCTAGATTCGATCCCAAAGTCTTGCTACAATTGGTAAGCCTTTTATTAATATTTCGTTCCCTATTATTATTATTGCTATATTAGAATAATTTACTTGCATGCTTAATATATATTTAATTGTGCCTTTATGCTAGATTTAGGACTATTTCAATATATTTAAATATGCATAGCCGAGGATGATCTAAGGTTTCGTCCAAGAAACACAATGGATCTAGGAACTATTTCTTACCTTCCACCTTAGTAATAATTATCCCATGATCAACAATTCCCCAAGGATGAACGTTGATTAGTGTACCTTCCGAGGGCCTAACTCAAAGGTTGTAGGGTGTGATCATCAATTAATTCTTTCTCTCCCCTCCTCCTTATGCATGATCCCGTTTCTTCTATCTATTCCTGTTCTGATTTCATATGTTTTATCTATACAATGGGTTGATTTGTATTATTCGTGATTTAAACACGAAGATGAGTGTGAATCATCTATATTCACACTCATCTGAGTGTTGATTCCTTCCCTCGTGGTTTCTGAATGTGCTGGTAATGCGGTTCTTCTAGTTCTGATGCACACTCCTATTTAGTATTGATATGCGGGGTGCTTGAATGCTAAGGTGAGTGTGGATCGTTCCATATCCACACTCATCCGAGTCTCGATCTCTCTGAAGTCTCGTTACAATTATACATTTCCATTATTTCAATCTCGTTGTTGCCATTAATTCCATTTTTGTTAACCTTGTTGTTGATATTGATCATCTTTGTTTGAGTTAGGAGGTGATGGCCCCTTCATCATGGCCCAAAATATGTGATCATTCACATATGGCCATCAAAGCCACATGACCCTCCCACAATACTCACTTATTACTGTTGTTTTACTGTGTTAAGTTAGTATTTTAGTCTGATTTTATCATTCTGGGCAGTGTGGATCAATCTGGTGAAGTTCACTGACAGAGGATGTCTCTGTCGTATGACATAGACTGCCCAAGGCGTCCTGTGTCATACGACATAAGGATCCCAGAAAGTTGATTTGACTTCAGTGACTTCAATCAAACCCAGATTGACTCCCTTTGTAGTTTCAAGCTCTGTTTAGTGTAATTTTATAGTTCAATTAGCTTTAGATTAGCTTTGGTGGCATGTCCACCCCCTCCCTTTGTAAGAGACAGTCTGACCAGGTCATCCTGTGTCATACGACAGACCCTCTCCTGAGGAAGTCCTGTGTCGTACGACACTCAAGTCCCTGGACAGACTGCCTCATCCCTTCCTTGTAATTCAAGTTCATCAATTGTAATATGGGACGTGGCCTCCCACAGTAAATGGTTCACAAGTTGTAATCCCTCATTTTGATCAATAAAGCAAAGCATTAAAACGCATTTTATTACATATTTTGTCTCATACAATTTGCACACACATTTGGATGTTTTGGTTGTTGAACATTGAAAGGCTCGTCTACGGACGAGGCGTGTTGGGTGAACTCTCGGTTCTTCCCAACACGTAACCTGACCCCCGAACCCATTTTCTCTCTCAAAAGGTTTTCAATGTTTCCTTTAAAACGGCGTGGCTACTCCTAAAATTTTATTTTATTTTTCGGTGAGCGTTCATTCAATGATCCTTGACTTGGTCTTCTAACCGTTTGAAGTCCACGAAAGCATATTTCCACATTCTGTTTTTTCCCTATATCAGAGATATAATAATAATTAATAATTTAATTGTCAAAGTATTTTTACCTTGACTGCAGGTACGAAGATGATGACATGCTGAACACTTTTCAAGACGTCGCAATCCTGAATTTTTACCCACAACATCCAGCTTCAGCGTCAATGAGGTAAGGGCCTTCCCATTTTGGAGTCAATTTTCCTGCATTCAACTCTCTAGAATTTGGGAACACCTTCCTCAACACCATGTCTCCAGCTTGGAAACGTCTTATCCTCACATTCCTGTTGTACGATCTGGCGATTCTTTGTTGATAGGCAGCCATTCTAATCATGGCTATGTCTCTGAGTTCATCTACGGTATCCAAATCCTGAGCCAGGAGGTGATTGTTGTCGCCTGGAGTCAACAGTCCATATCTTGCAGTCGGGATTGTTACCTCCATGGGGAGTACAACTTCAGTGCCAAATACCAAAGAGTAAGGCGTCTGTCCCGTAGCATTTTTAGACGTTGTCCTATCAGCCCATAATACAAGTGGTAGTTCATCAGTCCATCTTCCTCTTTTCTTATCCAAATGTTTCTTCAGATTGTTGATGATCAACTTGTTGCTTGACTCAGCTTGATTGTTGGCTTGAGGATGTACAAGGGTTGAAGTTATCAATTTGATCCCCAGTCTTAAACAGAAATCCCTTGTCTTTTTGCTGATAAACTGGAAACCATTGTCACAAATGATCTTTGAAGGAACGCCAAATCTGCTCAAGATGTTTTTCTTTAAGAAGGAGGTGACCTCCCTGTCCCTCACTTGTACATACACCTCTGCTTCAATCCACTTAGAAAAATAGTCTGTCATCATGGCGAACATGAACACTCTTCCTCCTGGAGCTTTCAGTAGCTTACCAACTATGTCCATGCCCCACTGCATGAAAGGCCAGGATGAAAGTACAAGATGCAGGGGTTCTGCGGGTTGATGTAAGATGTTACTGTGTCTCTGGCATGCGTCACACTTTAAGGCAAAATCCATTGTGTCTTGTCTCATTGTCGGCTAATAGTATCCCATTTTGAGGGCTTTAGAGGATAACGACCTGCCCCCAGAATGATTCCCACATTCACCAGCATGCAGATCTTGCAGAACTTCGTTGACTTCCCTTGGCTCTAAACATCTCATGTATAGACTTGTCGCAGATTTCCTGAACAATTTGTTATCAATTAATATGAATCTAGATACCTTCATCCTGAATGATCTTTGGTTCTTGACGTCCGATAGAATGACTCTGTCTTGCAAATATTGCACGATAGGTTGGATCCATGTTGGTTTTTCGCCTTGGCTTGGAGAAGACGTTTCCGAGTGATATAGGGTCATACATTCTTCAGTTTGATCAATAGATGGATGTTGGACGTAGATGATCGGGATGTTGGTATTTATCATGGCCTCACATGCTGATCCCAGGTTGGCCAAAGCGTCAGCTTTGGCATTTTCTTCGCGGGGTACCTGTTCCAAGGAAAAACTAACAAAACGTGATGCCAGTACTTTATAATGTTGGAGGTAAAGCGTCATTTTGGCATTCTTAGCTGCGTAAGACCCGTTAAAGTGATTAACCAATAATAAGGAATCGATAAAGACGTTAAGATGAGTGACACCTAAGCTGAGAGCAGTAAATAAACCCATGATCAAAGCTTCATATTCAGCTTCGTTATTTGTCGCTTGGAATTCACAAGAAACGGCCTGAGGGATTAATTCGCCTTGAGGCAATTTCAGCAAGATGCCCAACCCTGCACCTCTTGAGTTGGATGCTCCATCTGTGAACAACGTCCAATATCTAGGGGAATCATTGCCTTCAAGATGTTGTACCTCTAGTTCTGCCTCAGGTTGCAAAGTAGCACTGAAATCAGCTACAAAATCTACTAGCGCTTGTGACTTGATTGCACTCCTGGGTTCATAGGAGATTTCATACGTGCTTAACTTGACTGACCATTTTGCCATTCTCCCTGATATTTTGGGGATTCTCATAACAGTCCTGATAGGATAATTAGTTTTCACAATAATATGATGCATTTCAAAGTAATGACGTAACTTAGTAGATGCGGTAATTAAAGCGAGAATAAGTTTTTCTAGATGGGAGTACCTGGTTTCCGCATCTAAAAGAGATTTACTTACATAGTAAATGGGACGTTGATCGCCTTGGTCCTCTTTTACCAGGACGACACTTACTGCACTTTCCGATACGGCTAGGTATAAGTATAGGGGTTCACCAGGTTCTGGTTTGGCGAGAAGAGGTGAGGACGTGAGATATTTCTTGAGGTTCAGGAAGGCTTCTTCATGCTGCTCGGTCCATTGAAACAACTTGTTCTTCCTCAAGACGTCATAGAACAGTTTGCACTTTTCAGAGGACTTAGAAATAAATCGGTTCAAGGCTGCTACTCGTCCTGTTAATCTTTGTACATCTTTGATTATTTTAGGAGACTGTAGGTTGAGGATAGCTTTGATTTGCTCCGAGCTGGCTTCGATTCCTCTCTTAATCACCATGTAACCCAGAAACTTCCCGGCTCTAAATCCAAAGTTACACTTCAAAGGGTTCAGCTTCATGTTGAATGCTTGCAGGATGTCAAATGTTTCTGCCAAGTGTTGCACATGATCTTCTATATTTTTGGACTTCACCACCATTTCATCTATGTATACCTCCATTGTCTTTCCGAGATGGTCCTTGAACATCTTATTCACCAGTCTTTGATAAGTTGCTCCTGCATTTTTTAATCCAAATGGCATGGCAATATAACAATATATACCTTCGGGGGTTATGAAGACAGTATCTTCCTGGTCCGAGGGCTCCATTTGGATTTGCTGATAGCCTGAAGAAGCGTTCATGAAGGTCAACACGTCATGGCCAGCTGTTTCATCTACTAGAGAGTCAATATGAGGCAAAGGGAACGGATCCTTGGGGCATGCTCTGTTCAAGTCAGTGAAATCTACGCATACACGCCATTTCCCGTTTATCTTCTCAACAACCACCACGTTGGCAAGCCACCTAGGGTATTATACCTCTCTGATCATCTTTGATTTTAGCAGTCTCTCTACTTCCTCCTTGATGATTTGATTCTGTTCTTGAGCAAATTTCCTCCTCTTCTGATCGACCGGCTTGACGGTAGGGTCGATATTCAACTTGTGAGTTATGATGCTCTTGTCTATTCCACTCATATCTTCATGTTTCCAGGCGAAACACAACTTTCTACTCTTCAAAAAGTAGATCAACTCTTTCTCAATTTCAGGAGGCAAGTCAGCTCTAACTAAGATCTTAGCTTCAAGGTTGGAGGCGTCTACATGTATTTTTCTTACTTCATATTCGGCAGCCTCCAAGATATCCCTAACGCCCTTCTGTAATTGCTATGCTGGATGGGAAGTGGAACACGCTTTCATATCTGTCTTGTAACACTCCTTGGCGGCTTGCTGGTCTCCTTTCACATTGATCACGCCCCAAGGCGTCGGCATCTTGAGGCATTGATGGTACGTTGATGGAACTGCCTTCATGCTATGGATCCAAAGTCTCCCCAAGATGACGTTATAGGCTGACGTACAATCAATTACACAAAACTTTTTCATGGATTTTAATCCTTCAACATAAATTGGAAGTCTGATTTCCCCAATTGTTTGCTTTGTTTCCCCACTAAATCCTACTAGAAGAGAGGAGTTCTTCACAACTTCAGTTAGGGAGATTGACATTTCTTCTAAGGTGCCTTTCATGATCAAGTTGACGGAGCTCCCGTTATCGACCAAGATACGCTTGACCTTACAGTTGGCAATCTGCAAGGTGATGACCAACCCGTCATGATGATGAGGATCCAAAATATTTTCTTTGTCATCTTGATCAAAAATGATCTACTGGCCCAGGGAGGTATCTGGACGTCGCATTGGTAATTCTGACTTATCTTCCTTGGAATCTTTGGCATGACGCTTTGCTGCGGAATACGTAGTGACACAGATGTCCGAATTGCCTGTGATGAAGTTGATTACTTTGGTCGTAGGAGGAGGTGAAGGTGGATTCTCAGCTACGGCTTCCTTCATATCATTACGTCCCTTCCTTTTTCCAAGCAGGTCATTAAGAAGTCCTTTTGAAAGTAAATGACTGATCTCTTTCCTCAAGGCGATGCAGTTATCGATGGTGTGGCCAAAATCTTCATGGTAAGCACACCATTTGGATTTGTCTTTCCAAGATGAAGGTCTATCAGCAGCTTTTGGCCATCTCGCCTTGCTACCCAAGTTGTCCATTGCGTATAGGAGTCCTGAAACATCAACGAAAAAACAATAGTCACTAATCTTAGGATAAGTTGTATCATATTCATCATCATATTCTTCTACAATATTAATTTTAGAAGAGTCGGTTTTAGAGTAGGGTTTCCCCCTATTGGATCGATGATGAGAGGAGTCCGATTTTCTGTCAGGATTCTCATATGTAGGTGTCTTTTTTGACGCCTTGCCATGAATCATCTCGTCTTCTTCCAGCCTGATGAAACGAACAGATCTCGTCCTGACTTCTTCTAAACTTCTAGATGGGAACATGACCAGATCTTGGTAGAACGGTGATTCTCTCTTCAGGCCCATCCTGAAAGCTTCTGTTGCAGTTGACACGTCAATATGAGGAATGCTTACAGCTTCAGCATTGAACCTGAACACGTAATCTTTTAGGGTTTCGTCAGGCTGTTGTACAATCATGTAAAGATCACTTGTTAATTTCTCAAACACACGATTGCAAGAGAATTGATTAAGAAACATGTTAAGTAATTGAGAGTAAGATGAGATAGAATTCATAGGCTGATTAGTCAGCCACATCAAGGCGGGGCCGGATAAGGTGGACCCAAAGCCTCTGCACAAGCAAACTTCTTTAAGATGTGGGGGAATGCTAATGATGTCCATCTTCTCTTGATACAGGTCTATGTGCTATGCAGGGTCCGTTGTGCCATCGTATTGTTTCATGGGACGTACTTGAAATCTCTTAGGGATCTCCATCCCAGCTATGGCAGGAACAAAACGTGAATCATGATGGCTGGTTGGGGACGCATGGTTGAAAGGAAAGGTGACTCCTGAAACCTTCATGAGAATGTTCTTGATTTGCTGCACTTTCCTTGCGAGGGTGCTATCTGCAACAGGGTTAGTGGCAACAAATGGATTAAAAGGAGTATTAAACATGTTCAAACTCCCTGTTTGCCCCACGGGAGGTGGGGTTGCAAAGGTAAAACATGTTGACAGTGGAACCGGGTTGGACGTAACAGTGATGCTTTCGGTCTGAACAGCGCTGGCCATGGACATATTGCCTTGACCGCTCCTTGCACTTGTCCCAGCATCTGAGAAAAGAGTCCTAGGCTGCAAAGGTGAAGTCTCCGGCATGCTGACTATTGGAACACTACGCCCTGAAGCTGATAAATCACGCCGCAATCTGTCGATGTGATTGAAGATCATTTGATTGGTATCTTGTTGTCCGTCAATCTGGTCCTTCATTTTTTGCATCATAGCTGTCATGGCAGTCACAACTTCTAGTGAAATTCCAGGCAGCGTCATGGATGAAGATCCTCCCAGGTTAAGCCCTTGGTTTTGAGACGTAACAGCGCCAGATCTAATAGGTGGAAACATGCTAGACGTCATGGGCAAGCTTGACGTGTTGGTTCTTGCCCCAGTCGTAACGATGGGAGTAGACATTGCTGAAGTAGGATTGCTCATCTTGATTGGAATCTAAAAAACCAAAGTTTTCACAGACGGCGCCAAATTGTTTTGGACAAATTTTAACAATTAAATTTATCTATCAAGAATGTTTGGGTACAAATGGATGCCTACTTAGAAACTAGTTTAGTGTGGATGCCTACTTTTACATGATTCATTCTGCATGACAAGTAGTCGAAGTTTGCATGAGTTTCAATGATAAAGGTTCAAATGACTTCTTACTATAAATTTGAATAACTTGTCATCGCAATGTTTGTAGCTCATATCTTAAGCTTATTATTGTTATACCACAGGCTTTTCTCATAAAATATACAGCAAGTTATAAGGGAAGTTAAACAAATGAGTTTTGTTTGCAAATTATTGTCATAATTGAAAGTTAATAAATCTTTTTTTTTTTAACAAATACAAAACTTTGATATTGGAGTAAATTAATTTTTTGTTGAATATTATGAAATTTAAAAGGCATGTATAATAAGGTGACAAATTAGGGTGGCTCAAATGTTAGTATTTTCGAAACTACTAGATTGAAATGACGGAAAAATTGCAATAAAGAAATCACTCAACTATTTAAACTTTATGAATTTAGTCGCCTAATTGATTTTTTTCTTGCCTCCTTAGTTTTTTTTTTCCTTTCATATTCATTGTGACATGGGTTTTATTCCATTATTTAATCATATACAATGCATGCGATCAAATTATAAAGGTAGTTTTGATACTCCACCTCCTATTGTCTATATTAATAAAAGTATGTATTCATAATTTACCCCCGGACATTTCCTTCATATTAATCCTATCCGACAGTAACACAACCACCGATAGGGATGAAAAAGATGAAATTATTTGACATATAGAGAGGAGGGAAATGAATGAATGCATTTCTTCAATATTGATGGGGTGGGTGTGGATAGGTCTGCTGAGAAACGCGTTTCTTCATAAGTTATGGAGAAACGTGTTCTGGATATTCAGAAGCTTTGAGATGGATATCCAGAAAAAAAGATTTGGGGCAAAGGCCAAGGCCAAGGCCAAATTTCTGATTCTGGATATCACTTTCATAAGGTTCTGGATATCCAAAACATTGAATAGTGATATCCAGAAGTTTTGGAACGGATATCCAGAAAAAAAGATTTGGGTCAAAGGCCAAGGCCAAGGCCAAATTTCTGATTCTGGATATCAGTTTCATAAGGTTCTGGATATCCAGAACATTGAATAGTGATATACAGAAGCTTTGGAACGGATATTCAGAAAAAAAGATTTGGGGCAAAGGCCAAGGCCAAATTTCTGATTCTTGTTCTTCTTTTTCCCTCTAATTCATCAATCAAACACTTTCGAAACAGCTACAAGTTTCAATTTTCCAAATTCATTTGAAATCAAGATTCCGTTTTTGCAAAATCAAAATTGGAGCTAGGGGAGAGAGGGGGGATGGCAAGTTTGTATGTGAAGGCTACGCCGCCGGCCGATCTGAACAAAAACACCGAGTGGTTTACATATCCAGGGGTTTGGACAACTTGTATATTGATTCTCTTCTTCGCTTGGCTCCTTGTTCTTTTCATCTTTGGTTGTACCCCGGGAATGACAGTGAAAAGCGTTTAGAGAGAGAAAGGGTGTGAGTCGTGTCCCGTAAAGAAATAAACCCGTTTCTCCATAAATTATGGAGAAACGCGTTTCTCCCTAAATTTTGGCGTGGGTGTGTGTTAGTGTTAGATTGTGGTGTAAAGGGGTTTCATTTATTTATTTATTTATTGGCGAAAAGAGATATTACTCCCTAAATTTTATTAATATTTAAAATAGAATTACAAAATAAGATCTGAGACAAGAAGGAAGACATGACAAATTCAACTACAGAAAAAAAAAATAGGGCTTAGGATAGCCAACAAGCCTAAAGTTGTAAAACCTACGGGATGGATCTACTTCCGTATGAAGTTGTAATACATAGGGGAAATCTAACGCTATGGCCATCCGGCCCATCCACGCAGTCCAAGCTCCACATCCATGCAAAAAGAAATTCTGCCTGATTCATGAGTAAAATAGGATCCGTCCCCAATCAATTTTAGAAGAGAATTTTTTTGTCAAAATACTTGCGGTTTATATTTTTCATAAATTTTTGACACATTGTGTCTAAACTTCCCTTATTTATGATGGTCATTGAAGTATATTCCGGTTGAACACCCCCCCCCCCCAATTTTGTTGAGTTCACCCTAATTTGTTAGTTAACCACCACACTTTTTTACTTTCTTAAAATTACTCCCTCTATTTCAAAATAGGAAAATATGCAAAAAAAAAAAAAAAAAAAAAAAAAGCACTCAACTATTCTTTTTTTGTGGATTGTACCACTGAACTCATTTTCGTTACATTCAACACATTCAACTTACTTATTTTTTGCATTATCTGTCACTATCACTAACTAACGTCATCCATTTTTTCTATTATCTTGCCATGTAGTACAACGGATGTGTTTAATTTTTTAAGGACATAAACGGAAAATCAGGGCAATAAGTAAAATGTTATTCACACTTATTTCATATGTGTACTTAAACCAATTTTTTTCCCCAACCCACACCCTTCTTCCCTATCCGTCCACAAACTTCACCACCACAACCTCCATAGCCACCATCATCTTCTTCCCTCTCCTTCATAGAGTACTTCCTAAGCCACCGCCACACTAAAAACCACTCTCTACAAGTTATCTCCCTCACACTCTCAGTTTATTTCCTTCCCAAATCAAACCCATAATTCCACCCACCTCAAATCTCTCTTTTTACACTATCGCCGTTCCCTGCTCTCCCCTCTTCCTCCTTTTTTTCTCCACCCCACTCCGGCCTTATCATCTTCCTTTTTCCCCTTTCTCCGCCACTCCAGAAACCGAAGGTAATATTATTATGGTCATTAACTTGGGCAAATTTCATATTGGATTACGACCTAACTTCTAGATTTTACTGGACTACGATCTAACCAATATGCAAATTCAACTTAGGATTCTTTCAAGAAAACAAATAAAATTTCAGGGGAATTTGATGGGTGTGTATGAATTAAGCGGAGTGTCTTCGAATGCGACGAATTCCATTAAAAGAATGGAGTAGGAGACGGAGGAAGACAATTTTGGGGTGTAAACAGGCTCGAAGGTACGGCGACGGAGCCCTCACCAGAGACGAAAAGGGTGACGGGATGCTGGTGAGATTGTTGGAGGGGAATGTTTTCAACATTGTCCTTCACTTCAAGATCTTACAAATTGATCCCTTGATAATTTTGATTTGGTTTAGTGGTGGTGGTTTTGATTTTTTTTTTCCAGTTGTTGGTGGTGGTTTAGTGATGGTGGGTGGACTACGTAGTGGTTGGCTGATCAGTCAAAATGGGAAGGGGAAAGTGGGTGATTGTAGAGTTTATTTTAATATGAGTTTCCTATTTTATCCTTACAATTTTAGCCTCATGCTTTGCACTTAACTATTTAACGGATAAAAATTAACGCGATTAGTGATAGTGACAATAAATGCAAAAATTAAAAAGTTGGATGTGATTGATGCAACGAAAATGAGTCCGGTAGTAAAATCCACAAAAAGGGAAAAGTTGAATGTTTTTTTTTTGCATTTTTTCCTTCAAAATATTTGTAATTTTAGGTTTTTTCACACATATTAAATTAAGAAAAATAATTAATACACATCAAATATACTACATTACCCTTTAAATGATTATTTCAGTTACCTAGGTAATTACATGATTTTACAATAACAATTATTCAATCATAAATGGGTAGTACTATATACAAGGCATGAAATTTACAAGGCATGTGTAAATGACCAAAATATTCTCATATATATACTTAAAAAAAAAAAAAATCCCTTCCCTCCCCCATTTCAAATGTCGGACTGTTCTGTTCTCTCTCTCTCTCTCTCTCAAAACCTAAGAAACCAACGGCGCTCTCTCTTCTCTCTCTCACTCGACGAACGCCGCCGATCACCACCGACGGAAAAAATGAAGACAAACCTCCCTAAAACCGGTGGAAAGTCCGTCTCTTCTTCCGCCGCTCCAAAAGTAATTCTTTTTAACCTAAAATTTCAATTTGAAAACCCAACATTAATTTTATGCCTAAAATGGATTATATAATGCTTAATGTTGTTTAAACCTATCCTAAATGGTTCTAATTGCGATTTCGTAACATAAATTTGGATTTTTTGTTTGAATCGGATACGAATTCGTGTGCCTAAAATTTGAAATTGTCGGCGTGTGTTTCGTATGAACACATACGAATGGTCACCAACATTTCGTGTAAGGGCACACGAAATGTAAACTGATTCATCAGTTTACATTTCGTGTGCCAATACACGAAATGTTGGTGACCATTTCGTGTCAGAAGACACGAGATACTTTCCACATTTCGTATATTAGGACACGAAATGTAAATTGATTAATCAGGTTGCATTTCGTGCTCTAATACACGATATGTGGTGAGGTTTCTCGTGTCTTTATACACGAAATGATCACCAACATTTCGGGTATTTCCACACGAAATGTCAACTGGTTCTTGAAAATTAATTGTCTCTTATTTATTTTTTTGTAGGGACGTAAACCTGCGACGGCCTCTAATAGAAAGAGGAAGGCCGAGGAGGCAGCTGCAGCTAAGGCAGATAAACGGAGCAAAAAAATTCACGACAAGAATGTCGTGATTGAGCAGCCTGTGGATGAAGAGACGGATAGTGAGGGTACATATTCTAGTGAGGATTCATCTTCTCGCACTCGTTCCCGAGGTGCATCTGTGCGTGAGGCACAGTTATCTAGTGATGAGGAGGAGGAGGAGGAGGAGGAGGAGGAGGAGGAGGAGGTGGAGGAGAGTGTATCTGTGAGGCCTCGCAAGAGGCGGGAGGCACGGGCCAGAAAGGGGAAAGGGGCTAAGGATGACGAGTGGCAGCTTAAGAGTAACCCCGGTGGCGGCCCGGAGGAGGTTGATTTGTTGTACGGGTTTGGTCATCATCGAGCCCGTAAGATATGGGAGAACGCCACTTGTGAGCCGGTGTTGAAGCGCCAAACGAGGCAGCAGATTCTAGATAAGTAAGTATATGATTTGTTTATTAAATAGCCATTTGCAAAACATTTCAAGAATCAGTTGACATTTCGTGTGCCAATACACGAAATGTTGGAGACCATTTCGTGTTGTAGTACACGAGATACTTTCCACATTTCGTATATTAGGACACGAAATGTAAATTGATTCATCGGTTACATTTCGTGCTCTAATACACGATATGTGGTGAGGTTTCTCGTGTGTTTATACATGAAATTATCACCAACATTTCGGGTATTTCCACACGAATTGTCATCTGGTTCTTGAAACAGAGGGAGTATTAATTATAATGTCTTGTTTGGAATCAATGTGTTCTCGCATGCTTCTTACCGGAGGATGATAGAGCTTGGTGGGCTCGTGTTCGTGGTACCGGCCTCCATTACCTACATGATGCTACTATTCGCCGGCCTAGCATGGCGCTCTTAACGGCGCCAGGGAACGGTGGTCTCCCGAGACTAATACCTTCCACATGCCGTGGGGAGATGACGATCACTATGCATGACGTCACTCATATCCTAGGTATATTCTTGCTTGTTATCTATTTTTTATAAATTACATACATTTTATCAATTTCATAAATTTTATCAATTTTATTAATCATTTCATTTTCAATTTGTAGGTATCACTGCTCAGTGGCCCCGTTGCGAAGGCGGATCCGCAGCCTAACGTAGCCCGTATCGTGGCACGCCTTGAGACATGTCGGAAGGGCACGACCTACTCTTTAGATGGCCTCCGCCGGTCCTTTGAGTCCCCTTCTGACATGACTGACGATGAGCGCGCTTCTACGTACATCATGTTCCTCCTCGGCTCCACGCTGTTCGTGGACAAGACTCAGGATAAGATGCCCTCAGACTACCTTTCATTGTGCGTGGATATTGACAGAGAGTGGGGCTCTATCCCCGGGGGACAACGTTGGCATATCTATACCGGGAGTTGGGGAAGGCATCTAGATACGGATGCAAGCAGATCGGTGGTTGTTTGAGTCTTTTAGAGGTAATATTTAACAATCATTTAATAATTACAACATGTATTTACGGTTATAACATTGTTAACTTATTTATTTTATGAACTGTTGAAGCGAGGATCTCCCTTGTCGTTCTTGTGACTTGCATTTTGTGAGGGCATTGTGGACGTGTTTCGGAGTACTCACGTTCTTCTCATCCTTCCTCTTTAACATTGTTAGAATGTTATTTGGACGCACCGAAGACTGACTTGCGCTACACACCTCCTCATATTCAGAACTAGTCAATTTACCCAACGGATGACCTTCGGGATACGTTGGAAAGTCGTGATTATGAGAACCATGCTTCACAACGTAACCCCATACCCCATCACCCCTATCTTTGGCCCGGATTTCAAAAGTGCACCCAATCTTCTTCGTACTAGTCAACCTCACATCTTTAGTTTTTCCGGACCTGTACTTGCCACCAAAATGGCATACAATCTTCGCGTAGCCTAGGATCTTGCCACTTGTCTTCCTCGAATCTCCTATAGAAAGGGTTATATTTTGACGGGCCGCGATATCCCGTACGTGTTTAACAAGATCATCCCTATTTGAAAATAATAGGGATGTATCGAATTGATCACTGACATCCGGTCCCTACAAATTGTATTACCATCAATTAGAAAATTGCACAATAAACAACAGGCTGTATGACATTTCGTGTAACATTATACGAGATGTTCCTGGAACATCTCGTGTAACTTTACACGACTTAAACGCATTTATCTCGTGTAACATAATACGAGGTAATACACCATCACTCGTGTAGAAAAACACGACAAACAGCATAAAACTCGTATAATCTCACACGAAATAGAGTAATATCAGAATTTAAAAATCCAATCTTGAAAAACAATTTTGTTTCAACATTGGATTTTTATTGCGATTTTGATCAAAACACCAAATATAACTTTAAAAACTTACTTCTTTGCTGCTTGGATTTTGATTTTGATGTGGAGAATTTGGTGGCAAACCTTCTTCTTCAAAAATATAGCTCAAGATCAATATGATCATAAAAACTTGGAGAATGTTGTGGAGAATCCATACTATGGTGTTAGATGATTTGAGAATTAATGAAAATAATGGGTATAAATTTATGGGCGTTAAGACTTGGACAATGGTGTCGCAGCTGCATGGGTGTACAGTTCTCTGTTGGGCCGTTGTCTGCGTGTATATCATGTTTTATGTAGGGCTTCAGGGTGTATCTCGTGTGTATATACACGAGATACTATGGTACATATCGTGTATACACACACGATATAGTCTTTGTTTCTGGTAATTATCTCGTATGAACAATACATGAGATACACCCTGATTCATTTCGTGTATTGTTCATACGAAATGTATTAGTAAATATCGTGTATTTAAACACGACACATCATATAATAAAATAAAAATTAATTATAAATAAATGTGATAGGTTATATGATATTGTATGATGTTGGTTCAATCTTATATGTAATCATTGTTTGTTTTCCAACTTATTATAACAAGAAACATATAATCTTGATTAACAAATATGATAATTTCAAATATATAATCTTGAGTAGTTGGTATTCCTCTAATGTACAACTTATCATTAACCTCGTTTTTTTTTTTTTTCTAGATTCTAGATGGCATTTAAAGTGTTTTTCATCTACATGAGTTTCCTCCAAATCCAAATGGAAATTGAGTTACAAATATGTGCCATTATTTAGGGTTTTTAGGGTTTTATGTGTCCCGATCTTGTGAAAAATGGTATACGGCTACCTCGTTTATTTATTTTTTTTTTCTAGATTCTAGATGACATTTAAAGTGTTTTTCATCTACATGAGTTTCCATCAAATCCAAATGGAAATTGAGTTACAAATATGTGCCATTATTTAGGGTTTTTAGGGTTTTATGTGTCCCGATCTTGTGAAAAATGGTATACGGCTACCTCGTTTATTTTTTTTAAATTTTTTTCTAGATTCTAGATGACATTTAAAGTGTTTTTCATCTACATGAGTTTCCTCCAAATCCAAATGGAAATTGAGTTACAAATATGTGCCATTATTTAGGGTTTTTTAGGGTTTTATGTGTCCCGATCTTGTGAAAAATGGTATACGGCTACCTCATTTATTTATTTTTTAATTTTTTTCTACATTCTAAATGACATTTAAAGTGTTTTTTTATCTCTATGAGTTTCCTCCAATTCCAAATGGAAATTGAGTTACAAATATGTGCCATTATTTAGGGTTTTTAGGGTTTTATGTGTCGCGATCTTGTGAAAAATGGTATACGGCTACCTCATTTATTTTTTTCTCCATTCTAAATGGCATTTAAAGTGTTTTTCATCTCTATGACTTTATTTATAATCATTTGTTAGGTGATTATAAATAAAGTGGTATCACTTAAATGTGATAGGTTATATGATATTGTATGATCCAATATGACGTTTGTTCCTTGTCATGTATAAGTGTATAAATTTTGCTCAATTAACAACACAATTCAATAATATAACATAGCATATGCGTATCATTAACATCGTGTTGCAAATCATCGAAGAACACCTTCATTTTGATATGTCGTATGGACATACACTATATTAGGACATCATATCGTGTTGTTGTGTACGACATTAATGGCAGAGTAAATTTAAATTTCGTATAATTTCATACGACTTAATATTTTACACAATTAGTTTATGTCGTGTAAAAGTACACGACATAAAGGCTTCCTGTCGTCCTTTCGCACACGACACGCGAAGGGTAGTTTGGGCATTATTGATGCCTTGTATGTAATATGCCTTGTATATAGAATTTACCGACCATATATAAGTATTGCTTCTGTTCTGTAATAACTGTGGCCAAAAATTCAGTTAAAGGAGTCAATAAAAAGGGAAAGTGACAGCTTATGTCATGAATTAATAAAGGTGTCTTCTACGAAGGGCCTATTGTTTTTTTTTAAAATAATTATATGAGACCCTTTCACCCCACATCATTCTCCATAAAAGTTTAGTCGAGATCCAAAAATCCACCCGCTATTGAAAATCGAAATTAAAATCCCATAAAACCCCAAAACCCTTTTTAACCCGCTAATGCAAATATCAGCCCTCTGATTCCACCTCCAGCCACCATTACCTTCACCTTTTTCTTCGTTTTAGACGGATTCCCACCACCAACGACGGTAGAGAGAGAATAAGAGTGGGATTGTTTATAAGGGGTGGGTGCCACAAGTTAAGACACTCGTCCATTGGCACCTTCTCGACTCATTGTTGTAGGAATTCTGCCATAGAAGAATAGAGGAACCGAGGGTTTGATCGACATTTGATTTTCTTGTTGGACTTTTAGTAGGCTTCTCAAGAACTTAACTGAAAACTTAACAGAAAATGTAACGGAGATTGGAAAACTATGAGACAAGTCGAGTCTTGTATTAAATACAATCTCCGTAAGAAGTTATTGCCCCGCACAGGTGCTTACGGTTTCAATGGAAATCTTCTAGTAAGATAAAACGACTTTTAAGTATATGATAGGAGCACTCCAAATCAAATACTCTAACGAACAACACTATGTTTGAAACTTTGGACTTTGAAGGATTTGATGCAACAATATGCCAATGATTTGGGTATGTTTTTCTATCTTACTAGAGGGTAGGAAGGCTCAAATGACTGTATGTATGAATTGAAATTCGGAGGGCAAAGTATATAAAGAGAGTCAAAAGGTTTTGTGCCTTTTCCTTCGAAAAGGTGCAATTTTTCAAACAGCTGTGAAGGGCACGAGTCGTGCTCCTTGGCACGAGTCGTGCCCACGACTCGTTCCCAAGCATTCCACTCGTTATGATCAGATTTGAGCCAAAGTCCATTAAGGTCCATTCGTGCTCACGACTCGTGCTCATAGTCCCCACTCGTTCTGAACAGTTTTGAGCCAAATCTCATCACCCAAAATACTGTTTAAATCCAATTTGATCCAAACGATCAATTAACCCTTTTTAACCAACTTTTGTTAAGTTACAAAAGACCTTTGTCATTAATTCTCATTCACCCTAAATGGTTTTGAGACATTCAATGAGTTTAGTAATCTACAACAAATGTAGAATACATTTTGTAACTAGTTTCGTTAACAAATAACGAACTCCGTTAGGAAGTTAGGTCAACGTTAAGTCAAACTTAACTTTCGTTACCCATTTCCAACAATCCCCCACATGGATGACAATTAATGCATGAATGCAATTTCGTCCAAAGTTCCGGTGAACTATTATTACATCGGGATAGATAGCTTGTGGCCTTGAATCCTCCCTAGTGAAATATTATCGGATATACTAGCCATTTGGTAGCGAGTCGCTTTGAACCAGTGACTGTCGGATGTATACCAAGACAATAATACTCACATAATAACAGTTCTAACAATTGTTGTTCTCACGTTTTGTCCATTTCGGCCCTGGACCATATCTCATTCATAAGCGTTCATTTAGAGGCGGCCAAATTACCTCTCGCCTATATAGGTGATTCTCACTATAAGGAGTATCATGCACTACTCCACCCGTAGGTATAGAAATCATTAAAAGTTTTCTCAACTTATCCTTACCACTACTGCATGTGCTTGTACTTGGATGTTCTGGGAATGAGTATTCAACATCTCCAGGTTAATTAAACCTAGTTGTTGTTTCCAAGTAACTCTACTAGAACTTATAACTTGGTTGTCTCATTGAACCAAGGGCCTGGGATCTCCATTTCTCAAGGTTGAGTGTCCGCTATAAGTTCTTTTGTTGTGGGTTTTAAACCCATTCCCCTTACTGCATTTTGTACAGTTGATCTCTATTACTACTCTTAGGTAGACAGATCTGATTTTGACTTCACATGGCTAGTTGTGACAGTCGCATTTTGAGATCAATTGTACTATGGTAGTGTGTCTAAGACCATTGTGTCTTGACTTACCACTATGTTCTACACCTTTTCCTATTTTCCATTGCCGTCACAATGCCTTAGGTCATGCAGACATAAACTTATTCCACAAAGGAATATCTTTTCCAAGAATTTATTAGACCAATCAATTCATATTCTTTACAAGATTGAGTTAGCTATATTTTCTTGGAAAGTGACACCTTTACTCCAACTAATGTGAGCGCATTCTCAATTTGGAATATGTTTGTGTCGAATATTCAATCAGTATATTCTTTTCATACTTTTGAATATTTCAGGTATTGTAATTTTTAATCATAAGTATATCCTTAAGTACACCAAGTACTATGACTATACTATTCCGGTGATTTTAATCATAGGTATATCTTTAAGTACACTAAGTACTATGACTATACTATTCCGATGATTGATTACAATTTCAAATTGACTTCTAGTCTTTCTAGAATGATCAGTCCCTTTGAGTGATCAAATTACTTAACGGTTAGTTTCTTCGAGTGGTCTATATCTCTAAGTGGTCCGACTTTCCGAGTCTACATTTCTAGAGTTCACCTCTCAAGAATCTACCGGAGTCTTAGCTGGAGGGCTATCAATGGCATTGAACTTCCGAAGAACATTTTCTAGGTAATTGGATTGTGAAGGAACTAATCCTTCAGATGTTCTAAAGATCTTTATCTCAAATATAACATCGGCTAATCCCATATTTTTCATGTCAAAGTTCCTTTTTAACATGCCTTTGGTATTCATGATCAATTCATGACTACTTTCCATTATTAACATGTCGTCTACATAAAGACAAACAATAACGAATGATTCAGATGTTCTTTAATGTAGACACATTTGTCACATTAATTAATCTAGAATCCATTCGATAACATAGTTCTATCGAACTTCTCATGCCACTGTTTAGATGCTTGTTTTAGTCCATATAACGACTTTACAAGTTAATACACCTTTCGTACTTTACTAGGAACCACGAACCCTTCTACTAGCTCCTTATTTAGGAAGGTTGTTTTCACATCCATTTGGTGTATCTCAAGATTATGCACTGTTGCAATAGTTACGAGAACACGTATAGATGTGATCCTTGAGCGTTTAAGGACTATCTTTCGAGAATCTATCTCTTCAGATTCTATGCCTTTAGGGACTATCTTTCGAGATCCTTTTATCAAGAAAAAATCCGTCTCATTAGAGTTTATTTCATAAGATTATTTTTTTCTATAAAACTGTATCTTCTGAAATAGTAACTCTTTAGGCTAGACCTCTTGAAAATCCTTCCTATTGATTTCAAGAGTCCAATATTTAATAGTTTCATCCTTGGCACTTCTAGTTTTGCAACCCAATGGTTCGCATAGGAAGATCAACCATCTTCCAAAATAGAATAGGATGAACTATTAACTGTTACCATAGCCAAATACCCCCACACTTGAGGTGTACCTCCACATATCAAATATTTTATGAATATCCTAATTTATATTTAATATTTTCCTTTATGTGGAGTCATTTAATTGTAATAACCATGTTATCTACAATGTATTTCATCTCCTTGAGATGAACCGACGACATAGTCATAACTATGTTTAAGTGAGGTCTCTTCAACCATTTTCCTTGTAAGGAAACTTGTTTTCGAAGAATACCGCAGTTTCATTTCAAATTTGTTCTTCACAAATCTATATGCACTACTGTTAGTTTGCATGTCCAATGGAAACGTAATCCATGGTTTTGGGTCCTATCTTAACCTCTTTAGGTTTAGATATTTCTACCTTTGCTAGGTATACCCACGTTTTGTCGAGTAAGACGGAATTTTTCAACATCTCTTTATAAGTTCTAATCTTCCTCTCTAATGATTCAATTGATTTGGGTGTGTAAGAAGCATTCGTTTGATAAATAAGTGCCAACGTCCCAACAATTATTTTTCCAAACGGTACTACATACTAACCACCTCTATCACTACGAAATTATTAATTGATAATTAAGATGAATCACAAACCTTATTGTTTACTTAAAACTTTAAGGTTTTACTTTTACTTTTTCAAAAGATGAACTTTGCATAAATGCAATCATAAATAGAAGTAATGAACTATCTATTTACTATCTTTGGTTTGAACTGATTTCTACAAAAGAAATCACAATTGATATGCGAATCAAACTTCATCTTAGGTAGTAATTTTAAATTAACTCATTGACTTAGTGAATTTAAATTTACACAACCTAATTGAACACGTCATAACAATTGGAACACTTCAAACCAAGTAAATAAAATTTGAAATTTTATTCTTCGCACTTAGGCGGATAAAACATTTACAATTCAAGTTAAGGAGTCCTTCAACAAGGTACCCTTTACTAACACAATAACCACATTTGGTCAGTTCAAAACTTATCCCGATAGACTAAGTTGCTCGAAATTCAATGGAACATTTCTATCTTCATTCACATTGGCTTGAAGAGGGTTTCCACCTTGGTTGTTGATTCTAGGATGTCGACATTCCCTAGCCATATGCCCGGGTTTGCCGCAATTAAAACAACTACCTCTAACCTTCTTGGCGGTCCTCTTCACTTTCCCGGTGTTCTTTCTCTTGTTTCCGGTACTTCTTTCCACCAAGTTCACTTGCGGTCTTTTAGTCACAATACACATAGTATTGTGCATCTCGAGAAAATCCCAAAGTTCTCTCGCGGTCTTTATGCCACGACACACCTTGTATTGTGCATAATCCAAGCCATTAAGAATATAGTTGCGACACAAGAAATCGCTGTGATTCCATGTATCCAAGTCATTCTTTGCTTTGGATTCATCCTCGTCGGATATCAATGGTGGATATTCCCAAAGAAATCGCACCAATTTTAATGTTGTCAAATAGACCAACATTTTCTGTTGCCACCTCTTAAAGTCCATTCCGGTAAGAATACCCGGTCTTTCCACATGTACGAACACATGAGACGGAGGGAGAGCATTATGAGGTGCAACCCTTGAGGTTGTACCTGAGTCACGTGAAGGAGGTTTCTTACCATGAACCGAGTGATTGTTGAACGTAGCGTCACCTTGAGTTGGAGGCGTTACATTCCCTTGACTGGATGCGGTGGTGTCTTTCTCATTTGCCATCTCTTGAAAGTCTTGAAGAAGCGTTAAATAACTTCTTACGATTGTTGGACTTTTAGTAGGCTTCTCAAGAACTTAACTGAAAACTTAACAGAAAATGTAACGAAGATTGGAAAACTATGAGACAAGTCGAGTCTTGTATTAAATACAATCTCCGTAAGAAATTATTGCCCCGCACAGGTGCTTACGGTTTCAATGGCAATCTTCTAGTAGGATAAAACGACTTTTAAGTATATGATAGGAGCACTCCAAATCAAATACTCTAACGAACAACACTATGTTTGAAACTTTGGACTTTGAAGGATTTGATGCAACAATATGCCAATGATTTGGGTATGTTTTTCTATCATACTAGAGGGTAGGAAGGCTCAAATGACTGTATGTATGAATTGAAATTCGGAGGGGAAAGTATATAAAGAGAGTCAAAAGGTTTTGTGTCTTTTCCTTCGAAAAGGTGCAATTTTTCAAACAGCTGTGAAGGGCACGAGTCGTGCTCGACTCGTTCCCAAGCATTCCACTCGTTCTGATCAGATTTGAGCCAAAGTCCATTAAGGTCCATTCGTGCTCACGACTCGTGCTCAGAGTCCCCACTCGTTCTGAACAGTTTTGAGCCAAATCTCATCACCCAAAATACTGTTTAAATCCAATTTGATTCAAACGATCAATTGACCCTTTTTAACCAACTTTTGTTAAGTTACAAAAGACCTTTGTCATTAATTCTCATTCACCCTAAATGGTTTTGAGATATTCAATGAGTTTAGTAATCTACAACAAATGTAGAATACATTTTGTAACTAGTTTCGTTAACAAATAACGAACTCCATTAGAAAGTTAGGTCAACGTTAAGTCAAACTTAACTTTCGTTACCCATTTCCAACATTTCTTTCCAGTGATGAACAATCAAGGCTGGAATGCTAGGCTGCTGAAAGGTAAGAAACTTGGGGTTGAGGTTGATAGAAATGCTAGAGATGGATGAGAATGTGTGCCAATCCAAGGAAGTTAAAAGCATGGGAAGAGGTAAAAAAGTTTTTTTTTTTTTTGAAAAGGTATAAGAGTGATTTTAGTATTACACTTTTTGGTATAAGAGCTAGTTTTATTATTTTTTAAGAAAAAATGAGAAAAAAATACTCTTATATATTAAGTTATAAGAGTAATTTAAGTTACATACATTTCGGTATAATAACAAATTGTTTAATAAAATATGAGTATTTTAATTATTATTAATTTGATATCTTACTCAGGGGTAATAGGGTCCATGCCCTTTTTTTTCATATCAGGGCCTCAAGCGTAAAAATTTCGCAAGTTGAGGGTTTATTGACGACTTTCATTAGAACAGTTAATTAAATGGCATGTGTCGTTGAAATAGCCCGGATCCGAGCAGGCCTCGCGGCCCCGGCATCTGGCATCTTTCGCGTTGGAGGTGTCTCGCCGTTTGTTTTCGCATTTGTAGAGTCGCCACGCCGTTTTTATTAAGCCCAAAACATTGAAAAAGGGCATCAGTTTAAAGATAATTTTAAACTGTTTTTGTGTGATGAGATTTTGAGTTCGGAGGTCAGATGACTCCCCGGGAAGAGAATATTAGAATATTAGAGCTCACCCGAGTAGCCTCGTAAAACGAGTCTTTCGGATACCCCTAATATCCTTTAAATGTTGTGTGTGTGTGTGTGCTTTTAAAAATGCATGCTGTATCGGATGTCTACATTGTATGCTATGTATGGAAATGTATTGAAATAGTATAGGAAGGAAGCCTTACCAATGTTGGTTCGTGTCTGTCTTCCGCTGGGGAATGGTGTTTGAGGTCGGAGTAGCGTTCCGGTATGGATCGGGATTGCTTCGGGAGGGACCGGTTGTCTGCGGACAGAGTTTCGGCGTGAGTTGAGGTTGTAGGCTGCGTTCGGGCAGAGGTTCGGCGTGCGTTGTGGTGGCAGGAGTCACTCGGGCAGAGGTTCGGCGTGCGTTGTGGTGGCAGGAGTCACTCGGGCAGAGTTTCGGCGTGGTTTGGGATCGTCGGTTTGACTCGGAAAGAGCCGGGACACCGTGGAAAGACCAGGCAAGGCCTCGGAGTACCACGAGGGGCCTCAGAGTACCTCGAGAGTGCCTCGGGGCAGCGCGGGAGCGTCTCGGGAGCGCTCGGGGAGGCTTCGGAGCGCCACAAGGGAGCTCGGAAGGCCTCGGAAGGATCCGAAAGGGGCCGGGAGTGCCTCGAGAGGACTTAGAGGGGAGCCAGAAGGCTAAGGGAGGAAGAGAGAAGAGGGAGGTGTGTCAAAATGAGGAGGGGAAGCCCTCTATTTATAGTAAAAATTTCGGAGCAAAGAGGTCCGTACGGACCTTCTTGGTTATCCAGAATTTTGGATTTCCTCGATTTGAGGGAATCTGCAATGATGGAGAATATTCTGGAATGATGGTGTTCCCTGCGCAATAAGGTCCGTACGGACCATCTTGCATGCAAAGAGGTCCGTACGGACCAACTCTGCAGGAAGTAATCATTTTCCCGGGATTTGAGGGAATATTGTGGACTTTAAGGGGATTTAGTAATCATTGAAACAAAGAGGTCCGTACGGACCTTAATTGCTTTTCGATTTTACGAAAATTCCCAAAAGGTCCTTTTGTCCCTTTTTATCCCAGAAAGGCTCCTCCCTTGGTTTGGTTGGGGGTTTGAGAGGGTTTTGAGAGGGTTTTGAGTGAGAGAGGTCTCTGAGACTGCGTGGATGAGTCTGCGGTGTTTCCCGTGTGTTTGAAAGGGGTGATCCAGTTGGGGTACTTACAGAAGCCCCTCGACGACGTCACTTATGAAAGAAGTGGGGTCGCCGATAAGATAAGGGTCCTAATTTGGATCGCGTCTTTGGGAGAGGAAGTGACCGTGAGGGTCAATGTGAGGAAGTGGTGGTGTCCTTTTGTGTGACCGTTTAGGTCAATAGTGGACCACTGTGATAGGATTCCTACGTATCCACAGCGGGAATCAAGCCCAGTCGTAGTTCGGGTGTGGGGTGAGTGTTTTGTGAATGCGGGCGTGGTGGTGCCACGAAGTGTCGTGTGATCGCCGAGGTCAGTTGTAAGGGCGTGGTGGTGTCCTGGGTGACCGCATAGGTCGATGGCTGGACCCTGTGATAGGATTCCTACGTATCCCTGGCGGGAATCAAGCCTGGTCGTAGTTCAGAGGTCGTGAATTTGTGAGTGCATGTGGGCGTGGTGGTGCCCTGAAGTGTTGTGTGACCGCCGAGGTCAGTGGTAAGGACGTGGTGGTGTCCTGGGATGTGGTGACCGCCGAGGTCAATTGTGAGGACGTGGTGGTGTCCTGGGTGACCGCATAGGTCGATGGCTGGACCCTGTGATAGGATTCCTACGTATCCCTGGCGGGAATCAAGCCTGGTCGTAGTTCAGAGGTCGTGAATTTGTGTGGGCGTGGTGGTGCCCTGAAGTGTTGTGTGACCGCCGAGGTCAGTGGTAAGGACGTGGTGGTGTCCTAAGATGTGGTGACCGCCGAGGTCAATTGTGAGGACGTGGTGGTGTCCTGGGATGGAAATTTTACGATTTTCCGAATCGGGTGGTTTAAGGCCTTCCGGGCCGGGGATAATGATTTGGGAGGTTTATACGGTCTTCCGGACCGAGTGATTTAAAGCCTTCCGGGCTGGGGATAGTGATTTGGGAGGTTTATACGGTCTTCCGGACCGAGTGATTTAAAGCCTTCCGTAGTGATTTGGGAGGTTTATACGGTCTTCCGGACCGAGTGATTTAAAGCCTTCCGGGCTGGGGATAGTAGTTTGGCTGATTTATACAGTCTCCCGGACTGAGTGGTTTAAAGCCTTCCGGGCTGGAGGTAGAGTGAGGACCTGAATCGTCTTCTGATTGCGGTTGGTGCCACGCTGGAGGACTTTGAATCGTCATCTGGCGGCGGTTGGTGCCACGCTGGAGGACTTTGAATCGTCATCTGGCGGCGGTTGGTGCCATGCTGGAGGACTTTGAATCGTCATCTGGCGGCGGTTGGTGCCATGCTGGAGGACTTTGAATCGTCATCTGGCGGCGGTTGGTGCCACGCTGGAGGACTTTGAATCGTCATCTGGCGGCGGTTGATGTAATGCGCGAGGACTTTGAATCGTCTTCTAGCCGCATTTGATGTAATGCGCGAGGACTTTGAATCGTCTTCTAGCCGCAGTTGATGTAATGCGCGAGGACTTTGAATCGTCTTCTAGCCGCAGTTTGATGTAATGCGCGAGGACTTTGAATCGTCTTCTAGCCGCAGTTGATGTAATGCGCGAGGACTTTGAATCGTCTTCTAGCCGCAGTTGATGTAATGCGCGAGGACTTTGAATCGTCTTCTAGCCGCAGTTGTGGAGGCGTGGCTGCCTTGTGCTTCGAGAGCGAGAGGCGGAGATGCCTTTGTGTTTTTGCATGTTGAGTAAAAGGTTGGACTTACGATGACTGCCGGTGCTTGCGTTGCCGTTGAAGTGGGCAATGATGACGGCCGGTGATTGCTTCACCGTTTGGCATTTTGGAGGCGCTTCGTGCCTTGGGACTTGTACTCGGAGGTGTTGGCTCCTTCTTATGCTTGTTTTGCCGTTGAGTGGGCAAGGATGATGGTCGGTCTTTGAGGATATGCGGTCTGTATGACTTCCCTTTCGACTTGTTGGGGAGGAGGTCGGGCTTACGTTGATGGCCGGTGCTTGCGTTGCCGTTGAAGTGGGCGAGGACCGGTCTTACGTTGATGGCCGGTGCTTGAATTGCTGGGGATGCATGACCTGTAGGGGCCACTTTTACATTGGGAAGATGACTTCGGACCTCCAGGGGTTGAGTTGTCGTTGAGCGTTTGGAGGCGTCTTGTGCCTTGATATTCGTGCTGGGAGGTGTTGGCTCCTTCTTGAATTGCCGTTGAGCGAGCGGTGGTTGAGTTGTCGTTGAGCGTTTGGAGGCGTCTTGCGCCTTGATATTCGTGCTGGGAGGTGTTGGCTCCTTCTTGAATTGCCGTTGAATTGGCGAGGTCCGGTCTTACGCTGACGACCGGGGATTGAATTGCCGTTGAAGTGGGCGAGGACCGGTCTTACGGCGGCCGGGGATTGAATTGCCGTTGAAGTGGGCGAGGACCGGTCTTACGCTTGGCCGGGATTGATTTGCCGTTGAAGTGGCGAGGACCGGTCTTACGCCGACGGCCGTGGTTGAATTGCCGTTGGAGTGGCGAGGACCGGTCTTACGCTGATGGCCGGGGATTGATTTGCCGTTGAAGTGGGCGAGGACCGGTCTTACGCTGACGGCCGGTGGTTGAATTGCCGTTGAAGTGGGCGAGGACCGGTCTTACACTGACGGCCGGGGGTTGAATTGCCGTTGAAGTGGGCGAGGACCGGTCTTACGCTGACGGCCGGGGGTTGAATTGCCGTTGAAGTGGGCGAGGACCGGTCTTACACTGACGGCCGGTGGTTGAATTGCCGTTGAAGTGGGCGAGGACCGGTCTTACACTGACGGCCGGGGATTGAATTGAAGGGTTAGGGACCATTCTGCACTTGGATTTGCTGGAAAAGGCCTTAGGACAGCCAGGGGCAAAGATTATAAGGGCAGGAAAGTAATTTGGCCACCCCTTGCAAAGAGGTCCGTACGGACCAACCTGGTTGCAAAGAGGTCCGTATGGACCACTTTGGTTTTTTACAGTTCCCAGATTTTGACCGGGTTAAATAACCGAGCCCTTCCCCATTCCTTCTTCTTCCAGGCGTAAACCAGGCGAGAGAGAGAGAGAGAAAATCCTCCATTTTTACACCAAATTCTTCCATTTTTCGCTTGAATCGCTTGCAATGGCGGAGGGATCTCGAAGGAGTCGTCGTCAACGCAGTCAGGAAGTGGTTGAGCAGCGAATGGAGCTTCAAAGAAATTGGATTTCGTTCATTCCATCTTCGAAGAACCCGGATGTTTTGTATCCGAATTCGGAGGTGCACAATCGTCGCTCCATGAACGTTGGGGAGGTAAGAAATCTGTTCCGTTTTGATTCCCTGCTCGAATTTTTGAATGCTAGAACTAGGTTTTAGTTTTTCGCATTTTTGAAATTTTTGTTATTATTTTATGCCTTTTTTGTGAAATTCTTGATGAATTGTTGAAGATAGACATGTAAAAATTGTGGGTATGTGTATTTTGTGCAGAAATGTGTAGATTAGCTCTTATTTGTGAAAATAAAGTGCCTATCTAGTGAATTGCATGCTTTGGTGTTTTGTACCGTATGCTATTTATGTATGTACATTGTGAGAAAAATTATCGTGTAGTGATAATTTTTGTGAAAAAATGTGACATGTGCCGTGTTTTGTGACGGGTTATATGTGAAAGTGTGTGCCGTGTAGGGACGGATTTTTTTTTGTGTTATGCATATGTGTCGTGCCGTGTTTTGGGTGACGGACTACGTAGGGGAAAAGTATGTGCAATATGTCTTGTGTTGGGACGGATTTTCTTTTGAAAATGTGTCGTGTAGGGTTTAATCCCCCCCCTTTTTTCTTTTGAGAAAATGTGTACAGTGTGTGCCGTGTTTTTGTGACGGACTGCATGAGAAAAATTATATGCATGATATATGTGAAAATTATGTGCAATTGTGTGCCGTGTTTTGTGACGGGTTACATGGAAAAATTATATGTATAATGTATGTGAAAATTATGTGCAATATGTGCCGTGTTTTGTGACGGGTTATATGTGCCTTTATATTAAATGCGTGATTGACGTACCTTTGCTTTGTGTTTACTGCGGGATGCGGAGCTTATGGCGGGAAGGCCAAGAGGATGAAGACTCGGGGATCGCTCGAGGGCATTTGTGGAGCTATGGCGGCGGATGCCCGATATTTCCGTGGACGGTAGGCCGAGTCCCCGGAGGCTGGTTTATGCTTCGGCCTAGGTGTGTTCGTTGAGAACACGGGAGTGTCTGACACGAGGAAGAACAAGAGTGTCTTCCTGGGCTTATCCGAGTATTGGTGGGATACCACCCACACCTTCCACAGAGGGGGCGAGGTGACGGTGACGCCCACCGACTTTCTTTGCGATCACCGGGCTTTCCTTGAAAGGAGAGCGGTGCGGTGGAGGGATATGATAGGCGATGATGTGTTGGCCGAGCTGCTGGGCTTTGAGCCTCGTCCTCGCGGGGGCACAGGGATCTTGTACGGCGACGTGGAGATGAGGATCACGGCTAGTATGGGGCTACATCCGGTACCGGCCGGGTGACGACGGAGCGGTTGGCGCGCTCCTTCTTGTGGTATGCAGCCGTCCGAGACTTTGTTCTCGAACCACGCGACCGCGGCTCCCTTTGCTCTGTTGGAGAGCTTGGCCCGATCTGGATAGGGTCTGCGACATTGCTTGGGGCGAGGCGAGGCTTGGGCGAGCTCTACTTCTCCTTGGACCGGTTTAGCGGGGGTGGCTTGATTCGTTGGCTGTTTGACTTTGCTTTGGAGGTATGCGTTTATTCTTTGTTTTTTTTTTAGCAACTTGTCTTTTCTCCGTTGTCTTTTGCACTGAGCTTTCTCTGTTTTTGTCACGAGTGTGGTTTTATGAGGTTTTCCGGTGCTTCCCGTGGGATAGAGATCCGGGGTGTTCTTTGCGTACCTGCTATGCTAGGTGGGCTCGTACGGCGAGGAAGAGGAGGACCCGGCGGGGAAGCTCACCATCGCCTACGGGGATGTGCGGGAGCGTCTGGAGAGAGATAGCCGTGAGGGTTCGTCTTGTTCCCGTGGACTCGGTATGAGGGAGATGAGTTTGAGGGGCTCCGAGGTGACAGCGCGGCGGAAGATCTTTGCGGGGCTTGACTTGTGATGTCATGTATGCGGGGAGCGGGTCTTCAGCGGCATGGCCCTGGTGTGCTTCCCGTGGCTCAGAGGACCCTCCCTTTGGGATGCTTGATTCCGGGACATGGACGTGCTTGACTTTGAGAGGTACCTTGGCGGTGTCGGTGCCGAGGAGTTCATCTTGTATGGAGAGGAGTACGGGGCCTTCGTGAGGAGGAAGGCGAGGGCGCCGCAGTGCTGGCGCGGAGAGAGAGGCGCCCCGCGGGCTCCCGCAGGTTCCGATGCCGGGACCGGATTTCACGTACGTCCGCGGGGACGGATCGAGGAGGAGGGTGTCTGCCGTTCGGGCAGGCTCTGCCGCATACTGAGTGGATCTGACAGATCGGTGAGTGTGCGACTCTTTTCCATCTTGGCATCCTTTACGTATTTTTCTCTTTTTGTTGTTGAGTATAAGCTGTATTCTTGAGCGTTTCCTTGGGTACTTGTTGGTGCGGAGTCCGGGGAGAGCCTATGATATGTTGACTCGCCGTTACGTGGCGATGCGTTCCTTCGCTAAGAAGATGGCGTCGAAGATGTCCTGCCGAGTCTTCGCGTCGTGTGCCGGCGTACGAGCCTATGCCTTCGAGGCATTACGTAGGACGTTCCTCCGCCTAGAGCCGAGCGGAGCCGCAGCGGGAGGGACCTTTGAGGCGGCATAGCATGGATGCGGGGACGTCTTCGGGAGGCTGCGGGGCCTTCGAGGGAGCAGCCCTTTTATCGATTCATGCCTCCGCACGGCGCACGGGGTGAGGGTTCCTCGAGCCTTCCTTCTTTGATCCTTTCGCCGGATTTGATCCTTCGAGTATTTTTCGTGGGAGCCTCGGCGGGTGCTCGGTATTCGACGATGAGGATGTGACGGGCGAGTTATTTGGGATGCCCGACTTTTCTTTGGAGGACCTTGGTGAGGATGATGATCTTGAGGATTCGATTAGTATTCATTTGCTTTCCCTCTTTTCATATCCCTCCTTTTTTTGTTTAGCAACAGACATTTATGGGTACCTGTAATAAAACACGTGTATTTGCATGGCAAACAGCATTTTATTTTAAGATGTAATGTCAATTTTGTGATTCCCGGGAATTGTCCTAGAAATTGTTGCTATTATTATTTTTTATTTTGTGCATGCCACGCGAGCTGAGAGTGTGTTTGTGGGTAGTGTTTGTTTGCCGGGAATGGCTTTGGCCGGTGTTTGGGCGGTTTGGAGCAAAGTTTCTTTGAGGACGGTGGCTTATGTCTTGTTTCTTTGAGGAAATGGGTTACATTTGCAAGGAGGTCGTACGGACATACTTAGCATGCAAAGAAGGTCGTCGGACCAACTTGCTTTGGGAAGGACATAAATGCTTTCCGGTGCACAGTTATCTTCCTCATTTCCCCATTTGCAGCCATTTTCGAGCTTTCTTCCCCATTTTCTCTAGGAACCTCCATTTTTGCCATGGATTCTTCGTACGTCCCTAGAATTTTGTCGAGGCTTTCGCAGGAGAGGCAAGCACACTTCCTTGAGCAGTTGAAAACGTGGATGCGGCGCCGTATGAGGCATCAGAGACGGGCTTTCGAGGTAAGGTTTCGTCTTTGCTCGATTTGGTCTTTTAAGGAGTTGGTTCTGATTGGGATTTGTTGCGGGCTGCCGCGAAGTTACAGGATGTTAGGAGGCACGTGTCTTGTTTCTCCTATAATGAAATGGTGCCCACTTTTGAGGATTTTCGGGCTTTGATTGGAGGACCGGAGGTGGAGGCCATCTCGCTTCCTTTGATTGGTGGTGCTTCTGTGAGCGTGAAGCTTGCGAGACTTTCTTCGTACTTCATTGGAAGAAGTGCGGGGCATGATCCTTGATTCGGGTCATATCGACATTTACGAGGCTGCTTGGAGCGGTTCATGGTTGATGATGAGTGACGTCTCTTGGGACGCATTTGCCTTGTGCGTGATGGCGACGCTTTTCTGGTCGGCTCCCTTGGCATTTGTGATGGCGCTTTGCTAGATGTGGTAGGGCACCTTTGAGGAAGGAGAGGATATTGTCCCGTTGGTCTTTGGGGAGACTCTTCGTGGTATCGGCCGTCGCGGCCCGGGGATCGTTTTATGAGAGGGGAAGCCCCGCTTTGCTCACCTTGTGGCTGCGAGAGAGACTTCGAGCCATGCCAGAGGCTCCGGCGTCGTTTAGCCCGTGGTCATTTGCTCGGCTGACCTCTTGTGTTGGATATGGATCGGTCGCTGGGAGAGATGGATGGCACGGCTTGGTACGCATCGGATCCATTTGGTGGGTTCCGCCTTTGGAGGATTGAGACCGGGAGGATCTTGCGGGAAGGGTCCTACGTTGTCGAGTTCCGGGTTTGTCTTGGTCACTCCTTCTATATTCCGTCGCTTGTTTCCGGCGGTTTGGGATGAAGCGAGGAGCCTTTGTTGAAGGTAGGATGACCTTGCTACTGCGGAAGTAGTTCCTCTTTGTATGGCGGCTCAGTGCCTTCTTGTATTGTACGAGCGTATGGAAGTATTCCGCTTTCCCTCTGTGGTACTCCTTAGACGTCGGGAGCGTTGTATTGACGACTCGGTATACGGCTGGTATGAGCGGCGTGTTGGGCGGTCCCAGTGGTCTTGGAGAGCGGCGTGCGGCGGATTACAGGACCGGTTGCCGTAGTAGCTATTGCCTTAGGAGTGCCGAAGCACAGTCGACCCTTTGGATGTGACGGGAGACACTTTGTTTGACTACGAGACTAGAGTTGACCGGCGACGGGGAGAGGTCCTCTTTACGGACTCGCGGGGAGGAGATCCGAGCCGAAGCACGGGCGAATGAAGCCACGAGAGCTCTTGGGTTGTTTGACTCTACGGGGAGGACCCCGGATCTCGGGCGAGAGACGCGAGTTGGTTCACGTGGAGCGAAAGAAGACTCGCGGGGACGAGGGAAGAAAGGGAAGAATGGCGAGGGGACAAGCGCGAGATGGCGCGGAATGACCTCCTAGGTATCCATTCATTGCATTGCAAACACATTATTAGTTAAATGTATTAATGTCTTTTAGCATGTTGTGAACTTGAGAGTAGACCGTGCTTGAACTCATCAAGAAATGTTGTAACCGTTAGTGATTTGTGATTTACTTTTAAAGCTTTGTCGAGACGCAAGATCTTTTGTTTGCCTTTGCTTCTGTTGTCCACTTTGTCGGCGTCCATCTTTGGACTTTTACATTTGCATTCGCGGGGAAGCGATGCAGGCCCACGACGGCAATCCCCTTTCTTGAGGCTTTGTGCTTGGGCGAGAGGTTGAATGCTCCCTTGACAAGTCGTTCGACGGTCTTTTCGTAGCTTTCTTGCCGCTTGTTGGCGTCGGGCTCTTGACCTCAATTTCGCGGCTTACGCTTGAGCTTCTTTTGTTTTTTTTTTTATTATTTTTTTTTTTGTGAGCCCTTGCTCGAGCTCTCTCTTTTTTTTTTTTTTTGAAGCGCGTGAGGGCGAAGACAAGCCCTGGCTTGGAAGCGGACATGAGTCGGATCGTTTGATCTTTGAGTGACCCTCGGATGTCCTTTGATGTTGCCGCCGTCGTTTGACTTGGTCAAGGTGGCTGGGGCGTGTTCTTGAAAAGTGCGGAGCTTGATGGAGGTCTTGATTGACATTCAAACTTTTGACTTTTTGTGTATTTTTAGACCGGACCAATTAAGGTTGCCTACGTTCCCCGGACTAGAGGGCTCGAAGTGCGTAGTTCGACACTACATGGAGTGCCAAGAGATGCCTGTTTGTTCTTCTTTAGGCGAAGTATCTGCGAAGTTTGCTTCCGTTATTTGGATTCATGAAGGGATTGCCGTCTAGGTCTGTTAGCTTCATGGCGCCTCCGGAGAAGATCTTTTGAACCACGAAAGGGCCGATCCATGTGGGTTCCCATTTCCCCAGTGGGTTGGTTCGAGTGGGAGGCTTTTCTTTGAGTACAAGGTCACCTTCTCTGATGTTTCGGGATTTGACTTTCTTGTCGAAAGCTCTAGCCATCCTGCTTTGATAGGCTCGGACGTGCTCCATGGCCTTTAGTCGTCGCTCGTCTAGCAGAGCCAATTCGTCATGTCGGCTTCGGAGCCATTCGACTTCGTTGATGTCATTTTCCAGCAGCACTCGGAGTGAGGGAATTTCTAGCTCGATGGGAAGGGCTGCTTCCATCCCGTACGTCGGGGCAAATGGGGTTTCTCCCGTGGCATTACGGCCCGATGTGCGGTAGCCCCAAAGTGCAAGGTGCGGCTTCTCGGGCCAATCTCGTCCTCGGGTGGTCATTTTTCGGATGATCCGTTCGAGGGTTTTGTTTCTTTGCTTCCACGGCGCCGTCTGTTTGTGGCCGGTAGGGAGAAGATTTGTGGCGTGTGCTCTTGAATTCAGCCCGATGCAGTCAAATTCCCCTTCAAGTGTGAGCCGTTGTACGATATGACCTCATTTGGGATGGCGTATCGGCATATGATGTTTTCCTTGAGGAAATGCGCGACCTTCTTGGAAGTGAGTACCTTGTAGGACTTGGCTTCGACCCATTTGGTGAAGTAGTCGATGGCTACTAAGATGAACTTCGTGACCGTTCTTTGCTGGCGGAGCGATTTTCCCGATGACGTCAATTCCCCAGTGGCGAGGGCCGAGGTGTAGTCATGCGGTAGAGATCGTGGGGAGGTAGATGATTGAGGTTGGAGAACCGTTGGCATTTGTCGCGGCTTCGGACAAAGTGGATGCAATGCGCCTCCATGGAAATCCAGTAGTAGCCCATCCTGAGAATGATTTGCATCAGGGCTCTGGCATTCGTGTGGGGACCGCAAGCCCCATTGTGGACTTCACTCATGAGCTTGTTTGCTTCTTCTTGGGCGACGCGGCGT
This sequence comes from Adenophora triphylla var. japonica, assembly GCA_022495995.1. Lineage (NCBI taxonomy): Eukaryota > Viridiplantae > Streptophyta > Magnoliopsida > Asterales > Campanulaceae > Adenophora > Adenophora triphylla. Next base: position 160,620 of record JAFEMH010002380.1, read on the forward strand.
AGGAGTGGCCCGTGGTAGCGTTTCTTGTATAGCATGTCCCGAGGATGACGAAGTGAGAGGCAAGGCGTTTTAGGGCCATGATGCTCTTGGTTTTGACCCCTCGTGTGTGGGTCTTCCTTGTTCATGAAGGTGATTTCCCGCTCTTGAGGTATTGGAAAATCTGGTTATACCATGGCTCATTGACGGGCTTAGGTTACGGTTCGATCTCACAACGGTGGCGGGAATTTCCTTTCGTCCGACTTTGAAGGGTTTGATTGCTTTTCCTTCGGGGATTTCCACAAGGGAAGCCAAGGTGGCTAAGGCATCCGCAAACCTTTGTTTCGGTCTCTTGGCAAGTAATGGAAGGTGACCTCTTCGAATTGTGTGATGAGGTCCTCTATGCGGCATGGTATTTTTGCAAGCCGGGTCTATGGTTTTCCACTTGTTGGAGACTTGGTTGATGATCAAGGCCGAGTCCCCATAAACTTCGAGTTTACGGACATTCCTCTCGAGTGCGGCTAGTAGTCCGGCGGCGCGAGCTTCATATTCGGCGGCATTGTTGGTTACCTCGAAATTGAGCTTTATAGCAATTGGGGTGTGCTCGTCCTTGGGATCCACCAAGAGCATACCGTCTTAGTTCCCTTTTGGTTGGCCGCTCCGTCAAAGAATAGTTGCCATCGGTTTTCGCCTTCGATTGCGAAGATTCCCTCGTCTGGAAATTGTGGTTCGGGGCCTCGAGCCTCGTCGGTTGGGAAATCGGCCGGTTGTTCGGCCATGGCCCGTCCCTTGATTGATTTTTGGTTTACGTACTTGATGTCAAATTCCGCCAGAAGAAAGACCATTTGGCGAGCCTCATTGAGAGATGGTTTGTCGAAGAGGTACTTGGCTGGGTCCATTTTGGAAACCAAGTGTGCGTGTGTGCGATGCATGTAGTGCCGTAGTTTCTCGACAACCCATACCGGAGGCGCGAGTTTCTCGAGGGTGAGTAATTGAGCTGTTGCCTTGAAACTTTCGGCAGCGAAGTAGATGGCGCTTTCGACCCGTGACTCCTTCTTTTCTTGACGAGCATGGCTCCCAAGCTGCGGTGTCGGTCACGGTTAGATATAGCAACAGTGGTTTTCCTCGTGGGAGGACGAGAGAATCGGAGGACTCACAAGGTATGCTTTTATTTTTCAAAGGCATCTTGGCATTCGAGTTCCATTCGATGTCGGCGTTCTTCTTCATCGGTTTGAAGATTGGCTCGCATATAGAGGTCAATTGGTTGACGAGCGGGCGATATATTGCGGGCGTCCCATGAAGCTTTTCACCTCTGTACGAGTTTGCGGTGGTCTCATTTCGATGATAGCTTTGATCTTTTGAGGATCCACCTCGATGCCTCTCTCGGTGACCATGTATCCCAAAACCTTGCCTCGGCTAACCCCAAATGTGCATTTGGCGGGGTTAAGCCTCATTGAGTGTTTTCGGAGGCGATTGAAGAATTTTCTCAGTGCAGCGAGGTGTTGTCGTCTGATCCTTTTGAGTGAACGATCATGTCATCGACGTACGCCCGATCTCCTTGTGGATCATATCGTGGAAGAGGGCGGTTCTTTGCCGTTGGTAGGTAGCCCCGGCGTTCTTTAGTCCGAACGGCATTGCGTATGTGTAGCATGGGTTCCCCAGGGGTTGTGAAAATTTGTCTTTTCTTGGTCTTCTTCGGCCATCTTGATCTGATTGTAGCCGGCAAAACCGTCCACGAAGGACTTGACTTGAAATTGGGTGTAGTGTCTACCAACATGTCGATGTTGGGTAGTGGAAAATCGTCCTTGGGACTTGCTTTGTTGAGATCTCGGAAGTCCACGCAACGGCGTACTTTTCCATTGGCCTTGGTGACCGTGACGATATTGGAGAGCCATGTGGGGTACTCGATCACCACTGATGAAGCCGACGCGAAGCATTTTTTCGATCTCCTCTTTGACTTGTAAAGACCACTCGGCTTGATTCGGCGTAGCTTTTGCTTGATGGGCTTAGCCTCGGGATTCAAAGGGATCGGTGCTCTACAATGTTAGGATCTAATCCGGGCATGTCTCGGTAAGACCAAGCGAACACGTCCACGAACTCTTTGAGCGGTGCGGTCAATGCGTCTTGCTCTGTGCCGGTGAAGAAACTTCCGATTTGCGTCTCTTTTGGCTCTTCGGCGGTTCCCAAATTCACTTTGGCTAAAACCTCCTCGGCGGCTTGGGCCCGGTTTTCTCTCGTTTGACAACATGCTTAAAGATGTGCTTAATGTATTGTTCATTTAATGTGTACGCTTCTTTATCAAGTGAATCGTTATTAGCTTGTTTGTGTGTTAGTTAATTTATCGGTTGTTAAAGATGCAATGAGGATACTCGGAAAGATCGAAGCATTCATTAAGAGCATACGGGAATACATTATTGGCAATGAGTTCGTAATCTTACGGCGTGAGGCCATCGGATGACTCAAGAGACTCAAATTCAAAGCTAATGGACTCGGGATGAGTTTTGACACTAGACTCTAGGACTCGAGGGGTCGGACCAAGTTGTTCGATCATGTCCTTTTTCTTTGGCGGTAGGTCAGGAGAAAGTGGCCCGGTTATTGAGTGGCAATGAGCTTGATAGGAGATGGGGCTTGAAGGGCTTTATGTCACCGTTCCCGATCATTGCTATCACAGAGTTATCGAAACAAAATCGATTAGATCCAGGCATCTCGATTTCTTCTTTGAAGAAGCGAGTGGAGCGGTGGCTCGTCCCAAGCATCGTCTGCGGAGTCTCTTGCTTTTGTCTTGGGCATTGCTAGCTCGAATGCGGACTCGTTCCGCTTGTTGAAGGCGGGGTTGTTGACGAGAGAGTTTTCGAATTCTTCCGCCGAGAGAGGGGTTTTCCCGAACCAAAATTCGCCGTGAATAGTGGTGGTTGTGGATCCCGGCGGGCGGTGTGTCGAGGAATGCTCTTCGGACGGGATTTGGCTTGAGGCCTCTGAATCTTGCCGAGGTTACTGCTGGAGCTTGTCCATGTTTGTCGGCCGGCTTTGTTTGGCGGCGATCGGCTCTGTTCCCTTTTACGGATTTTCTTCCAAGTTGTCGGCCTTCTTTGTGAAGTACTTGGTCATGTCGAAGGCTGTAGGACGAAGATCGGAGATTGCGGGCAAGCCTCTTTTGTTATACGTGGAGCGTTTTCGTGCGGCTCGCTTGTCCTCCGCAATGTGTTCGGGAGTAGGAGAGTATCCCGGGCCGTGCGGGTATTACGTTCTTTGATATTGATGATACGGTGAGTGCCACGATGGCGTTTTCCCAAGCCGAGCCCCGGGATGTAGTTCATGTGTTTCATCATTTTCATCGGGGGAGGGATCTTGTCCCAAATCAAAGGCGGAGTCTATGTGGCACACTTGGGCCTTTGGGCTTTCGATGGTGAACCACTGTTAGCATCATGCCATCATCGTCGGGTTTGATTTCTAAGACCGGGACGCCGTTGGTATCGGTCCTTTCGGTGACTATCTTTGTCGCCGTAGATGATGGTCGAATCTGTTCCTTGGACGAACTTTACGCACCGATGGAGAGTGGATGCCACCCCATTGATACGATGTAGCCAGGGCGTCCCAAAATGGCGGATGAAGGTGATTGGGATGTCGATGACTTGGAAGTCTGTCGGGACCATTTATTTTCCGAACCACAAGTTCAAGGTGGCTATTCCCAAGGCTGGGCGGGATGTTGAGTCGTATGCCTTGATTGCTGAGTCGAGGGTTTTAGATCGATTGCTTTGATCCCTAGCAAATCCATCATTTTGGCCGGAAGGACGTTCATGGATGATCCCCATCTACCAACACCCGAGGGAGACGGCGCTCGTCCGGTTGAGCTGTTATGTAGAGAGGCTCGTTGTGGTCGGCCCCAAATTTTGGAAGATCGAGCTCTGTGAAGGTGATGATATTCTTTGTAATTGACGTTGCCAATCATACGAACTGCTTCATCGGGTGTTCTTGTGATGGGAACCATAGTGCAGGCCGGGCTTTCTTCCAACTTGAGCTTGTGCGGGTAAGATGAAGTGAGTAAGGACCAGAGTGAGATGTTAGCTGAGTACGCTTGAGCTGTGTCAAGGCAGGATCTTGACCTTTGGGTCCAAGGTTTCGGCTTCTTTGGCGTAGGGCCCCTTTTCAATTCGTGGCTCGGTATGGGCGGCCTTTTGTCTGTCCGTGGAGGATTCATCGGGATTTGGCCAGGAACGTGTCGAGAACATTCACCTCTGGACCTATGGTTTTGCTTGTCTCTCCCGTTTAAGGTGGGAGGAGCACGATTGGCGTAAGGCCGAGGCGCATTTCAATTCGTTCCTTTGTCATGGCTTTTCTTTGAAGCATCAATAGTGGCTTTGAGATCTTCCCAAGACGGGGTTGGATTATCTGGACCTTCGGGCCTTCGGTGGCGGTGCGGCTTCGTCCCAGTGATCATGGAGCAAACATTGCCGTGGCCTGTGCGGGGAACTAGGCCGGGAGATTTCTTGGAGTAGATGACATAGTAGTCAAACTTTCACGAGGGTTCTCCAAGGGTTCCAGTGGGATCACCAGATTCATACCTCTTTTCGATTTTGTTGAGAAGATAGCTTCTTCTTTCGTCGAGGACGACCCTCGTTCATGGCATCACTGGAATTCCATTTCCGGACAAAGCACCTGTCGCTTGAGCGTCCCACCGAATGTGTTCGTTGTTCGGCGGTGGTACAGGGACCTCGGGAGGCTGGATGGGCGAGGCTTTCCTGCGGAAGGTCTTGTGGCCTTACGTCATAACCGCATGGCTCGTATGAGGGTAACGGGTTGACTTACGGGAGACAATGAGAGATGTTAGAGGCTGTAGGAGCGATCATGGCTTAGGAAGCCCCGAGGTAGTTGGGTGGCTAAGGTTCCGAAGTGGTGCATGGCACCTTCGATCGAGCTTGTTGCTCACCTTGGCGTTTCTCAATAGCCATGAGGACACCGCCAAACTTCTTCCGGTGTTGGGAAATTTCTTGGGGTGAGGTCCCGTTCTCATCCTTGTTATCCAGCTGACTTGGCCATGGGAATTGACGGATTGTCTGGTGACGAGAGGTGGGTAGGACCTTCTTTGTTTTGACACCGGGAGACGGGTTCCCGGGTACTCTCGACCACTCTACGTTAGGCTGGAGGGGTGATGGGCAAGGTTTAGACACGGGAGTGGCCTAACGGGATAAAAGGGGAAAGCTCACGTGGCATGCGGTTTCCGTTTCTTTTATTTTTGATTTTTTTTTTTTTGTTGTTTTAATTTACTTAAAACAGTGTTTTCTCGAGAATCCTAGGTAGGTTGGAAAAGATTGCTCTTCTTTTTCGCAACTATGCTAGATCTGAGTCGATGGAGACCATACGTGCGGCTATAAGCCCCTCGTTTTGCACCTGTATTTCGACATCCCGGGGTGGACGGCCCAGGCGAGGGTCCTATAGTGCAAGCGGTTTCCACCGGCCTAAAAGAAAAATCGAACCTAAGGACCGAGCTGTCATGTTCGTTTTGATGCGTTAGCCATGTGAATAGTGAACCGAGCCGGCCACCGAGTCAAGATCGGGTCAAGAGTTCGGCATGACCTCTCTTTACCTTGCTTGCGCAAGGGATACGTGACGTTAGGCGTTGGGCTGGGTCATATCGTCATGGGCGACGTATCAAAGGCGTGATGACATGGTGTCATGCGAGCATGGATGTATATCGGGACGGAACATCGTGCAGGTGTAGCTTCGGAAATCAAGATCAGGTCAAGATTTTAGCATGACCTTTCATCGCTTTGCTTGCGAAGGATCTTGAGTTCCGAGCCTTGACTCGAAAATGGCCGGCATGGTATATGTATCCAGTGTATGACACGGGGGTAAAAACCAATCGAGTACGGACAGAGTGTGACTCAAGACTCAAACGTGCGGGGTTGGCGCTTGGCTAGGATGGGATGTTTGGAATGATCCGTGCGCGCCCAAGAGGCCTAGGAAGACCTAACGGTGCAAGGCGAGACCACTCGGGTTAAGGGTTGTAGTGTGCGGTGTATCCAGGCGGCAGTGCGCGTAGTGTGCGGTGTAACCGAGGCAAGGCTGCGCGTAGTGTGCGGTCTCTAAAATTCTTTTACGAGTAAAACGAAGTTTTTGAAGAATTTTAAATGTATGCACGAGATGTATATTGATGCATTTTTTTTGTATTTTTATTTTTCTGTAAAATAAAAACGAAGCACGTGCACACACACACACAACAGTTAAAGGAAGGGGTAAAATGAAAGTTTGACCCTCATCATCGTTTTAAAAATCTTTTGTTTTGTTTAAAAGTTTTTAAAACAAAATCGTCCCCAGCGGAGTCGCCAACTGAAATAGCCCGGATCCGAGCAGGCCTCGCGGCCCCGGCATCTGGCATCTTTCGCGTTGGAGGTGTCTCGCCGTTTGTTTTCGCATTTGTAGAGTCGCCACGCCGTTTTTATTAAGCCCAAAACATTGAAAAAGGGCATCAGTTTAAAGATAATTTTAAAGCTGTTTTGTGTGATGAGATTTTGAGTTCGGAGGTCGAGATGACTCCCAGGGAAGAGAATATTAGAATATTAGAGCTCACCGAGTAGCCTCGTAAAACGAGTCTTTCGGATACCCCTAATATCCTTTAAATGTTGTGTGTGTGTGTGTGCTTTTAAAAATGCATCTTTGTATCGGATGTCTACATTGTATGCTATGTATGGAAATGTATTGAAATAGTATAGGAAGGAAGCCTTACCAATGTTGGTTCGTGTCTGTCTTCCGCCTGGGGAATGGTGTTTGAGGTCGGAGTAAGCGTTCGGTATGGATCGGGATTGCTTCGGGAGGGACCGGTTGTACGCGGACGAGTTTCGGCGTGAGTTGAGGTTGTAGGCTGCGTTCGGGCAGAGGGTTCGGCGTGCGTTGTGGTGCAGGGAGTCACTCGGGCAGAGGTTCGGCGTGCGTTGTGGTGGCAGAGTCACTCGGGCAGAGTTTCGGCGTGGTTTGGGATCGTCGGTTTGACTCGGAAAGCGCCGGGACACCGTGGAAAGACCGACGAGGCCTCGGAGTACCACGAGGGGCCTCGGAGTACCTCGAGAGTGCCTCGGGGGCGCGGGAGCGTCTCGGGAGCGCTCGGGGAGGCTTCGGAGCGCCGCGAGGGGGCTCGGAAGGCCTCGGAAGGATCCGAAAGTGGCAGGGAGTGCCTCGAGAGGACTTAGAGGGGAGCCAGAAGGCTAAGGGAGGAAGAGAGAAGAGGGAGGTGTGTCAAAATGAGGAGGGGAAGCACTCTATTTATAGTAAAAATTTCGGAGCAAAGAGGTCCGTACGGACCTTCTTGGTTATCCGAATTTTGGATTTCCTCGATTTGAGGGAATGCGCAATGATGGAGAATATTACGGAATGATGGTGTTCCCACGAGCAATAAGGTCCGTACGGACCATCTTGCATGCAAAGAGGTCCGTACGGACCAACTCTGCCGGAAGTAATCATTTTCCCGGATTTGAGGGAATATTGTGGACTTTAAGGGGATTTAGTAATCATTGAAACAAAGAGGTCCGTACGGACCTTAATTGCTACGATTTCTGAAAATTCCAAAAAGGTCCTTTTGTCCCTTTTTATCCCAGAAAGGCTCCTCCCTTGGTTTGGTTGGGGGTTTGAGAGGGTTTTGAGAGGGTTTTGAGTGAGAGAGGTCTCTGAGACTGCGTGGATGAGTCTGCGGTGTTTCCCGTGTGTTTGAAAGGGGGTGATCCAGATTGGGGTACTTACAGTCGTGCACGTATTTAACAGATTGGTTCAATCGAAGTTGATTTTCCATTTAAGGGAGTTAAATGAAATTTTCAAAATTAAAAGGATTGAAAATAAAATTTATTTCAAAAATACTAAATACTCAAACTTGAAAACAAACTAAAGTATACAATAAAAAAAAATTACCAAAAAATCAATAAAATATCTTAAAATAATATTTTATCCAAAAATAAACAATAAAATATACTCCCTCCGTCCCACAACAAGTGACACACTTTGTCATTTTGGGCGTCCCACTAATAAGTCACACTTCCTAAAATGGCAAAGAATCTTTACTATTCCCTCCACTCATTCTCTCTCCTACATTATTTTAATACTCACAACACCATTATAATTTACTATTCTCTCCACTCATTCTCTCTCCTAATCAACTATCTACACTCACAACACATCAACCTTTTCACTTTTTCCTTAATTCCCGTGCGGAACAGTAACTGTGTCACTTGTTGTGGGACGGAGGGAGTATATTAGTGATAAAATATAATTATTAATAAAATAAGACATCAATTTTTTTCAAACCTTTTAAGCTTAAGTTAATATATTAATATTTAAATATTTTATAGATACAATATACTCCCTCCGTCCCACGTGAATGTGGACTAACTTTTTGGGTGTGGGAATTAAGGAAAAGTGATGTAAGAAAGAGAAAAAGTTAAATGTTGTGAGTATGAAAAATTAAATAGGAGAGAGAATGAGTGGGAGAAATAGTGAGGAGAGAGAATGTTGTGAGTGTAAAAGTGAAGTAGGAGAGAGAATGAGTGGGTGGAATAGTGAATATTCTTTGCCATTTTGGGAAGTTTGCATTCACGTGGGACGGACCAAAATAGAAATAAGTTTGCATTCACGTGGAACGGAAGGAGTATACATTATTAATTATTTTAGATATAAATTTATACACTCATATATATATACCCATCCTAAATATATCCACACCCATTATTTAATACCCCAACCCACAAATACAACAAGAAAATACAACACTCATGTTTTTCGAGATATTAGCAAATTGACATTTGCACTAATTGACGATAGTCAATTTCATATACGTATTTACGAAACGTGAAATGTACATGTGTACTTACTTTCATTTTCAATTTGACCACATTTTCTAACGCCCGTTATAAAACTAACAAATCAGTCCATGAAAGTTAACAATTTAACATATGCAACAATTAAATTGTTCAAATTTGCCCCCATTAATTTTAAGGGGGTTGATTGACAATTTTTTTTAAAATTGGGGGAAGGTTAAACATAAGAATAAAAACATTCCCTACCTCCCCATGAAAATCGCATTGAGACTTTCAAATCCTCAAATTGAATGATGGAAGAAATCTTCCTTTTATTAAATTACCTAGCATAAATTACCTATCAAGTGAACTAATTTATCAATGTAGTAATATGCTTATTTGCAAGGGTCGAATCCACAGGTACTAAAGTGGAACAGTTATATTTTATTATTGTAACAAGTAATCAAGAGAAGGGGTTTGATTGTTTGAATTATTAATATAAAAAAACAAAAAATAACTAACAACTAAAGAAATCAAGAAAGCAAGGTATTCATTGATTGGGGATTATAACAATTATCACTTTATTCTTTTTAAATCATGTAAAAAGAATTCAATATCATTCAAGGGTTCGTTCATAAAAATCTAGAATTAAGATGTTAATATATTTCGTGAAGTCGATAATAACATTAAAATCCTATTATCTCTATCTTGTTTATATCTTCCGTGAAGTCAATACAAACATTCAAGAGATTCAATTAAGAACATAAGAACCTATATTCATTGATTTTCGTGAAATCCTCAATTAAATCTAATATTCTCAACAATGATCAATATATAAATCATCCATGTGAGTGAAACGATTTATACCCAAATAGATTTAAAGGCCAAAAGTATCTTAAAATACAATTGAAACATAAGAATGATCTTGAAAAATGTTAAGAAGAACGAGAACGAGAAAGAGATAAAAATAATTAAATTAATAGCATAAAGATCAAATTATTAGTTACCCAATACACGAACAAGAATTTAGCCGCGAAGGGCTATTAAAATAAAATAATAAAAACCTTCAATCTTGTATTCCAAACTTGTAAAAAAACTAAATTAATTAATAAAACTATGTAGAAGATGATAAGAGGTAAGAGAGATACAAAAACCTAATCTAGGGGGTCCTTTTTATAGTAGAAGGAGAAGGAAATTCTAAGTAGAATCTAATCTGGCCAAAATCTGCTAAAATCCAAGTCAAATTAAGAGAAAGCCAGGATCTGTCACAAAATTTGTTTCTAGTTTTGTCGCAAAACCAAGGTGCAGCCTTCAATTTTGAGACGAAATCAAATCCGTCACAAAACACATGGGTCGATCGGCCTATCCTTGGCCGCGCGTTTGCCTTATTCTTCTACCAAACTTGGGTATTCGCCCTAGATCCAAGAGCGGTCACTCGGCCACTTGCCGTGTTGATGTGGCCAAGCTCATCTTTCCAGCTCCAGCCCTTCCTTTTCCAATGCTCTGCACTTTGGTCTCTGAACTTTCAAAACCATCTTAACTTTTCCATTTTCTGACTGATTTCATTTCAGCCACTGTACTTATAAAACACTAAAAAAGTACATTAAATTTCCCAAATTCGAGCAAAAAATAGGTCTAGAAATGTATCATTGGGATGGATAAAACCACATGCATAAACTTGATTTGAACCAGGATTTTTTTTTTACCACAAAAACATTATCGGGAACTATCAAACCAGGAATCAAGTTCTGATTTTAAACTCAAACCAAAAGATTAATTCAGATCTACTGAGATACAAATAGGGGAAAATTCCTTAAAAAAATAAAAAGTACATAAATATCATCCACAATTAACTGATACAAACCCACATTTGGGTGCCAAAAATTAAGATTTATATTTCTCTCTAGAAATGGACATTGTAGCGGAGAAGAAGAAGAGTCAGTGGTGGTGGCAACATAGTTGAGGAGGCGACAACGATGATGGATTGGCGTGGGGATAGTCGGAGAAGAAGACAGATCTGACAACTGTGGCTTGGATCCAGAGGAAAGGGAAAAATGCTCAAGAAAGAAACATGGAGGAGATGGGTGGATCAATATGAGGGAAGAAGGGAGGAGGAAAAATGTGTTTTGGGTTGGGGATGAATGTAGACGTGGATATGAAGAAGAATTAGATTTTTATTTCATTTGGGTAAAAACTATTTTATTTATATGACTTCTTTATTTATAATGTGATAAATATATATTGCTAAAAATATTTTCTGACCCACTTATTTGGTTTTTTAAAGACCCAATTTAAGATAATTTAAACAATAAAATATATATTATAAAAATACATACTAAGATAATAGTTAATAACTTAATTTATTATTATCAATTCATATTATTAATTAAAAAAAGAAATGTTTTTGCTCATAAAAAAAATATTTATTTTAAGTTTTAATGTATCAATGTTTCAATTATTTTTTTATAATTTGGATTCTTAACACTTTTACTTATGGAATTTTTAATAAACCCCGTAAAATTAAAATCAACATCAAATTAACTGGTTTGTTAAATAGTCAACTATATCATGTACTGATATGTTAATTATATAATGGGAGTTAAAAAAGATGGTCAATTTGAAAATGAAAGTAAAGTACACATGTGACATTTCATGTTTAGTAACTACATATGTAAAATTAACTATCTCCAATCAGTACGCATATTAATTTGGCTAAAAACTCCATGTTCTTCTTCATGTCCATGTTCACCCCCACCCTAACTCCACATTTCCCCTCTCTTTTATCTTCCATAACACCCCCGCAACCTGTAATCACCGTAACCACCATCTTTCCACCTCCATGCTAAGCCACCACCATTCAATTTGGTCACCACAATTAATCAATTTGGTCTTCATGTCCGTTCTTGTTTCAGCCGTTGCTTCACTCCGCTCCGAATATGCTGCTCAAGGTTCATCTGGGTTTTATCTTGTTCTCAACTAACCATGCCATTTATTTGTTGCACCATCTTCACCACCCGAGACCACTATTGACAATGCCAATGTAATTGCAATGGAAATAAGAACGATGACGTTGAGGGAGGGGCAAGATTTAGGGACGGAGGAGATGGGGTAAAAGAATGGGGATAAGTTTTGAAGGAAAGGTCAAAGGTGGGGAGGGGATGAGGAGGAACGTGGTGGGGTGGCAGCACCGGCACTGGGGAGGTGAGGGTAAGAAGGGGATGTGTGAGAGAGAAGAGAGAAATATTTTGTCAATTCATTTTTAGCCCTTTAGATTTCATAATTTACACTAAGCCCCATAATAACTAATATTAGTTACAAACTCATCAAATCTGTCCATCACGTGTCAATCACATGGGTTATAACTGACTTTTGTAGTGAAAGTCGTCAAAAAGCCCTTAACTGGTGAAATGTTTACACTTGAAGCCCTGATGTGGCTAAAAGAAAGTATCAAGCCCCCGGCTCGTAGACGAACCCCCATAAATTTCAGACCCTAAATTGTTATTTTCCTAGTAAAAATGAATGAAAGAGAATTAAAAAAAAGTACTGTAATATTGATAGTGGAAAATGTGGTTTGAGGTGAAAAATAATGTGGAAGAGGAAGCAGAATAGAGAATAGTAAATAAATTGTTATTGTCATGACAAACGAGACCAATTAAATAAAGAATAGTGTAATAAAATTTGGCTACTTTGGATAATCTCACTTGTTATGGAATGAATCAAAAAGAGAATACATCTCACTTATTGAACGGTGACAATATTTTTGGGGGCAATTCCCAAATCGTCATCCATCCTAATGGAAATGACCACCAAGAACGTGCATTTTGAAATTTTACCATCTTGTCATGTACTCTTAGATGGACGTGGGTGCCTTTAACAATTTAACTGAAATTACACGCGTGTCACTCATTTAATGACGTGACACGCTTTCCTCCAGCCCCCTTGCACTTTCTTTCTCCCCTCTCTCTTTCCTTTTTTTTCCTAAAATCTTTAAAATGAAATATCTTAAGATATAGAAGTCAAAAAATAAATCTGAAACCACCGTTGTATTCGTATCGTCAAAACGAATCAAACTCGTAGCATCAACATATAATCTGAAACAAAATTGAAAAGTTCACAGTTGTTATAAGTTCACTATTGTTTTTTTCAAGTTCATAGTTTTTCCAAAAACAACTTAAAAAAGTTCATAGTTGTTTTAGCTAATTTCATAATTTCTGCATGAAAATGGCTACCATTTACTTAATTCATAGTTGTATTTAGTTAAGTTCATAGTTGTTTTTTAGTCTTTTATGACCTATATTTGTGCAAATTTATGAGATTTTTTGTCATATTTGTTAAGTTCAAAGTTGTTTTAGTTAAGTTCACAGTTGTTTTTAGTCTTTTATGGCATTTATTTTTGCAATTTTATGAGATTTTTGATATATTTGTTAAGTTCATAGTTGTTTTTAGTTAAATTCACAAGTTTTTAAGTTAAGTTCACAGTTGTTTTTAGTCTCTTATGCCCTTTGTTTTTGCTATTTTATGAGAATATTTGACATATTTGTTAAATTCACAATTGTTTTAGTTAAGTTCACAGTTGTTTTAGTTAAGTTTATAGTTTTCGAGCCACCTGGAGATTCAGGAGAAGGGGCACTTGGGTTTCTTCAAGAAAAGAAACATCACCACCAGTTTCTTTTGATTAAAAAATTTAACATACCTATACCACTACTAGTACTATCCATCTATGATTTACTTCTTTTTAGCTTAATTCCTCACAAACCAAAAGACAAACACCTTAATATGAAAAATTGAATATGAATTGGACGTATGTGTAAATTATTTAGAGTGAAACAATCCTCTAATTCCTCAAGAACATTTTTGGTTCAATGTATCGTTTTCAACAAACCACCATAATCCACAAACATATCATTTCAAGAGACCAAACCAAAATTCTTCTTGAAAACCCTTTTTTTAATCAGCCAATTAAATCTACAAATAAGCTAACAAAGAAAGAATTGAGAGAAGTGAAACTCAAGAGCCAATGCAGCATAAAAATATTATAATTTTATTCTCTCTTTTTGTAGAAACTCTAGATCATCTGATCGTGATTTACAAACAAATCGAAGATGACGCATAGATTTGAGGGGATATGTCTATGACGACAAAGGGAGGAGGGAATAAGCAGAGAGACGGAGGAAGTGGGCTCCTTCAAGGACGGAGGAGGTCTCCAAAGGTGGGTGAAGGGAGGGGGTGGATGGAGATGGGGAAGGGAAGGAGTCGCCGGAGGAGGGGAAGGGTGATCGGAGAAGGGAATGGGTAGTCGGAGATGGTGAGGGAGACGAGGAAAGAGATAACATGCGTGTATTTGTGTGATAGTAGTTTGGGTGTCATTAAAATAGCAAGGGACTAGGTAAAATAGTGATTATAATGTTGGACTAAATGGTTAAATTACAAAATTCTTGTGTTAATTGGTGGTTGCCTCAGTATGAAAGTCTTTGCGGTAATTTCCCCATATACTCCCTCCGTTCCATTTAAGCCTTCACCATTTTGAAAGTGGCACAAAAATTAAGGAAAAAGTTAGTGGAAAAAATATTGTGAGTATGAAAAGTGAGGTTGTAGAGAGAAAGTGGGGTAGAAAATAGTGAGTTGATTGGTGTTGTGAGTATAAAAGTAAAATAGGAGAGAGAAATAGTTGGTAGAATAATAATATAAAATATCAATTTTAGGAAAGGTAAAGCTTTTAACGGGACACCCGATTTGGCAAAAGGTGAAGCTTGAAATTGAAATGGGACGGAGGGAGTATATTTTTTTAACGAGGGACCGTATAAAAAATAGATAGAAAAGTACAAGGAGAAATATAGCTCTAATTGAGAATTTGGGGAAAGCAGCAATGGAGTCCGATGGAGTCATTGGCAGGGCAAGCAGCAATATAGTGAAGAAGATTACAAGGAAAGAGGTACTTCAATTCCATACAATCATCAACGGATCAAATGCTTGTTTTTCCCGGAAAATAACCTAGAAAATGAAACTATTCAAATGCTCTCTTTATGTCGATGAATGCAGATACTGAAAAAGAAGAAGGAAATCGACGACATTATCAAATCAGCTTCTGCCTCCGACGTAGACCACTTGTCTTCGTTTGCGCCTTTTCGGAATTACAGTAGAAATGGTTCGTTTGTACTTTGTTATACTGCATTTTTGAATTTATACTCCCTCCGTCTCATGAATTTGTCCCATTTTGTTTATTTTTGATCTAACTTGATTAAAATTTGATCTAACATTTATATAAATGCAGCAGCTCTCGTGAATTTATGAATGTTGCTATTGATAATTTAATTAATATTCTTACTGATTGAAAAATTATAATAAATGTTTGTGAGTAATTTGATATTGTCTTATGTTGGCTTTTCAATAACGATGCTTGTGCTTTGTGGGACGGAGGGAGTTGCTCCGTGAGAGTGTTTTACCACCTTCATTGATCAGATTGGGCTTACCTGTATGTGTCATTCACTGGATATCATAGGGGCTTACATTTTGCTGTAGTCTCCGTTAGATGGGAAACCCATAGGGCGTATTACTGAGTTGATATTACTCTCTCCATTTCATGTTAATTATCCACTTTCCTATTTTTGGATGTTCCACTTAAAAAGTTAGCTTATGATAATTTTAAGTACATTGTCCATAATCTTTCAACTTTGGTCTTCAAGCAAGCTTATGGGCACTCAATGCATTTCTTTAATTCAGAAATGAATGTCCAGTTTTAGTATCTTGAGATAGTTGAGGAAGTTGAATGTCCCTACACTTTTAGTGGTAAATATACATAAATCCTTAAAATGAGCTACACTATGAGATTAATCTGCAAATTAGGATATGATAGTTTATAAGATTACTCTAGTAACTTCACAAGGAACTGGAAAATCCTTTAGGGATTTTTTCCTTCCATGGACGGAGGCAGTAGTAGTATATTGTGTATCCCTTAATTCGTAGACCTGTCAGAGATGGATTCATTAAAATAGCACTGAGGGAGTATAGCTCATTGATTTCCTTTCGTTGGAGGTTGTGGAGTATAGTTCCTTCTTGGAAAAGTTTAGTCCGTTAATCAGGTCGGAGATGATGATACTGTTACTCCTTGTTGAATTTTGCTGTGTAAGAGCTTATAAGAAATTGTTCCTCTTTTGTCAAGGTGTTTGTTCTTAAGAACCAAGTTTGCCTCTCCGCTGCCGTACTTTCCTTCTACTTCAATTTGTACGAATTTTTAATTATCTCGGGTTGTTTTTAGTAGAGATCAATTAGTTTTATTTTGGTATCTTGAGTTTAGATGTTAGTTAATGAGGGCCGGTGCGTGGAGACCAATGAATAATTAATCAACTTTTCAGTTATATATGTTGGATTTGGCTCAAGTTCATATACATTTGGTCCAAATACATTATCACATGTGATCATTATCTATGTGATACATGTATGGATGTTGTTTGAGTTTTCAATGAAACTTTCGGTGTTCTCTCTTCTCTTGGATACATCCTTATCATGAATGGTTTGTGCCTATATATAGGCTTGGCTAGGACTCATTCTAGCATAGTGGCGAATTGCAATTGTGTGAGAAACACTTTGAGAGAGAGAGAGACATTTGTAGTGTGAGACGAGTGTGAGTGATACACTTTGTAAACACTTTGTAATCACCTTGATAATAGTGATTTTATTTGGTTGCCACCCGTGGACGTATTAGGACTTCTCCGAACCACGTAAATATTGTGCCTCATTTGTTACTTTGTTTGTGGGTGTGTGGGTTGCAAAGATCCGTTCCGCATTTGTTTTCAACAATTGGTATTAGAGCTTTGATCGTGACGTTTGGAAATTTGGAATTTTTTCTCAAAATAATTTTGAGTTCGGAGTCGACTGTGCTTAGTCGAATTGAAAGAAAGAACATTTGATCAAATCCAAATATCACTAGCTGCTCCTACGTACTCACGGCAATTGAGATAAGTCCCAATATTTTTTTTTCTGTTCTCTGCCTACTCTACTGCATATTCGTGATTAAGCTTAAGGCTTAAATTTTGTGGCCCATATTATTCTTGAAAAGTGAACAGAAGGCAGCAGTTTGATTTGTTTTTTAAAAAGGGGGCACCAGGCAGTAGGTGTGTTTTGCCATTTTGATTACTTTGGGACCTTTATTTCCAAAGTTTTGGTTTATTTATTTGTTGGAATAATTGTTTTGATAATCATTTTTGAAATGGCAGAAAATGAAAATAGTACTAAAACAAAAAGAGGGCCAAGAGTGTCTAGTACTAATCTTGAAGTGAAAAAATTTGATGGCAAAAATAACTTTGGCATATGGCAAGGCGAAGTTTTGGATCTTTTGGCTATGCAAGATCTTGAATTCACCCTCGAGGAAAAGCCCGAAGATATGGAAGATGTTGAATGAAAGAAGCTTAATTGACAAGCTTGTGGAACTATTCGTTCTTAACTTGGGACGGACAAAAAATATCCGTTCATGAAAGTGTCTTTGGCAAAGGAGTTATGGGACAAACTCGAGGCCAAATATATGCAGAAAAGTGTAGATAATAAACTCTACTCGAAGAAGAAGCTTTTCCGTTTTGATTACAAGAAAGGTAATTCGATGACTGAACATTTGAATGATTTTAATAAAATCATTACTGATTTGCAAAATCTCGATGTTGAAATTGATGATGATGATAAAGCATTGTTGTTGTTAAATTCCTTGCCTGAGTCCTATGAACATTTGACTACCACCTTATTGCATGAAAAAACTGAAATTAAATTTGATGACGTTTCTAATGCCTTGATGAACAATGAGGTACGGAAAAAGGACAAGGGAACATATCGAGATTCCGATTCAGATGCCTTAACTGTTCGTAGGAGGACTCATAGTCGAAATAATGGTGGACGTGGTCGGTCCCAGTTGAAGTCAAGGGGAACATCAGTTAATCGAAAAAGAGTTGGCAAAGATGAATGTGCCTATTGCTGACAAAAGGGGCATTGGAAGAAAGATTGCCCACGCATGAAGAAGAAAGAGCCCACAAAGCGAATGTGGCTAGGAATGATGACAACGAAGTTGATGATGCTTTGACGGTCTCACTCTCAGCCTATCACAGTGATGAGTGGATCTTGGATTTCGGTTGCTCCTACCATATGTGCCCTTACAAGGAGATGTTCTCGGACTTTAAAGAGTTCGATGGTAGAGTTGTGTATATGGGGAACAACACTTGCCAAACGAAAGGAATTGGTTCTGTGCATTTAAAGATGTTCGATGGAGCTGTTCGTAAGCTCACTGAAGTTCATTATGTCCCTGATTTGAAAAAAAATTGATTTCTCTTGGAGCCTTGGATGCAAAAGGCTATCGTATCACTTTGGATGGAGGTCACCTGAAGGTAACTAAAGGTGTCTTGGTTGTGGTGAAAGGGACTCGAAGAGGTAACTTGTACTACCTTGAAGGAAGCACAGTTGTTGAACAAGCAGCCATTGCAAGCTCGAAAGAGCATGATATGTCGAATCTATGGCACATGAGACTTGGTCATACCGGAGAGAAACCACTCCAAACCTTGGTGAATCAGGGTGCACTAAAAGGTGCCAAATCCGATAAAGTCGACTTTTGTGAACATTGTGTATATGGTAAACATAGAAGGGTGAAGTTTGATACTGCAGTCTATAGAACCAAAGGTATCTTGGATTATGTTCACTCTGATGTATGGGGTCCTACAAAAAATATTTCGTTGGGTGGAAAAAGGTGATTCGTCATTTTTATTGATGATTACTCTAGAAGAGTTTGGATGTACCCCATGAGACTGAGGTCCTTAGAATTTTCCTTGAATGGAAGAAAATGGTGGAGAACCAGATGGGCAGAAAGATTAAGAAGCTGCGATCAGATAATGGTGGAGAGTACAAGTATGATCCAGTTTTGGAAGTTTGTCGAGAAGAAGGTATTGTTCGACACTTCATTGTTCCTGGTAAACCACAACAAAATGGAGTCGCAGAAAGAATGAACCAGACCTTGGTGCAAAAGGTTCGATGCATATTGTCCCAAGCAGGTTTGAGTAAGGCATTTTGGGCAGAGGCTCTTAGCTATGCAGTTCACTTGGTGAATCAGTTGCCTACAGATGGAAATAGAGGGAAAATACCTCTTGAAGTATGGTCTGGAGAGCCGGTCAGAGATTATGACCAGTTGCACGTATTTGGATGTCCGGCATACTATCACGTTGATGACTCTAAGTTGGACCCTCGAGCAAAGAAAGCGCCACGTTCATGGGCTTTAGCAGCAATGTCAAGGGTTATAGATTGTGGTGCCCTGAAACTAAGAAGATTGTTAAGAGTCGAGATGTGAAATTTGATGAATCTGTGATATCCTTGAAGAAGGAAGAGAAAGAGACTGGTGATCCTAAGCAGGTAAAGAAGGTAACATTTATTCTTGTTGATAAACCAGTATTTGAAACTGTTGAACAGGTGGAGGAGAGTTCTAAGAACTCAACTCAGGTGGAGCAAAGCCACAATGAAGTTGAAGATCAACAAAATAATGAGCAAGAGTACTCTATTGCAAGAGATAGACCACGAAGAGAGATTCGAAGACCTGCTCGTTTTGATGACATGGTTGCATATGCTCTTCCTATGATTAAAGGTGTTCCCGATAGCTATAGAGAAGCTATTCAGAGTTCTGATAGTTCGATATGGCAAGAGGCTATGGACAAAAAAATGAAGTCCTTGAAGAAAAATCAGACTTGTGATTTGGTGGAGCTTCCGAAGGGTAAGAAAGCAATTGGGTGCAAATGGGTGTTTGCAAAGAAAGAAGACACACCTAATATTTGTTACAAGACTCGATTAGTAGCAAAGGTTTATGCACAAAAGGAAGGGATAGATTATAATGAGATATTTTCTCCAGTTGTTAAGCATTTATCTATCCGGATTTTGTTGGCATTGGTTGCTCAATTTGATCTTGAGCTTGCACAACTTGATGTGAAGACAGCTTTCTTACATGGATATTTGGAGGAGGAGATCTATATGACCCAACCAGATGGTTTTCAAGTTGCTGGTAAGGAAAATTGGGTTTGCAAATTGAAGAAGTCCTTGTATGGACTTAATCAGTCTCCTCGACAGTGGTATAAGAGGTTTGATCAGTTCATAGTGGAGCATGACTACACTCGAAGCCAATTTGACCATTGTGTATATTTTCGTAAACTCAAAAATGGTTCCTTCATTTATTTGCTCTTGTATGTTGATGACATGTTGATTGCATCCAAGAGCAAGGTGGAGATTGATAAATTGAAGGCTCAGCTGTCAATTTGATATGAAAGACTTAGGTGAAGCAGAAAGGATACTTGGGATGGAGATAAAGCGAGATAGAGGAAATGGTACTGTTTGGTTGACTCGGTCACAATATTTGCAAAAAGTTTTGACAAGATTTGGTATGAATGGCTCGACAAAACCTGTTCGTACGCCGCTCACTCCTCATTTTAAGCTTAGTGCGTTAATGTGTCCTAGTTCAGATGAAGAGAAAATTCAGATGGAGAAAGTTCCTTATGCAAATGCACTTGGTGCTTTGATGTATGCTATGGTTTGTTCCCAACCTGATATTGCTCAAGCTTTGAGCATAGTTAGTCGTTATATGCACAATCCTGGAAAAGGCATTGGCAAGCTGTTAAGTGGATTTTGAGGTACATTCATGGTACTGTTGATGTTGGTCTCAAGTTTCAAAAAGTGAAAAAATTTGAGCTTGATAAACTTGTGGTTCGTTATGTTGATTCCGACTATACTGGTGATTTGGACATGCGACGATCTACTACTGGTTATGTGTTCACTATGGCTGGTGGACCAGTTTGTTGGCATTCTACGCTTGATCTGATTGCATTATCTACCACCGAGGCAGAGTATATGGCAGTTACCGAAGCTTTTAAGGAAGCTATTTGGATGCACGGTTTGGTGAATGACCTGGGGATTTTGCAGAAACACATTGATGTGATTGTGATAGCCAGAGTGCTATTTGTTTATCGAAGAACCACGTACACCATGGCCGAACGAAGCATATTGATGTTCGCTTTCATTTTGTTCGTGAAATTGTTAATGACGGTGACATTCGGTTATTGAAGATTGGGACTGCTAATAACCCTGCTGATATGTTGACGAAGGTGGTTACTCGAGACAAGTTTGAGCATTGTTTGAGATTGATCAACATTGGAAGGAAATAATAGCCGGTTAGTTTGGTTGCAACCAAAATCGGCTATGTGGTTGAGAACTTTCGCCAAGGTGGAGATTGTTGGATTTGGCTCAAGTTCATATACATTTGGTCCAAGTACATTATCACATGTGATCATTATCTATGTGGTACATATATGGATGTTGTTTGAGTTTCCAATAAAACTCTTGGTGTTCTCTCTTCTCTTGGATACATCCTTATCATGGATGGTTTGTGCCTATATATATAGGCTTGGCTAGGACTCATTCTAGCATAGTGGCGAATTGCAATTGTGTGAGAAACACTTTGAGAGAGAGACACATTTGTAGTGTGAGACGTGAGTGATACACTTCGTAAACACTTTGTAATCACCTTGATAATAGTGATTTTGTTTGGTTGCCACCCGTGGACGTAGGAGGACTTCTCCGAACCACGTAAATATTGTGCCTCATTTGTTACTTTGTTTGTGGGTGTGTGGGTTGCAAAGATCCGTTCCGCATTTGTTTTCAACAATATATCACTTCATACTTCTATGAGAAGGGTTGAAACTAGATGAAGAGCCTCTAAGAATTGGTTCTAGCAAAAATATCTCTTGTATGTTAGGGAAAGCGCTACTCTATGTGAATTCACGAATTACGCTTAAGTGAGGTCTGACATTTATATATTCTAGGAGTTTTGTTGAATACTCCATCTGTTCAGCTCATAAAACTTACGTATAAACTTAGTTATTGAAACAACAGTCCTTATGTGAGACATCCCAAAATAGAAAGTAGGACTCTTTTAGAATACAGGGAGTACATTACAAAGTATCATTATTTAAATCTCCAGTTCAGTGACCTACTTTACACTAATTTGTCCCACCTCCTGCGACCCCTTTTGTTCTTGAGTATTCTTTTAAGCAACGATGTATATTTTATGCTGATGCCAGTGCGGTTTGCAACAATTAGGCCTGTCTGTGTGCTTAGAGTCGGGGCGTGGGGATAAGCTGTCATCTCATTTGAAGCAATACATTCAAAAGCTTCTTAAGGTAAGAAGGTAATAGCCTTGTGATTCTTTCTTTTACATTACCAAGGTAAGAACTTGTATTTTGCCTTTCCTTTTGTTATAGGTCAACATGGAAGAACCGTACGGACCTGAGTGGCCAGCAGAAGAAAAGGTTAAGCGCAGGGAAATGGTAGCTCCAGAAGCAATCTATATCTTTCTACACGATTCTACAAGCTTAGATTCTGTTAGTCTGTCCAAGTCGGCAGAGTGTGATCGAGCGTTGGCACAAAGTGTTACTGGCATGGACTCTATTGTAGGATTTGTACAATATCGGTTCACTGTAGAGGAAGATATACCTGTTCTTTATGTATATGAATTACAGCTTGAGCCTCGTATCCAAGGGAAGGGACTCGGGAAATTCTTGATGCAACTACTTGAGCTTATTGCTCGCAAGGTGATAAACTCTATTCTTTCCTTTTTCATATCTCGTGCTCTGTCTAAAAGGTACAAACATGTTCACTTTAATTTTATTTAAAATCGACAAATAAAAAATATGATATGTTTGATGAATATTAACATCCAATCAGCTGCAAAGTCAAAGTAGCTCCTTGTTATAAATTAAAATTGAAAGTTGCATTAGAGCCTAAAACCCAATCTAGGTCTTTTTACTCTTGTTCCTCACCTTACTGTTACGCTCTTCCCATTCTGGCTTCAGCCAATCTTTGTTCTTTTGATCTCCCATCTTTTGTGACTTCAAAAGAGAGGAGGGGGAGGGGGAAGGGGAAGGACAGCAGGGGCAGGGGGTTGCTTCGTTTTGGGGATAGACTGTGTGGGAAAGCCGTGGGAGGCGTGTGATGAGGGGGAGGGTTTCCATATTCTTAGAGTTATTTTTGGGGAGAATCTTAGGTTACTCATTTAGGGGAAAACAAGGGTTTTGAATTAAATTTTCTTTCAAAATGTTGATAATTAACTGTTTTTTTTTGAAGTGGGTTTCTTTAGTTAAGTGTATGCATTAAAGAGTTAAATCGTTTGTTTTTGAAATGGTAATTATGGGAAAATGTGAATTAGTTGAATGGCGGGAGTCGGGGACAACTTTCAAAGAAACTCATTAAGTTTTCCATTAATTTTGGTTAAAAAAATTAACGCTATTTCTGTTTTTACACTAGATTGCAAAAAGAAAAAAATTATGAATGTTGGGAACCGGTTTGCAAAAAATACAATGTACAACTTGCAAATGTGTGTAAAAGTAAGATAGTTGTATTGCATTTGACCCTTCTCTTGTCCACTAATACTTAAAATGGCATTCTACACCTATACATTAACACTTCAAAATGCACACATTATACGTATTTGTATGTGTGTGTGTGTGCACAACCCCACTTGCTATTGTTTCAAATTTGTATGGGACAACTACTAACTCCATGATTTGAAGGCCATTCTTTGGTGTGTAAGGGCTAAACATTTTTTGGTCTTTTGTAGAACCGCATGGGTGCTGTGATGTTGACTGTTCAGAAACAAAACACTTCAGCTATGAGCTTCTACATTAATAAACTAAGGTAGCCTTTGACTATCATTTCTTCCTTCTTATACATGAGGAAATGATGCTGATCATTTTATTTCCTATGTAGCCATTCCACTTTGTGATAAAATAGCCTCCATACTCCTTAGTTTCATCATATATTTCGGTGTTTGCTATCTTCTAATGAAGTCTGGAACTCTGGATGAAATCATAATCTGCTGTCAGTCTCTGTACTGTTTACTACTCTGTAATTTAGGTCAAAAATCGATTGCCAGGCTCAGCTTATGTCCTTCATCTAGCTTGGCGACCAAACTTTGCCTAGCGATAGGCACTTCTTTGTATTTAACTTGCAGTTTCTATTGCATATGGTTTTTATTATCTTGATATATGCATTTAAATATTTGTGGTCTATCTATACCTGGATTTCTTATGAACCTTTACTATGTATCAGTATTCAACGACTGCTAAAGTATTTCTCTCCTGTCAATCTGGAAACCGTCATTTATTTCTGTTAATTTTCTTGTAACCCCTATTTGAATTAGAAAAAAGAAACATCGTTCTTGCTGAACGGTGGCTTCTTATTAAAATTGGGACACATTTAAATGGTCGAAGTTAAATAGACAAGAAGAACAGCTAGAACTGTGAAATACAAAGGCCAGAATTGAAAATAGAATTATTTGAAAAATTGAGCTGTCAACTTAGTATATCCATTTATTGCTTCTATCAGAACAAGGATAAAACAAACATAAAATGCCATGATCATTAATAGATGCCTGTAAAATGAATATGCTAATAAGCCCTGGCATGGTAGCTATCTGCTCACTCTGTAGGTCATTGTATGACTATAAGTTTGTTTTTCCCTATTCAGCTACTGCACCATTATGCCGTATCAGATTGTAGAGGCACATGTCGATTCTGTACCTCTAGTTCTCATTATTCAGCATACTAGTTACTGAGACATTTTCAGTTACCCCATAATACAGTTGTATTTCTTATTTCTTATTTCTTAAATCATATTATTGCTGCAAAATCCACGATTTAGGTGTTGACATTTGCAGGTACACAATATCTTCTATGTCTCCATCAAGAGTTGATCCATTGGTATGAAATGTTTATTAACCATCTGTAGTTTATAGTTCTCTATCGTAAACTATTTTCTCCAAATTGATTGACATAGTTGTGTGATGTTGCTTTGTAGATTGGGCTAGAGAAGAGCTATGAGATTTTATGTAAAGCATTTAATCATGAATCTAAAGCAGCATTAGAGGTACTTCCTTGCAAACATTTGTTATACTCGTGATGGATTGATGGATTTTAATGCACAATGCTTGTCAATTTATCACGTAAACATTCTAATGCTATACTCATTGATTAATCGGCATATAAAGATATTTGAATGCATTTTCTACTGTAAACATCAATGGATGTTCTAAAGTAATTGATTTATTAGGTTAACACGTAAAGACTCTTTAACATACTAGGACAAAGACCATAGAGCTGGTTGTGGTAAAGGGTCACTTACAAGCCTAGCATTGCAAGGCCTCAGAAGTCTCCTGTTTTTCACCAAGCATTTGTTGGAGGGTTTCCCTATATTTCACACACAACCCCACAATTATTCGTTAACGCGATTATTGCACTGCAAGACAAATCTGCTATAAGAGCTGCCCATTGCAACTTGCTCCTTTTTAATCCTTATAGAGTTGCTTAGTATATTTTGTGGGTGTCAAGTACCCTACCATAACCCTCAATTGATGGAAAGGCATCGCTTTGTTATTTGGGGAAACAGAGTCACGGAGGGAGGAAAACGGAGTGCCAACTTATGCATTAATTAAACAACTGCAAGTGGGATGACTCGAAGAAAGATATTGTGTAACCAAACTCCTTCACCATGTTAACTAGAAGCATAAGCTCTTAGCGGGAGAATGCAACAATGTATGTCATGCTTCAAGTCAACAATGCATAGATTTTGAGATCACATTCACCTTAGGATTGTTTGGCCATTATATTCGTTCATGGTTTCCCGAGGCTTTTATGGCCGAGCTGGGAGTTGATTGTTTGTTCCAAGGGCTGTTTTACATTATTTGTTCGATACTCTAGAACAGGATTGCCCTATTAATGTAGTACCCATTAGGATACTTGACCATTGGCCTACTTTACAGACTTACTTGGCAATTGTCTTTTTTGGTACATTCTATTTATTTATGGATTTTTCGTAAATATCAGTTGTTATAATAGGAAAGCACTAGCGGCAGTGTTCAGTTTGGATGTTGACATGACACAAGATTCAGGTTTGGGTTATGAAGTATGGAGTGTTATTCTTTTGGGTCAAAGATGATGAATCTCAAAGCCCAAACCAGCAATAATTTGATTTAGTACCCAGCTGCAGAACTGTTTACAAGATGGAACCAGCATTTTCTAAAATGTACTTCCTCAGTCCCAAATTGAATGACCAAAAAATTTTCAAATTTGCTCTTGATCAAGAGCAAATTTGGTCATTCGTTTTGAGACAGAGGTAGTATTACTTGAACAGTGTTAGCCTACCGGACTGAACCATTGTCAGTGCCTACCGGAAGAAGCAATTAGGACTGGCTAACTTGTTGAGTTACTTAGTGATATGCTTTATCTTTATCTTTTATTTTATTTTATTTGGACATTTCCTATTTACATCACCCGTCCCATAATAAATGTCAATTTTTTAGTTTATGGCTCTAAAAAAAGTTGACTTTTAAGCAAATTTTGAAGCAAAAATACATAACTACCCTCACCATCTTCCTTTAACTGTATCAAGAGTGTGATGCTAGACCTCTTTGTTTATTGATTAATTCTTGAGCTCGAAATGAGCCTTACCATGCTCAGCAAACCAATCGATCATGTTGATTTGATTCTCAATCTTAAATATCGCATGCCCATTGAAATTTTTATAATAATCAAATGAAAGGTTCTTATAAATTGCGTCATATACTATATAATTATAATTATTACTCATGGTTAAGCCTAATGTTGACAGTAACTAATTTGGGTTGGAGAGTAAGCGGAGGCGGAGAAACTATACAAAGGAAGCAGAAGCCAATGGAACAGGGGAAGAAGAGTTAACGGGATGAAGCAATGATGAATAAACGATGACGGATTCCCGAGCTTTATGGTACGACAGGGGGGAAGGTCATGAAGTTGCACAACAGGGAGAAATTATCGAGCTGGGAACTGAGTGGGCATTCCATGCAGTTACAGACCTGAGGATATGGTTTAAGTTGAGCCATTTACTTTATTTTGTTTGTTTGTTTGTTTGTTTTTTTTTTTTTTTTTTTTGCTCAAGGACAATATCAAATTTTCATAGGATTCAAAACATTTTCCATTTCAACCTCCACTTAGGCTCCGTTTGTTTCGCGTAAATTAACTTGCGGAAAATGATTTCCTGTAAAATGTTTTCCGGAAAATGAATTTCCTGTAAAATGTTTTATTTGGGAAAAATCTGTAAGTCATTTTACGGCGAAAAAGGGGGGGGGGAAACATTTTCCGTATAACATTTTCCCATTTTTCGATACTTGCCAAACATCGAAAAATGGGGAAAACGTTTTCCGAAAAATATTTTATGGCAAACAAATGGAGCCTTATTGAACAAAATTGCATTTCCAAATGTCTAATGTACATGCCAAAAGTCTCAAGCATGCATATCTTTAGCCTGATACTTTCTTTTTGGTCAGTCTCAAATTAAGTGTTACGGTATTAAATAAGATAATAATTTTAGTACAATTTTATCAAGAGTAATGTAGAAACAAGATAATCTTATCCCTTTAACAGAAGGTAAGTGGATGGTCCAAAAAAACCACGGTAAGTTGAAAAAGTTTTATAACTTTTCCAAATAAGGTAAATAATACCCTTAGCCAATCTCAATTAATTTTCTTAAATTTCATCAACTTGATAATTTCAATTATTTTTAATGGAGGAGTCGAATAACAATGTACCTCTCCGTAGAAAGCATTTTACAGTTACTTTTAATGGAGGAGGGGTCGAATAACAATGTAACTCTCCGTAGAAGCATTTTACAGATTACTCAGAATTTGCTACATTAAATGCCCTTTGATATCTTGGTAGAAGCATTTTACAGATTATTCGGAATCCGCTACATTAAATGCCCTTTGATATCTTGATAATTCTAGCTCCATTTTGGACAATACTTTCCTGTTGCCGCAAGAATCGTGCTTATCAATCTTCGTCCAGCCGCAAGATTGATCTCATGACTTCTTTGACCTGAAACACGAAACTCATGACTAATCGGAATGGTCCCCGGCGAAGACCCTCAGGCGTGAGGATAAGTATGGTGTATGGAGAGCTTATAAAATATAATGAACAATGTATTCAGAATATTAAATATCAATTACCTTGGAACGGTTGATATTGTGAAGTATTTATAGTTGTTGATGAGAGTTAAATTTGTATTAGGATTGTATGAAATCCCTTGAATCACGGATCGAATTTGCATAAGTGATCACGTCCAGATATAACTCATGAATTGTAGGACTTTGGTTATGGAAAGAATTGCAGACAGGCGTGTTGTGACACTGTAGGGCGACGTCTGCTGGTAGGTCGAGGTCGCCTGTTGGGTATAGGTCGACCTGACTGAATGCCGAGGCCGGGTCATGCTCGTATATAAGATGTGGATCGTATTCGGACAAAGCTAGGTCGGAATCAAGTAGGTCAGACTATGAGCTAAGTCGATTGATCAATAACGATAGACCTTGGACCTGGTAATATTTGAGCCGAACCACTAAGATTATGGTAGCCATAATGCTCGAATCGCTGGGCTTGATCATTGGGCCTATCCCGTCACATTTATTCCGTTCACTTCCTATAATAATGTGTTTCAAAATTCCTTTCAAGTGTAACATTAACAAGTCTCATTTTTAAAATAAGTAATTTTTTTATTTTTTTTAGTATTATTATTATATTTATCATACCTCACTTGTCATACCCATACAGACAGACTGAATTGTGTGCTCTACTAGCAAATTATATCTCACTTCTCATATTTGTAACCACTTATTTTATTCTAATATTTTTTATTATATCTCTTTTTAATTCACGTGTATTTTCATTTTGTAACGGAGGGAATAATATTTATTTTGGGAAAAATGTAGTATCAAACCTCTATTAAAGGTAAACCTTGAATTACTTGACCAAAGTACACACACGTAAGATTCAAATACCTTTCCAAAGATGAAAGAAGCATTATTATAATTATTCAAAAGTTAATACACCCAACCAAAATTTGTCAAAAGGAAATGGATAAAAAAAAGGTTTAGGTGTTGTATAATGGCATAAAGAGCATATGGGTTGCATGGGCTTTAAATAACCTAATTTTAATACTCATAAAATTATTTGGCCCACTAAACCGTCCTTTTGGTAAAACATGAAAAGTTCAAAATGTTGTTTTTCTACCCACCTTTAGAAAAGATGATTTCTTGTTCTAGTAATCATAATTATATTCAAAGATACTTTTGTATTTTATAATTCAAAAATGTGCAAAAGCTGACAAAGATTCTTAGATGATAAATTTACATTGAATATCTATAGTATAAATATAGTATAAATGAGGGAAGTGAGATGAATAGTTGTATGAATAATGTCAATGAGGAAAGTTTCCATATTATCCTCACTAAGTTGTTTCTTTCTCATTTTGTCCTTAATTTTTTTTTTTTTTTAAAAAAATTAAAAAAAAATTAAAAAAAAAACACGTGTCCTCGAACACAGGCTTTTACTAGTATTTTATAATCTTTTAAAAGGTTGTTATTTAAATGATTTTTAGGATGGTAGGAATTATTTGGTAATGCATATTGAGAGAAAAAAAAAACTCTCAACTCTCATGTGCTAATCTATAACTATATAAAGGCTAAAGTGCAAAGCACTTCAGCACACCCCCCATTTTCTCGCTCAAATTAAAATCGAGATTAAATAGAGATTATGTTCATTACTCATTTACTAAACACATCCCCATTAATAACCTGAACTAAAATTTGAAAAATCTGAGGGATATTAATCCCACATCGTCTAGGAATTGAAATGCTAGAAAATGGAGTAGTATATATTGAGAGGTCTTAGCATTTGATAACCAATTGGGATATTAATCCCACATCGTCTAGGAATTGAAATGCTAGAAAAAGGAGTAGTATAAATTTTGGGGCCTTTGGCTCCTTAGTGAACACCAGCTTTCTTGATGTGTAAATTTTGGGACATTTGACTCCTTAGTGAACACCAACTTTCTTGGTATTGGACGCGCCTAGGTCACTCCTAGGGCGCCTAATCACCGCCAAATGGCTCCTTAACTAAGACTTTTCATAGCTTCTTAATTTTCTCAAGAAAGCTTTACATTTAGTATATATTGAGAGGCCTTAGCATTTGAAAATCAAATGGGATATTAATCCCACATCGTCTAAAAATTGAAATATTAGAAAATTGAGTAGTATATATTGAGAGGCCTTAACATTTTAAAACCAAATGAGATATTAATCCCACATCGTCTAGGAATTAAAATGCTAGAAAATGGAGTAGTATAAATTTTGGGGTCTTTGGCTCCTTAGTGAACACCAGCTTTCTTTGTGTTGGGCGCACCTAGGTCACGCGTAGGGCGCCTAATCACCGCCAAATGGCTCCTTAACTAAGACTTTTTATAGCTCCTTAATTTCTCAAGAAAGCTTTCCATTTATTGAGAGGCCTTAGCATTTGAAAACCAAATGAGATATTAATCCTAAATCGTCTAGAAAAGGGAATAGTATATATTAAGAGGCATTAGCATTTGAAAACCAAATGGGATATTAATCCCACATTGTCCAGAAATTGAAATGCTGGGAAATGGAGTAGTATATATTGAGAGGCCTTAGCATTTGAAAACTAAATGAGATATTAATCCCACATCGTCTAGGAATTGAAATGCTAAGAAATTGAGTAGTATATATTGAGAGGCCTTAACATTTGAAAACCAAATGGTATATTAATCACACATCGTCTAGGAATTGAAGTGCTAGGAAATGAAATAGTATAAATTTTGGGGCTCCTTAGTGAACACCAACTTTCTTGGTGTTGGGCGCGCCTAAATCACGCCTAGGGCACCTAATCACCGCCAAATGGCTCCTTAACTAAGACTTTTCATAGCTCATTCATTTCTCAAGAAAGCTTTCCATTTAGTATATATTGAGAGGCCTTAGCATTTGAAAATCAAATAAGATATTAATTTCACATCGTCTAGGAATTGAAATGTTAGGAAATAGAGTAGTATATATTGAGAGGCCTTAGCATTTGAAAACCAAATAGGACATTAATCCCACATCGTCTAGGAATTGAAATGTTAGGAAATGGAGTAGTATATATTGAGAGGTCTTAGCATTTGAAAACCAAATGGGATATTAATCACACGTCATCTAGGAATTAAAATGCCAGAAAATGGAGTAGTATATATTGAGAGGCCTTATCATAGTGCTAGAAAATGAAATAGTATAAATTTTGGAGCCTTTGGCTCCTTTGTGAACACCAGCTTTCTTGGCATTGGGCGCGCCTAGATCACGTCTAAGGCGCCAAGGTCACGCATAGGGCGCCTAATCACCGCCAAATGGCTCCTTAACTAAGACTTTTCATAGCTCCTTATTTTTTTCAAGAAAGCTTTCCAATTTCGTTTTCCGCTCACAGCCAGTTTTGGAATTGGAAACTTGGTCGATTTTCTCATTTCACATTTGTAAGATAGTGACTTGCTATAAAGTAAAAGGGAAAAAATAAAAGGAATAGATGTGTGACTTACTCTATTGAGAGCAACTTCTCCTATTATTTCTAACTTTCTTTGAAATAGTTTTTTATTCGTGCGTTTAACGCACGAGTGTAGCACTAGTTTTGTATAATTTGTTGTTCCTTAAAAAAATATACTCAAAATCATTAATTTTCTACTAACACATACTATAAAAGGAAAATATTTTTTATTATTAAAAGATTCTCCTAATTTTTTTATTAGTTACTTTACTAATATGATTACTATTGTATAATTTTCTTATTTAATTTATCTATATAATAGCTCGAAAAACACTCCTTTTATATAAACATGTACCTCTTATTAATTAATAAAATTGAGTAATTCATATCAATTTTATTTCTTTAATGTATGAATTAAATTCGTCTAACTATCATTTATTCTATTATGGTATCAGAGTAATAATAGTCATTCTCCGCCAAAATCTACGGCAAACCCCTAAGCCGCCCCACCCCATCACCACCATACGCTTCCGCAATCCAGCATCAAAACCCTACCCTCCTAAATCTTACCACTCTCGATAAAAACCCTAAGCCGAAACCTACCCTAAACACCATCACCCACTCTCGCCTCTCCACCTCCGACAACACCATCGACTCAACCCTCCTTGGACGAAACCCTTAATTCGGCACCCAAAATAAAAAATCTACTCCTAAATTGCCACCACCATCGGCTCAACCCCTTAGCCGAAACCTCTCCTTGTCCAACCTCCTTCTCGTCCATAAAAGACTACCACCCTCGGCTCAACCCCTTAGTCAAAACTCCTCTCTCGCCAATCTCCATCTTAAAAACACAACCCTATTCTATTAAACCCTCCTTGTCGAAACCCCTTGCTTTCGCCACCATCAAAAGTCTCTCCTCCAACCCTCCACTCTCGTCACAACCTCTAGCGATGCGCGGAATTCCGCCTTTCTTATCTTTATTTTTATTTGTTTTGAGTCGCCACCTATATTATTATGGAAATATAGAAAAAACCGTTTTGTAAAAGATTTGTGTTCGGGGCTTAAGTGATGGATTTGGAAGGTCAAGGAGCACCTCATCCACCCAATTCGAAGATCGGTATTGCTAAAAGGGGGATTTTCAAAGAAAAATCATTTTTATCAAATAAACAACTAAAAGAATCCATATAATTAGATAAACGGAATGTCGGATCGATTGCTTCGAGACCGTCTCCATAATTTGGAGAGGCTCTAGGTCGATCCTAGATTTGATATGCTATACCACTAAAATAATCAATTAGAATAAGATGAGGATGAAGGGAGTGATTTACAGGAATCTTTCAAGAAGAGAAACCAGTAAATGTGGTGTTTTTTGATCAGGGATCCCGGGCCTTGAAATACTGAAGTCATCAAGTATTTATAGGGGTTTTAGGAGACAAAATTGGATTGGGATTCCTCCCAAGGAAGCTTCAAGAACTCTAAGATCAGTAGAAATCCGGATTGGAAAAGATTTATCAAGAAAAGAGGTTGAAATCGACAACGGAACTGATTATGCACATCCTGCAGAAGGCTAGTCTCGCGCGA
This sequence comes from Adenophora triphylla var. japonica, assembly GCA_022495995.1. Taxonomy (NCBI): domain Eukaryota; kingdom Viridiplantae; phylum Streptophyta; class Magnoliopsida; order Asterales; family Campanulaceae; genus Adenophora; species Adenophora triphylla. The sequence goes on from JAFEMH010002380.1 coordinate 193,345, forward strand.
GACACGCCATGTCCCGCGCGGGACAAGGCTGATCAAAGACAATTCTGTCCTCCCCTTGTTATCTCGTATGCAGTTTAGTCCAAACTAATGGTCGTTAGTCAAAAAACTTAACAAAACATGACGAAATGGTGGATCTCTACTCCAAAATCAAAGGTGAGACTTAGAGTGGTATAACTCTGCCACGATAGGTTCAAAATGGGGTGTCTAATAACACTGCCGAATACGAAGCTTGTATAGCAGGACTCGAAGCAGCCCTAGAGCGCAACATAACTGAACTCGAGGTATTTGGGGAGTCCAAGTTGATCATCAATCAGATACTGAAGAAGTGGAGGATCCAAGATCCGACCCTTCAAAGATACAATGCCTACCTCCAAGAGTTGGTACAACAATTCCAAGATGTCTCATTCCACTACCTCCCCAGGGACAAAAAATGATTTGCAGATGCTCTGGCTACGCTTGCTTCCTTGGTCGAAATTCCTGCAGGGAAAGTAATAAAACCCTTCAAAGTAACTCGGCGAGCTACTCCCGCCTACTGCGCCGTCATAGACCTCCATGACTGCAAGGATGACTGGTCTTCTAAGTGCGCCACCATCGAGGATTGCGATAAGAAACCATGGTACTATGACATTTGGTATTTCATCCTAGATGGAAACATCCCGTCTGAGGCCAATAAGAAAACTCAGGTCGCCCTTAAAAGACTGGCAGCTAATTACGTCATCATTCCTGGTCGCCTATTCAAAAAATACTCCAAAAGAAACCTCCTTTGCGCCACCGAAGAAGAGGCCCATGAAATAATGGACCATGTTCATCAAGGAGTGTGCGAAACCCATATGAGCGGAAACATGCTTGCCAAGAAGATCATCAGACAAGGGTACTTTTGGTTAACCATGGAAGTAGACTGCACCAACATGGTCAAGAAATGCCAGAAGTGCCAGATACACGCCAACCTTCAGCACGCACCGCCTTCCTTGCTGTATCCTATGACATCCCCTTGGCCATTCTCTACATGAGGCATAAATGTGATTGGAAAGGTGACACCCGCGGGAGCCAACGGGCACTGTTTCGTTCTAGTAGCCATCGACTATTTCACTAAATAGATCGAGGCCGCCTTTTACAAAGTCTTGAATGCCAGAAAGGTAGCAGAGTTTATCAAGCAAAACATCATATGCCGATATGAGGTGTCGCAAGAAATGATATCTGATAATGGCTCCCACTTTGAGAAAGAAACCGATCGCCTCTTGACAGAGTACAAAATCATAAGGCACAAGTCATCTCATTACAGGCCTCAAACGAATGGAGCAGTTGAAGCCCCAAATAAATGATCAAAACCATCATCAGAAAAATGGCAGTCACTGGAAAAGATTGGCCTGACAAATTACCTTCGCACTTTGGGGATACCGCACCTCAGTCTGAACAGCCACCGGTGAAACTCCATACGCCCTCACATACGAGATGGAAGCCGTTCTACCAATAGAGCTGGAAATACCTTCACTACGGTTTCTCCTAGAAAACCAAGTGAACAAATTCGACTGGTTAGAAAATAGATACGAAGAGCTAGCCCTGCTAGACGAAAGGAGACTAAGAGCAGCCAAGCACACTCAAGCCTACCAAAGGAGAATGGCAAGAGCTTTTAACAAAAAGGTCAAAATGAGGAATATCAGAGTAGGTGACCTAGTTCTCGCGAACACCGCCCTGGACCTTTTAACCCTCTAGGCAAGTGGGGACCGAGATGGATAGGACCCTACATCGTAAAGAAGATATTCTCTGGGGGAGCCCTTCAGCTGGTGGACTTAGACGGAGATCAACTACCGAAGCCGGTCTAACATGGACAAGCTCAAGAAGTACTTCGCGTGACTTGGCCTCTTAAAAAGAAAAATGCTCGCTAGGTTGAAAATCCCAAAAGGGACGACATAGGCAAAAAATAGAGCTTGCACAAGAAAATAAGCCCGCTAGATTGAAAACCTAAAAAGGCGGTCTAGGCAAAAGTCAGGGTGTGCATTAAAAAAAAAGGGGGGGGGGCTTGTCTCGCGCGAGACTACCCCTCTGCGAGAAATCAAATTTTTCTCTCAAAAATGAACTACGTCGACCTGAGCCTCTTATTTAATTGATGTAAAAGTGGAACGTAGGCACCCTTCGGGTTCAGTCTAATCAAATAATAAAATCAAATCTTTATCCTTAGATTAATTGAATGCATTTATTGATAACAAAAGGAAAATTCTAACGACTAATTTGCTAAGGTAAGAATCTTGAAAAAAATACTAATAACTAAAACTATTGATCTATCAAAGCAATCTCTTGGTACTCTCTAGGATCTAGCCTTTCATTGACTTTGTAGGCCGACAGACATGATCGCTACCATCATCTCGATCTCTCTTGCGATTCGGACCCTTCAAAGAAGAACATCCATCAAGGCGAGTGAAAATAGACTTCGCAAGCCTCTTGAAGACGTGGGGCCTATCCAAAGCTTGCATCTTTCCAGGAAGACCGGTACCTCTTCTCTCACACCAATCCCCATCGAGGAAATCATGGGTTGGATCAGTCCGTACATTAGCAGGGTCCGATTGAGCCTCGCTCCTTCTCAAAACAATGCTCGCCACGAATGAGTCTCCTAGCAATGGACGACATATCTCATCAAGCCTCTTCGAACTTGGATGACCGATATGGAAGAACCAATCCAAGTACTTATCCGGTAAAAAGACGCTTGCATCAAAGCTTCGAAGGTTCATCCAACGATCTCGACTGGTTCCTTCACCCCATGCTTGATCTAGCACCTTTTCAAACTCCAGACCAATATATGACACCTCACGAGGGGCTCCTTCGAAAATATAAGTATCTTGCTATTGACCGAATTGGCGGAGCACCCGTTTGGGTAAATAGAAAGAGGAATCTCGCAAGTCCGGAAGAACCACCCTGTCAAAACCTATGGTATTGGCGACATACTTGTTCAACCTCCAAAATGGTGGACACCAAGCAATATCTGTGGTAGTAGCCTTCGCAATAAATTGAGCCCAATCATCCTCTGAAAGATCCTTGATCAAAAGTTTCCTCATATAATACGTAAACGGAGAATACTCCAACGAAGGGGCTACCAACTTGAGGTGTTCCCTAAGCCAAATAGTCAACAGAAGAGGACTTCCTTGAGTCATGACACCGATCTTATGCAGATCAAGACCATGAAGGGTCTGACCTAATACTAAAGAAATGATGTTCCTAGAACGCTTCCTAGCCTGCAGAACGATTTCCACCAATTGGGAGTCAACCAAGCCACCCCTGCATGTGAACAATGCATCTCTGAAAGGAGAAAGGGCCAAGAAATTCTGTTTGTAACATGGAAGGCCTCATCATCCGAATCTCCACCGAAGCGTTCGGGAAAAGAAGAGCAATCTACCCATCTGCGGCGAACCAACTTATAGCAAGTATCAAGGTGGATCCCTAATAATTCGTTCAACGCCTCCGAATGGTTCCTATCGAACTTGGGAACTTCAATCTCACCGGATAAAGGCAAATCAGAGATAATGGCAAATTCCTCTACGGTGGGTATCATCTCATTAAGGGAAAAATTAAAGAGATGAATAGAGGGATCTGAAAATCTAGCAGCGCCCTGCAAAAGATTCCAATCCTCATCCGTCCAATCAGCTTTAAGCTTTTTGACCTCTGGAGTTTCTGTGCTGGTGGCTGGATTAGTGTTGGCCTTCATGGGAACAAAAGGGCCATTGGTCACGCAGTCCACCAGCATCTCGTCAATAGTTTCCAAATGAATTATCATTCGGGTCTTCCAGATGTCAAAGTGATCCTCATCCAGAAGAGGAATGTGTGAGTAGTTAACCGTTATCATAGTTTTTAAGTTTGCCATTATGAATCGACACACAAGCTGTTAAGCTTGAAAAATAGAAGCTTTATAAATATGTTTTGCTCTGATACCACTTGTTGGTCCCAAAGGTGTCAACAAGGGTGAAAAACAGCTAGAGGGGGGGGGGTGAATAGCTGTTATAAATTTTTTGACCCCTTTTTGAAAACTAAACCTCTTGCTTACAAAATCGTCTTGCAGTGTATAAAAACCGCAAGTGAGGTTTGCAAAATGCACAACTGAATTTCTTTAAGTTTAAGATAGTGCGGTTTTAATCAGAATGCGGTTTTATAATGCGGTTTATAAAACAGTAAAATGAGGTTTGACAAGATTAACTATAAACACAATTCACAAGTCTGAATAACCTAAATAAGATCAAACAGATAAAGACAAATTAGTTAAGTGATGAACAATAAGTAAATATGAAGAATTTAAAGAACACAATATTTGGAGTGGTTCAATCGTAAATGATCTACATCTACTACCAAGATGGTTAGTCTTGGATTTTCTAAATGCTAGATTTGTATTAGATTATGAGAGAGATTACTATGTTACAAGTAACAAACTCAAATCTAAAATCTTATCAATGAAAGCAAATCCTAGACTATAACCGGTGTTTTTCAAATGATATAATCTATGTGATTAATCAAGTGAGGTGAGTGTGTGATAAACAAGATTTAAGGCTCTTTAAATCTGTATGATATAGAGCTCAAGAAATCTTGGGTTTTGTAAGGCTTGAATTTCTGGGCTGGAAAATTTGTTCTTGAAGGATGAAGGTTGAAGATGAAGATTCAAAGAAATATGAATTTCTGAGAAATAATCTTTAGATATTCAAAGGACTCTTTTTTAAATTTTCTCAAGCAATCTTCAAATGATGAAGAATGGGGTATTTATACCCAAGCCCCAAAAATTAGCCGTTATGGTACAGCTGTGCAAGTACAGTGCTGGTGCGGTCTGATTGATCCACATGTCCACTTTTGTCCTTTTAGACAGTAGTTGCAGATAAGGCTGATCAGACCTCAGCTGACTTTAAGGAATGAAGGGCATCTGTCACCTTTTCAAAATCCTTCTAGAATATGACTGTTAGTCACGTGATGTGATTTTGTGGTTGACTTAATTTGCTGACGTGGATTCCAACAGTCATAAGTGGTCCAACTCTTCAAGTCTTCAATCATTGGATGTGGTTGGTGAAGTGCTGTTTAATGAGTACGGTTTCACTAACGAGGTTTCTCTTGCAGTCTTCAAAGTGCGGTCTCAAGATGAGAACTACACAAGGCAATTTGCATTGTGCGGTTTCCTTGGTGCGATCTGCACTTGGACTGCGATTTTGAAAGTTTTCAAAACCTCTTGAATTGAAACCTCTTGTCCAATGAATTTTGTGCTAGTCTTCAAGCCTAAATAACCTATTCTATAAAATGGACTTGTACTAACAAATTGAAGTCTAAGCTTCATTACATATGGGCCTAACGTCCAGAAAATAGAGATGAGGTTATGGTATCAATCAAATTAAAGCTAAAGCTAGGTGGGTTTGTTAGTCAAATATATGCTTAGTTTAGAATTGCTTAAACCCAATCACAACAAGCATTAATGTGGACCCCTAATTTTAATTAGACCCAATAGAATTTTTCTATGTATGATAGGTCCCCTTAATGCTAGTGCCAGTGTTTTTATTTCATGTAAATTTCTCAAGACCTTGAAGATTTGAAGATGTGAAGATTTGCCCCTGTGCTATTTTCTGTGAGTTACTCGGTTTGCTAACATAACCGGTTGACTTCCTAACCGCTATGTCAACCTAACCGGTTGCCTACCTAGCCGACGTAACCTTCACAGGTTGTATCCTATCCTTTGCCGGTTAAGGCTTCCTCAGCAAGCTTTCCTCAGCCTAGCCTAACCGAAGCATTTATTGCTCCCAACTACCCAGCAACCCCTTTAGCTAAAGTTGGTAAAGCAAGCATGCCGAATAGACGCTGAAGTGACATTCCTGCGGCTGTCAGAAGCTCAAAATAGATTGTCAAAATGACCAGTACTCACATCCTTTCAACCACTCATGGAAAATCTTCTCTCTCCTATCTCAGGCATTTAATGCAAAGATCCTTCAATTCAAAGGCATGCCTGATCAAGTCATCATTGCAACCTCTTCAAAGACAACGGCTCCTTTTCAAAGTTCACTATAAATAGCTTCCCTGGAGCATTGAAGAAGGTTGGTGCATTTATGATTCTTGAGAGTGAGTTGCTCTGAACTACCATTCTGAAAACTCCATAGTTCAAAGCATTCAATTCAAGTCCCCTTATTCACTAGACATCTCTGTAGGACTTATACACTGTGCACCTCAATCAATATTGTAGTGTTCCTTCATTAGACTACTTTTGGAACACATTGATTGATTCACACACAACACCCTAGAGAAATCAGCTCAACTTGTGAGCACATCTCTAGAAAACACCAGGTCTTTATTGTAGCACGATCCGTTAGTGGTCACCTTTAGTTTGGCAGCCTTCAATCATTGGCTTGCAACTTGTAATAGGTAGAAACCATTAATATAGTAGTGCACTTTCACAAATCCAAGTTCTGACCAAATTGGTAGAGGACGTAGCAGTTATTTAACACTGTGAACCTCTTCAAACAATGTGTCATTCTTCTGTGTGTTTATTTATTTCTGTGTTGTTGTAACTGGTTGACATTCTCTCAACTGGTCACAACCTATTGACTCAACCTACTGCTCAACTTGTTTGTCTTACTTGGAAATATAATTTGTCTTGTTTGCATAAGGATTTTTAACGTACTGCTTTTGAAACTCTACCTAACCGGTTGTAAACCTAGCCTAACCGTAATTCCGCTGTGCAAAACTAATCTAACGGTTAGCAAGTATGTTTCCTACAACCTTTTACAAAGACTAAGAGTTTTTAAGCAAAAAGTTTTATTCAGGCTATTCACCCCCCCCTCTAGCCTGATTCCTACCATTCAGGACCTAACAATTGGTATCAGAGCTTGTAATTTTCGAAAATTATTTTTCCAAGCTTAACCGCTTGAATTGCCAATTCCAAAATGGCGGGAAAAATCATGCAAACATACAACTTGACATCCGTTCCCATGTTGAACGATAACGAATTTCCAGTATGGAAAAACAGAATCATGCGGTACTTGGATTCAATAGATGATAGGTTAACTACTGTAGTCAGAGATGGTCCAATGACACCCCTGAAAATCAATCTTGCAACAAGAGCACCCAAAACTCCTCTCATGGATCATGCAGATAGAGAGTCTGAACAAGACTTTGAGGTTTATGAAACTTATGTGCCAAAACCAAGAGAAGAATGGACTGAGGATGTGTGAATACCCCGTCCCGATGCAACGCGCATTCGGAGGTTTGAAAATAAATAATCATATAATGTCGAATCGAAATGGGATATTCATTTAGTGACACTCGATTTAAACCATATTAAAATATTAGTTTAATTTTGAGAGTCGCCACGCCACTTTGATATAGCCCAAAGCTTTGAAAAAAGGCTAAACATGTAATTGGGTTCGGGGGTCAAGTTACAACAGAAGAAGAAACGCTATCACTCCTATTGCCCGACGGATCGGTCTTTCTAGCATATGGGGTGTTGGTTGTGTGCGGTGTTTACAGGAATAGATAGAAGAAACGGGATCATGCATAAGGAGGAGGGGAGAGAAAGAATTTATTGATGATCACACCCTAGAACCTTTGAGTTAGGCCCTCGGAAGGTGCACTAATCAACGTTCATCCTTGGGGGATTGTTGATCATGGGATAATTATAACTAAGGTGGAAGGAAAGAAATAGTTCCTAGATCCATTGGGTTTCTTTGGGCGAAACCTTAGATCATCCTCGGCTATAGCATATTTAAATATATTAAAACAGCCCTAAATCTAGCATATATGACATAAGCAAGAAATAAAGTAATTAAAATATACTAAGCATGCAAACAATAAATCTAGCATAATAATAAAGACAATAATAATAAAGACGAAAAAATAAACGTAAGACTTACCTAATGATGGCAAGGCTTTTGGATCGAATCTATGAAGATTCGAAGAACGTTCTTAATAAAATATTTAGACTTAGAAAACTCGAGTTTAGTCTCAAGTTTTCTATGGAGGAAATCTCAAGTTTTGTCTTGAGTTTTCCGTAGAATGATTACTGTGTTTAAAGTGTGAGGCGGAGTGGGGTTTATATAGTGAAAGGAATTGGGGAGGAACGGTTACGAAAGTGATGTGGGAAAAGGAAAGGGTCGATCGGCACTTTTGAGAAGGGTCGATCGGCACTTTAAAAGAAGGGTCGATCGGCACTTTTGAAAAGGGTCGATCGGCACTTTAAAAGAAGGGTCGATCGGCACTTTTGAAAAGGGTCGATCGGCACTTTTGAGAAGGGTCGATCGAACCTTTCTAAGAAGGGTTGATCGAACCTTTTTGAGAAGGGTCGAATAAACCTTTGCGTAGATCTTGTTCTCGCGTTCGATTTGATATGCGGTGGGCCCAAAACGGAGTTCGTATGAGAAAGTTATGGCCTTCGGAAGTTTTAGCTGACATTTGGTCTATCGGGATTCTAAAACTACAAATAAGGGCTTTCGGGGAAATATTACTTGAGCCTATTGAAACTCATAAATGACTGAGAGTTCCTCAGAGGTTCCTTAATGCCTATCAGGGATATTTTCAGGTCGGGTACTAACAGTAGCCCCTCGGCGACGCTTCTTGTAAGACAAGTGGGGTCGACGATTAAGATAGGATCCGTCCTGAAAAAAGGGATTTCAGGAGGTAAGAAAATGATCTTGCGGATGTGAGGTTTGGACTCGAGCTGAGTCGCAAAAGGATGACCAGGTAGGTCGAGCGGCTGAACCCTTGTCGGGCTACCTACGTATCCCAAGAGGAATCAAGCCAAGTCGTAGTTCGAAAAAGTGAGAACGTGCAAGACGTACCCAAAGAAGGTATAAGTGAGACGGACTCAAAGGAGGTGCGGGGCGGACCCTTTGAAATGCGGGACGGACCCTTTGAAGGTGCGGGACGGACCTTCTGAGATACAGGACGAACCTTTTGAAGGTACGGGACGGACCCTTTGAAGATGCGGGGACGGACCCTTTGAAAGTGGAGAGGATAGACCTCGAAATGCGGGACGGACCCTTTGAAATGGAGGACGGACCCTTTGAAGATACGGGGACGAGACCCTTGAAAATGGAGGATAGACCTCTAAAATAAGGACCGATCTTTGAAGACTGCGGGGGCGGACCCTTTGAAAATGCAGGGCGGACCACTTTGGAAGATGCGGGACGGACCCTTTGAAATGGAGGATAGAGCCTGCAGAAATGCGGGACGGAACCCTTTGATATGCGGGACGGACCCTTTGAAGATGCGGGACGGACCCTTTGAAATGGAGGATAGACCTCGAAATGCGGGACGGACCCTTTGATATGCGGGACGGACCCTTTGAAATGCGGGACGGACCCTTTGAAATGGAGGATAGACCTTAAATGCGGGACGGACCCTTTGATATGCGGAGGATGACCCTTTGAAAGTGCGGGACGGACCCTTTGAAGATGCGGGACGGACCCTTTGAAATGGAGGATAGACCTCGAAATGCGGGGCGGACCCTTTTGATATGCGGGACGGACCCTTTGAAGATGCGGGACGGACCCTTTGAAATGGAGGATAGACCTCGAAATGCGGGACGGACCCTTTGATATGCGGGACGGACCCTTGAAATGGAGGATAGACCTCTAAAATGCGGAAGCCTGTAGGCGCCAAAGGACTTAGGCTATTTCATCGATGAAGAATAGTTGTGTGAATTGATTCGGATTATTATGGCTTTCCGAGCCGAAGAACCAAGCGATTAAAAGATTGGGATAATCATTGCTAAGGCTTAGAGAGGAGTCTTGTCTCCTAGGCTTAAGGCTAGGGTTTAGAGAGGTATTTGTCACCTAGGCTTAAGGCTAAGGTTTAGAAAGGTATTTGTCACCTAGGCTTGAGGCTAGGGTTTAGAAAGAGGCATTTGTCACCTAGGCTTAAGGCTAGGGTTTAGAGAGGTATTTGTCACCTAGACATGAGGCTAGGGTTTAGAAAGGTATTTGTCACCTAGGCTTAAGGCTAGGGTTTAGAGAGGTATTTGTCACCTAGACATGAGGCTAGGGTTTAGAAAGATATTTGTCACCTAGGCTTGAGGCTAGGGTTTAGAGAGGTATTTGTCACCTAGGTTTGAGGCTAGGGTTTTACATTTGCGGTAAGTCTAAACAAGGCAGTTTGAGCAGAAAGGTTATTGGTTTAAACTAGGCGAGGCCGAGTAAGTGTCGATGATAGAAGGTGGGATTAGGTAAGTTTGATGTCCAGAGATAAGGGCCGAGTCATCTTGAGAGTCACAGAGATACGTTTTTGATAGATTTGAAGAGTTTGAAAATTTGTGGAGACCAAAGAGTGATTTTTGTAAACAAGGTACCAAGGAGGACAGTATTTTGAAAGCATGTTTATTTGATAAAGAGGCCTTATGATTAATCATGTTTCTAACTAACTCAAAGAGTTTGCCACATGCTGATCTTGATGACAAGGGATGCCCTTTATGCTAGATATGATTTCATTGGAGCTCCGATTTTGTTAGAGCACATAGTCGACCCATTTTTGTTGAGGAGCCCCAATGTTTGATGAAGTGACCTTGGCGAAGTCCCGCTGATGATGAATGGCGAAGCCCCGCTTGATGATGCAAAGCAAACTGAAGGGAATGGCGAAGCCCCGCTTGATGATGCAGAGCAAACCCGAAGAGAGCCCGAGAGAACGGCTTAACAAAAGCCCCACTTGGAGAGATTCAATGCATCCCTATTTGCGGACAGAGTCATCTTGCGGCCACAGGGGAGCGACCCCTCGTTTCGAACAATGAGGTCAATCGATCGGCTGGACAAGGACTCGGAAATGTATATGTGCAGGGGCACATTTTTCGAAGGTGGGAATGGATCCCGAGTTCGTGTATGACACTTTCGCTTTGGGCTAGACTATTTTGGGAGATTATAAACATGACAAGGTGTGGAAAAGTGTATGAAAGCCCCTGCTGACAGAAAGACAGAGTTTGGCTCTATTTTCCTATGATGTAGAAAAAAGAAGACTTGTCGAGACATTTGAAGAATTTATTTCATTCAGAATTACATCTTGATTGCTCGTGAATGGACCTCACTGATTGGTTTATCAAATTCCAATTATATGAGTAAACAAATAATGACTGTTTTGATTAGAAGGTGAATTCGGCTTGTCTTTAGAAGGAGTAGGATGTTCCGTTGTTGCTTCTTTGCTGCTCGTTCGGTGGTAATTGTGGTGCGGGCTGCCGTTGCATTGATCTCCTTCATGGAAAAGAATGAAAAATAGAAAAAGATTGGGGTGGAAGAAAAGGTGGGAATTGACTCGATTATAACCCAAAGATTTTTTCATTCCTTCAAGTGAAGATTCTTTGTTCCTTTGTTCTCGCAAGCCGAGGAGTAGTCCCCGGCGCGTGTCTCCTTGCTTTTACCGGAGTGCCGCCGAGAGGCACGGATGCGAAGCCCCAGTGAGACTTTTGCAGACAGTGTTTGAGGAGTCGAATGAACGAATTTCAAGAATAGGACGAGTTCCCAAACTTTTGAGAGAATATGTAATATGCTCACGTAGGATAACAAGTGACTCAAAAATCTGAATATGCATTTCTTTTAAATAATCTTTTGAGAATGCCATCCGGTAGCGGTTGTAGCTGGGCTTTGGATTGCGATCGATCATTAGGTGATGATTAACATGACCTCTTAAAGTGAGAGGTCGGCTGGGCCTTTTGCTGAGTGTTTGGGATTTCTAAGGTGAAGGGGTTTTCTTGTTGTTGCCTCTTCAGACCTCTAAGAGTGAGGTTAACTTTGATTTTGGCAAGGTCAAGGGTGGTGATGGAATCCTCTAAAAGTGAGAGGATGGACTTTGGAATGGGTTTATGGGATTTGTCCAAGAGGGAATCTTTGTTGCTTCTTCTCGCGAGTTTGTTGTGGTTTCAGCAGGTAACTTGATCATGATAGGATCTTCACTCGACGTCTCATTTTCACAACCTTTGAGATGGGAGGTTCACTTCGGAGTGATGGAGGTTTTTTTTTTTTTGTTTTTTTTTTTAAACACCCTCTTATCGAGAAAAGCCTTCGGATTTGTTTGCTCGCGATAGCCCCTAGTGTATGCCTTAGGATGGTTTTACCTTTTCCCTCTTGGGTTTGGAGGTGGTCCCTTCGAGGGAGCCCCTTGTATGAGTTTCTTTTGCATTCCGCCTTTCTTGAGCTTGGAGGTGATTACTTCCTTTGTGAGTCGAGGGAGCCCCTAGTATGGGCTTCTTCCTTAGGGTCTCAAAACTTGTCGATCTTGAAATGAAAGGGTATTATTTAGTGAGGATAAGGTTATGGCTTCCTATGGTGAAAGGTTTAATCTTCAATCACTCTTTGGATAGCATTCTCAAAAGAGTATTTAAAATAAATGCAAACTCAATTAACCGACTTATTAAGTAAGGCAGAATATATTCGGACCATAAGAAAGATATGTGAGCATATTCAATGAAAGCTTATCGATCGAATGGAAAATCAGAGGAGACACGAGATTGGGGGGTTGGTGAGCCCCAAGTTGATATTCATGCAGCACTTGTGAAGGATAGGAACAACTCCTTGCATCTTCTTTAAATTGCAGTGGCGTGAGCAACTATTTTCTGATGATGAGCAACAACGGTCGTTGTGCTTGTCTTGACCATATGGAAAGGAGGTCAAGTGGGGGAGAGTGTATTTGGGGAAGTGTAGGCTCGAGGGAGCATAGGGGGAGTGTACAAGGAGAGGGTCCACGATAGTGTATGGAAAGTATATGGTGGAGTATGGGAAGAGTGTATGAGAGAGGGATGTATAGAGATGGTGTATATAAGGAAGGGACGGTGAGTTGTTTATTCCAATCAAAGCATTCATTCATTGTTTACTTTATTAGCCGGTGGGTTAATCAGTGAGATTAGCAATCAAGTGATAATTATAAATAAAACAATTCTTCTTGAAAGTAATGCGAGATTATGTCTCAAGTCTAGAGAGAAAAGAAAGAAAGACTCTTTTATTATTGAAGCAACCAATCTAAAGTGGACATTACATATCAATGCCCAAAGTGGAAGTAAGAAAGACACACTAGAACCTACAAGACCGAATGAATCTAAATCCTTCCTTGAAGTACGAGGGCTTCTTCATTAATGAGGCCTTGGTTGATCAAATTTTGAATCAAGCGTTTCACCGCTTACGGTTGTCGATGGTATGCCCAATGTACTTGTGGTATCTGCAAAACTTGGATGTATCCAAGTTAGATCTCGGTTAATAGGCTTGTAATTCTCGAGCGGCTTGATCAAACTCTTTTCCACCAAAATGTCGAAGAACTCACCCACAAGCATTCCTAAGTCATCAAAATGTTCCTTGTTGATCTCCTTCTCGGGTATTGGTGCCTTTCGTTGGTTGGTGGCCATGCGGCGGGCATCTGAATGAGACATTCGATGTGTTGGACCATAAGTGGGACCATAAGCATGTGGATGATAGGGACTCGGAATTGCAGGAGGAGGATCTCTTCTCAAGCACTCGTGAATGCAAGACAAATGGTATTGCTCAATTTCATGCATGTCTTTGAGGAGGTTGATCACTCCAACCTCATGTCCGAGACTTCTTTAAGGGCTCCAATGCTTTTCTCCATAGACATGATGCATATTCGTAAGAACATACGGCAGAGTCAAACCAATGAGTTGAATTAGACTCACAATTAATCTTAAGGCATCTCCGAGAAAATAGTTGATCTCCACAATTTGAGAGTTTGGACCAGGGCTGAAGTTGCCTACGTAACCCTTACCATTTAAGGTATGAGTCTCAGGTCACCGTAGTTCGAGGGGGCCCCGATTGATGATACAACCAGGGTTAAGTTTAGAGAAAGAGAGAGGATGAATGTAAAAGAGTCCGTTTGGTGAAAAAAGGAGAGGAAGATGACTCGATCCTTGGTCAAATATAAGTGAGGGTGATCTAGACGAGCTAATCGGACTTGGTAAGTTGGCTTAGGTAGGCCCTAGATGGTGGTTTGATCTATATGGGTCGAGAGAGGTTGAAGGGTGCTAGAGATAAAGGATCTAAACTATGGATGGTTTTAAGGCTAAGGGAGCAAACTGCGGATGGTTCAAGAGATGAGAGGTAGAACTTTGAAGGGTCCTAACTCGAAGGATGTAGACCGTGGGTGGTCAAAGGTAGAGGAATGGACCATGGATGGTCCAAGAGACGGGGGTGGACCTCGAAGAGTCTCGTGTGGAAAGGTGGACCTTTAATGGTCCTAGATAGAGAGAGTGGACCTCGAAGGGTCCTAAATTGAGGAGTGGACCTTGGGCAGAAGGGTCCAAGAGAGAAGAGCGGACCTTGAACGGTCCAAGATATGAGGAGTGTGGACCTTGAAGGCGGTCCAAGATATGAGGAGTGGACCTTAAAGGGTCAAGGGTCCAAAGGAGTGGAGGGTCAAGAGAAGAGGAGTGGACCTTAAAGGGTCCAAGAGAGAGAGAGAAGCGGACCTTGAAGGGTCCAAGAGAAGCGGACCTTGAACGGTCCAAGATATGAGGAGTGGACCTTGAACGGTCCAAGATAATGAGGAGCGGACCTCGAAGGGTCCAAGAAATGAGGAGTGGACCTCGGAGGGTCCTAGAAGTGAGGAAGTGGACCTTGAAGGGTCCAAGAAATGAGGAGTGGACCTCGGAGGGTCCTAGAAATGAGGAGCGGACCTTGAAGGGTCCAAGAGATGAGGAGCGGACCTCGGAGGGTCCTAGAGATGAGTGGACCTCGGAGGTCCTAGAGATGAGAGTGGACCTCGGAGGGTCCTAGAAATGAGGAGCGGACCTCGGAGGGTCCTAGAAATGAGGAGCGGACCTCGAGGGTCCTAGAAATGAGGAAGCGGACCTCGGAGGGTCCTAGAGATGAGGAGCGGACCTCGAAGGGTCCTAGAAATGAGGAGCGGACCTCGGAGGGTCCTAGAAATGAAGAGCGGACCTCGAAGGGTCCTAGAAATGAAGAGCGGACCTCAGAGGGTCCTAGAAATGAAGAGCGGACCTCGAGGGTCCTAGAAATGAGGAGCGGACCTCGAAGGGTCCTAGAAATGAAGGAGCGGACCTCTGAGGGTCCTAGAAATGAGGAGCGGACCTCGGAGGGTCCTAGAAATGAGGAGCGGACCTCGAAGGTCCTAGAAATGAGGAGCGGACCTCGGAGGGTCCTAGAAATAAGGAGCGGACTCCTCGGAGGGTCCTAGAAATGAGGGAGCGGACCTCGAGGGTCCTAGAAATGAAGGAGCGGACCTCGGAGGGTCCTAGAAATGAGGAGCGGACCTCGGAGGGTCCTAGAAATGAGGAGCGGACCCTCGGAGGGTCCTAGAAATGAGGAGCGGACCTCGAGGGTCCTAGAAATGAGGAGCGGACCTCTGAGGGTCCTAGAAATGAAGAGGGTCCCTAGAAATGAAGAGCGGACCTCGGTCCTAGAAATGAGGAGCGGACCTCGGAGGGTCCTAGAAATGAAGAGCGGACCTCGGAGGGTCCTAGAAATGAGGGATAGTTAAGCACTTTATTTACAAAAAGCCCTCTATTTTATAGAACCTACTCTTGGTTGGAAGGGATACCCCTTTTCGCAACTAACTAAAGGTCCTAAAGTGGTGGATCCTAACGACTAACCGTCTCATATAGACATTTAAGATGATATTTATGGGAAGTACTACAGACTCCTATGATAAGACAAGATCTTTTAACAAGCACTCGACCTTACATGGCACATCCTTTAAAAGGAAATCAAATATTTTTGTGCTCTTTTCTCTCTATAGATCTTGACTTATCACCGATTCGTAGTGACTCAACATAAAGACCTTATTAATTGTCTACATGAAAAAGCTAGTCAAACCAACCAGGTCACAAGGAGTGTATTCTTAGCAAAGTGGGTGACACAAGGGTTAGATTTCGAGGCTCCCACCGTGCAGCCGAAGCGCACCGATGAGTGGATGGCCAAGTGAGACTCGGAAGGGAGGCACCATGATCACCACACTTCCCGCACTTTGGCTTCTCCGAAGGGTTAAGGGGTAGCCGTGCGGTGACACAGACTCTAGTGGTAGTGTGAGGTAAAAAGTCTAATTCTTTTTTTTTAAGGAAAAAAAGAGAAAGATTTTTATGAGATGCATGCATGCAATGCAAAGCTTAAGAATAGGAGAAAAAGAAAAAGGAAGTAAAATACAACACCATACAAAGAAAACGAAAGTCTCGACCCACTTAGTTTGAAAAATTTCAAAACAGTCCCTGTACCAAGTCGCCACTTGTGACACACCGTCCCGATGCAACGCGCATTCGGAGGTTTGAAAATAATTAATTATATAAAGTCGGATCGAAATGGGATATTCATTTAGTGACACTCGATTTAAACCATATTAAAAATATTAGTTTAAATTTTGAGAGTCGCCACGCCACTTTGATATAGCCCAAAGCTTTGAAAAAGGCTAAACATGTAATTGGGTTCGGGGTCAAGTTACAACAGAAGAAGAAACGCTATCACTCCTATTGCCCAGACGGATCGGTCTTTCTAGCATATGGGGTGTTGGTTGTGTGCGGTGTTTACAGGAATAGATAGAAGAAACGGGATCATGCATAAGGAGGAGGGGAGAGAAAGAATTTATTGATGATCACACCCTAGAACCTTTGAGTTAGGCCCTCGGAAGGTGCACTAATCAACGTTCATCCTTGGGGGATTGTTGATGCATGGATAATTATAACTAAGGTGGAAGGAAAGAAATAGTTCCTAGATCCATTGGGTTTCTTTGGCGAAACCTTAGATCATCCTCGGCTATAGCATATTTAAATATATTAAAACGCCTAAATCTAGCATATATGACATAAGCAAGAAATAAAGTAATTAAAATATACTAAGCATGCAAACAATAAATCTAGCATAATAATAAAGACAATAATAATAGGAAGACAAAAAAATAAACGTAAGACTTACCTAATGATGGCAAGGCTTTGGGATCGAATCTATGAAGATTCGAAGAACGTTCTTAAGTAAAATATTTAGAGCTTAGAAAACTCGAGTTTAGTCTCAAGTTTTCTATGGAGGAAATCTCAAGTTTTGTCTTGAGTTTTTGAATGATTCACGTGTTTAAAGTGTGAGGCGGAGTGGGGTTTATATAGTGAAAGGAATTGGGGAGGAACGGTTACGAAAGTGATGTGGGAAAACCGAAAGGGTCGATCGGCACTTTTGAGAAGGAGTCGATCGACACTTTAAAGAAGGGTCGATCGGCACTTTTGAAAAGGGTCGATCGGCACTTTAAAAGAAGGGTCGATCGGCACTTTTGAAAAGGGTCGATCGGCACTTTAAAAGGGTCGATCGGCACTTTCTAAGAAGGGTCGATCGGACTTTTGAGAAGGGTCGAATAAACCTTTGCGTAGATCTTGTTCTCGCGTTCGATTTGATATGCGGTGGGCCCAAAACGGAGTTCGTATGAGAAAGTTATGGCCTTCGAAAGTTTTAGGCGACATTTGGTCTATCGGGATTCTAAAACTACAAATAAGGGCTTTCGGGAAATATTACTTGAGCCTATTGAAACTCATAAATGACTCGAGAGTTCCTCGAGAGGTTCCTTAATGCCTATCGGGGGGTATTTTGGTCGGGTACTAACGGTAGGGCTATTCGAAATCAAATTCAGGGGATGGGGATTAAAGAAGGAGAACGAATTACACGATTATTTGGTGGTAGCATGATGCAAAGCTGCGGTGGTGGTGAGGTTTGGCGACTTGCGGCGGCGGTGGGTGTTGGACTACGGCGTAGGTAGCGTAATTGGGTAAGCCCAGAGCGTCGTTCTTTTTCTCCCCTAAATCTTTATTTTTGTTTTTTTTTAAGTAATACTCAATCAAAAGAATTTAAGGAAAAATTAAATTTGGGTTTTTTTAATGTTGGATGTTGTTGAATTTGTGTGGGCTAAATATTGACTTGTGTTAAGTTTTTGGGTTAAAATTAGGCCTACCTAATACATATACACAACAAATTTGGAGACCCTAAAATTAGACCCTTTTTGTGGCCATAGGCCATGGCCTCACTTGTCTTTAGCCATGGCCAACCCCGAAGTCGGATGGTGGGCGGCGGGATGGTGGGCGGCGGGATGGTGGGCGACGGCTATGCTTGATGGTTTGGTGGGCGACAACTTTGGTTGGTGGCGGTGAAGTGGATGGTTGATGCTTAGTGGTGAAGCTAGGCCTAAGGCATGGGGTCATTTGACCCCTTTGGATTTTAGAAATTATCCATATTAGCACCTTCAATTTTAAGATCAAATATGATAAATTTATATATTTTGACCCTTTTTATTCTAGATAAAATTTGCACTGAATTATTTATTTGACCATCTTTTATGATAAATTTGCAAAGTCTAATTATAACGTTTATTCCAAAAAAAAAAAAAAAAAAAAATCGATTCCCATTCCTAAAATTTATGACTTCACCACGTGTTGATGGAGTACTGGATTTTTTATACATTTTGTATTTTTGATGTAAAATAAGAGGAAAATTTTTGAGCTAATAATTATTACTAATAGAGGAAAATCTTTTCTTATCCCATAAATTTATCGAATATATGCCATCATAGACGCCATGTTAGCATCTTCTTTAAATATGAATCGCAACAAAATGCAAAATACATGCATCATTTGTACCATTTTTTAGAGTACAATACACCCGAAGGTCCCGAACGATTAAAAAAAATACAACTCATACTTAGTTCATGAGTAATGTGCATGCAAAAAGTAAGAATTTAAGCTATAAACTTTGTTGTATAAACCAATAGTACTTTGTTCATATGACCATAACCTCTCTTTTCTGAATAATTTTATTTTCAAATGTGTAGAGTAAAAGCTTACATAATGTTATATCATTCTTGATATATTGGAGCAAATTAATACTTGGATTACTTCTTTGAGTAGGTTTGTATGGTTTCAAAAAAATACATAAACAAAATAAAAGCTAAGCACAATGAATGATAATATCTTTGTTACCAATTCATGAATGATAATATCTTTGTTACCAATTCGGTTAGACTTTAACCATTATGGTTTGAATACACCTAAAATAACATATCATATTTTAAGTGATTAGTATCAATAAACTAAGATATGATAACTATAAACGACATTAGTCCGATAGTAGTTAGATCTGCAACTTGAGTCATTTCCACAAATATCTAATACGTGTTGGATTTTGTTTAACATGATAAACTTCGTTAATTACTAGCGAAATATGTGGAAAATAAGAAATGTGCAAATCTCGAAGTATATATCTTTACCTTTGTGTTGTAATGAATGGCTTCACAAAACTAAAAAATTTGATTGTCTCCTTTGTTATTGAGTTCCATTGTTAATTGATTCAAGCTATTGTTTTGCTAATTACCACTTTATATAGTCTTTTAGTTCATTGCCTTAATGCATTAACCTACAAGCAAGCACACCAAATGTTTGACCATACGCCGAGTGATAAAAAAATGGGCTTGAGATTATTAGCTAATTGTATTGCCAGAAATGGAATAATAATGCTCAAAAATTCCGTAACTGCATATCTATTCGTACAAAATTCATAAAGAGTATATTTTCATTAAAAGGGCGAGCAAAAGACAATAAAAGCAGCCAGTCGTATTCTCCTCTTTCAACTTCAGGAAAATCCTTATCGCGCACACTCAGACCTAATTCTGCAAAACAGAAAGCATGAGATGAAATACATTAATATTAAGCAGCACAACCCAAGGTTTGTACTATAAAACTGATTCAAAAACAGTAATAACATCTCCAGAAATCTTTATATCCATTAAAAGTTGCTAGACAGAACCGCGAGACTTCTTTTGTAATACGCTCCCTTTTCCAAACTCGAGTCTCCAAAATTTGACACTAGACATCATAAATTGCTACCGGGTACAAAATCACCCTTCTTTGTGTGTTTTTTCTTCATCCAGAAAATGCTACCTGGTACGGAGTCGCCGTTCATTGTGTGTTCTTTTCAGTACACTCAATACATTTAATGGTGAATTGAGAGGATAAAATGGTCATTTACAAGCTAATGATTAGTATTAATAAGGTTTCTTTCTATTTTTGTCCCTTGAATTTGCCAAATTGAAATCCACATGGACGCCACATTAGCATCTCCGTTAAATCATATTAATAGCGTTAAGCAAGTGTAAAGTATGAATGCCACATTAGTATTTTTTATTATAATATCCGACCCATTTAACTTGTGACTCAAATGTTCAACCGCGAATGACCCGATTTATTCGACCCACTAGCTAAACAGTTGTAACGGGTTGGAACCATCAACCTGCCAACACCCAATCCAATCCAACCCAACCTGGCAACAAGTCTATGTCAGAGAGTTCAATAATGAAATCAGAAGGCGTGTGCCCAATCAATTTTGTCATTTATTGTTTATTTTCTTTTCAAATCTTTGCACAACAATTGAAACCAAATTTTTGTATACGAACTCAAGGAGTTAGAAAAGCATAAGCGACCTAACTTTCGGAAAGCAAGTACATCGTCTGTCCTTCGAGACTTTATTATAACATAGATTCAGAATTTTTCGTTGGACACCTCCTAAAATTGGGTTAATAACCTCCAATTTTCTTTCTAAGTGCCCCTGCTAAAACAGGGTTAATGACGTCCCTAACCTCCCATTAGTGCCCCTATGCAGTGATCTTTTCACTGAATTCATCAGATTGCTTCTTTGGCTGGCTTGGTTGGCTGGTCATTTATCAATTCGAAAGTTATCTTAGAATGTTGATGGGATACAACCATAATTGTAATTGTTTTGGCTGGCTGGCTTGGTTGGCTGGCCATTTATGAATTCAAAAGTTATCCTAGAATGTTGATGGGATGCGACCATAATTGTAATTGTAAGTAAAGGTTAATATATTTTTCATGTTTGATATAATTGTATTTGTTGGTTATAGCACTTCTAAAAAGTCTAATTTCCAAGCTTTTGAGGAAGAATAAAGGAAACATATGCCAGAAACATTTGATGCTAAGGAGCAATAGTAACATAATGAAAGTAAAAGTAGTCATAACTCAAAAATTTAATGTCGTTTTCCTTTACAGATCCCAAAGCACCGAGGGAAAGGACAGCATAGATCACTTGAAAAAGACTACTAAGTTCACTAGAAAAACTTTAGTTTAGTTGTTATAGAACTTATCAAATGAAGAACCTCATCAACTCGGAAAACTCAAACTTCTATTACATGAGTAAAATAGTGCATGAAAACATGAGTGAAAGAGAACCAAAAGAGAGAGGGAAAAAGAAAAGTCACCATGTGCAGATTCAATTGATAAAGAATAGGTCATGAATCTTCAAACATGTCACCTACAATAATTGGGCAGGTGTTACTTGAGGCTTCTAATTCCAGAATATAAAGCATACAAAATGGTCATAAGCTCTAGATAGAATATGGTTGCTAGTCTTATTTTTTAGATTTTATGCTTTGGAAGTCAAAGGCATGGCGTTGTTATCAAATATGGGCTTGCTGGTTAGATTTTATGATAAACGCATGGTTGAGTGCCGAATTCTTCTACAGGATAAAGTTCAAAAGACATGTTACAATTTAAAGGTAAAGAAGGGGAATTAAGGGAAGATGTATAATACTAAAGTGTTGTGAGTATAAATAGTGGGATAGGAGAGAGAAAGTTGAATAGGAAATAGTAAGTGGGTAGTTGTTGTGAGTATGACAAGATGAGTTTCATTAATTAAAAAGTTTCCATTGGAACTTTGTAACTTTGAGTGGGACACCAAACCAATCCCACAAAAAGAGACTTCCCTTTTTCGGTTGTCAAAAAAATAAAAAGACATACTTCTAAAAATAGAGTTTAAAAGCAAGTGATCTCTAAAAATGCTCTAATGAAAGGTTCCAACATAAATCGATTGAAGGAAATGTTTAAGGGGGTAATGTGACAACACAAACGAGAACGCACTCTAAGAAACGTAGAAAGGTGTTTAGGAAGTCTAATGCTACTCTTTTTTGGGAGGCTGGGGGTTTAATAATAAATCTCCAAAACAGCAAATACCTAGGAAAGCAAGGACAGAATTTAGCACTAAAAATGATATTGAAACACATTAAAGAAGAATGTGGTAACTTTTTTCCCTTTTCATTGATGTGATCCATGCACAATTGCCAGTTTATCACTGTCAGATTTATTTTTTATCTCAATACATAAACATAAAAACAGAGTTCAAAATAGTCCTACTTACACCTGTAAAGGTCAACAATGATTTGACAATATCTTAGGTAAACTTCAATAATTATTATTTTTCCTTAACTTTCTTAGATCAAGAAGGAAATCCTGATCAGCAGTTAAGATCATTATCGTGGGTGGACTTCAGTTATCGCATAAATCTGTAGGCTTCCAACTACATTTTATTTCATTAATAGCTGGCTAGACGATTAGCTTAGTGACAAAAAGGCAAACTAATGCTCAGCACTCGTCCTTTTTAAACAAATTAGTCTTCTTGGAGCAATTTCAGTTTCAACTACAAAAGATCAGGTTGTTTAATTCTTACTTTTCCAACCAAGTAGGGCAAATATTTATAAACGTTTCTTTGATTCTCGGACAATTCTTAACGTTTGCCTTTTCAAATGCACAAATATGTAGTGGTGATGTACTATGAGCACACACATAGAGGGTCGTATGTCCTTTGTTTTTTTGTGGGAGGGGGTTTGGCAGGGGGGGTGATATTCAGTTCTTTTAATTCAAAAGAAACAATATCCACTAAGAGATGTATCATCAATCATGCATTACTCCTATTATTTTTATGATAAAATAAGAAGATTTATAAGAAGGGCAAGTTACAATGCAAAGAGGAGAATATGTCCTCAAGAAAGCAAATTAAAAGGAGACAATCATGGATTTTCTTAACGACATGCAACCTTTCGATGTACCATCCTAAAGTTTTCTTTGAACTTTTATGTACATGTCGAATATCAAACAAAAGCAAGTGGAGAGCTTTTCATTTTCCTCGTTTGACAGGAGTCAAAAAACTCAAAATCGATTTACAAGAAGAATAGAAAAAAGACGAGGACTCCATCAGCCCAAGCAAAAAAAAGAAACAAAAATGAACAAGTGACAGCAAATAGATAGAAAACCAAAGCTCTGCACGTCAAAGATTTTCAGCTCGAACCCCCCCCCCCCCCATTGAAGCTCCCCCGTCAGTGCCCCAAGAGATGACCTAACAAAAACAACTCTAGCCACAAAATCCCTTAACGGTTTAAAAGTTCTTCTCTGTCCAAATGCACAAAAGGACTAACCCAAACCTCACCAGCTACCCGAAAATGCTGTGGAGGAACCGAGCTACTCCATAATATATACAAATGATATTAAGACACTGAACAATTCTTGCTTGTCACCTCCCATTCCGAGAATCTTCTTATTGGGGTTAGTTTTTGAAGCATGTAATTCATAGTGAGCTTATTGGAGAACCAAAGACAACAAAAGCTCTTTTGAAAGGGGCTCGAGCCTTCCAAGTAATATATAAGAAAGAGGAAACAGGACCAGATCTGGAGAATGAATCAAATATGATAGAAAGGAAAAATAAGGGTATAGCAAGAGGCCAAAACCCTCTAAAAACAATCACAAGAGGCCGCGAATAGAGATGCACTTGGTGAAGGTATCAGTTAGGTTAAGAACCTCGCCAGCCATTACATCATTAAGATGACAAGGAGAAATCTTAAGAAGCAACACCGTCCGTCTCCCGCGAATGACACTCAGATCAGGAGCCATACGAACCGAGGATGGCGTAATTAAGCAAGGAAAAACATCACAAATGCAGTTACCCCTCCCCTAAAAGAAGTTTATATTCTAGCAAAATGTACACCCCAAACTTTCTACCTTTGAAAATAAACCGTATATAACATGGTTTATAATCTTTATTGGTCCTATAGCATTATTTCCTTGTAATTTATAAAAATCGACCACTTATAGTTCATTCATGGACATTACTTCACTAACTAATTTTAAACTTATTGGTGTGTTTCTCATACCCACTTTTTGTTTGACAACGACATCCACTATCATCTAAATCGGACTGTCACAGCCTCTATCCACCATGGTATATCATCATCATGTAAACATTAGGTCAATCCATTAAGCACTTAGCAGCAGCAGCAACAACAACAAAGTATTCGTCTCAAAATGATTTGGGGTCGGCTAATATGAATTGTCGTATGGACTCATCAATGAAAAAGTGGAGATGGTAATAAAAAATAACAAATGTGAAAACTTAGAAGATATAAGTGAGAAGAAAGTCAAGAGAAACAAGAATATAAAAACATTTTAAGAGATTATAATTATAATAATTCAAAAAACAAAAAAAAAAAATCAAACCCCATCATCAACATGAATTTTTTCCTCCACTCCGCCCTCTCCAACGCCATATTTTTCTTTAATTAATCTCGCTTTCAATCACCTTTATTCATATTTTATTAGGTTTTCCTTTACCCCTCACCATCTTATTCGGAACTTACAACTATGCTTGCTAAGTTCCAACTAAATACATCATTTGTATGCTTCTTTCATTCATGTCCTCCCAAGAATCCACTAAATTCTTTTTTTCTCTAAAGACTTTAACATGACGATTTTGCTGTTAATGACACCGATTTGCAGTTATTATTATCTTAACTAGATATTTCTAAAGATATTCCAACAACTATTTCTGAGTTCACATCATAATCTACGGATAGCAACTCGACCAAAAACTTCATCGTGGTGTACTAAGTATCATACTCCCTCCGTCCCTAAATGTTTGTCCCATTTCCCCTTTTCCTTTGTCCCAAAAAGTTAGTCTCATTTCCAAAATTAAAGCTTCAAAATAACTAAATTTTCAAAACTTGTAACATTTAGGGACGGAGTATTACATAACGGCGGTGTATATTATCAATAATTTTCAAAGCGTTCGTAAAAATAACCAAAATTAAAGCTTCAAAATCACTAAATTAAAATGTTTGAAAAGTCAAATGGGACAAACATTTAGGGACGGAGGGAGTATATTTTAAGCATCTTAATTCATACAACTATGAAATCTGCTTCATTGTGTGAATTGTCACTAGAATGTTCTTTCTCCAGTCCTAAGGTATTCACTTCAACATTGTAGCAAATCCACTGATTTTTCATTCTACATTCTACTGTCAATGACCTTCACTTGAACATTGTAATCTTTGTATACAGTTACATTAGGCAAAGCAATCATCTCTCCTCGGGACTTCAGCTTTAGAGACATGCTATGACTTCCACCTTCGTCCAACTTTCCCAATTTTCAACATCATCAATATGACCGCCTCATGCTTTCTGAAGAAAATGAAATATTACGAATTTCCTCATGGCTAATGATCTCAAGAACGAAGCTTCCAGAATCCAGAGCCTATTTTCCCTAACAACTTTCCTAATGATAATCTGTAACAGACATTAATCTCCTCATGCTTTCTGAAGAAAATGAAATATTACTAATTTCCTCGTGGTTAATGATCTCAAGACCGATGCTTCCAGAATCCAGAGCCTATTTTCCCTAACAGCTTTCCTAAAGATAACTCTGTTAATCTCTAACAGACATTAATATCCTCATTTATAACAATACTTTTTAAATATTAATTCTATTTTTTTTTTTTTTTAGTTTTTACCTAGTTGCAACTAATAGTTCTTCTCTGCCTTTACATCGTAAATCTGCAGATGAGATGGTGTAACAGTAATAACAGACTCTATTTTGTCATCTCAAATAAAAATCAAAGATGTTTAGAAATACAAAATTTTCTTTTGAAGTTAAAACTTAAAACTAGAACTTAGCCTTCTACTATTTAATATCCTCAATTATCAATTTTTAAAATGAGGGTTGAAGTCAGAATAACAAGCAACTTGTTAGCTTTGCTTTAGGTATGGACTCTTTAAAAAGGATCCTAATAAGGTCAGAATGTACAAATGTGATAGTGGTGTAACACATATCATTTTCACAGGAACAAGAGTGCCTCGATTCCAACAAAATCATAAAGCTGAAGCCAAAAGGATCAAGAAAAAAAAATTTGGCTTTGATTATCAGTAATATGCTTGTGTTTTTGCAGCAAATATTGATGCAAGAACGCAATCTCTTTCTTTACCAACAAGAATAGTAAGAACTAGGACAGGCAAGAAGAATAGAAATGAGTTAATAGCACATATCTGTAAAAAGAAATTGAAACACAACATCTGTAGCGATAGCTGGACGTAATTAACAAAAAACTGAAAAGTGATAGCATCTTTATTCCCACGTGAGAAAAATTATTTCACGATCTAGTATAGCTAACTGTGACCAAATCGCCAACGTTTTGCTACACATACACACATGGAAACACGGGCAAAGTAGAAAAAACTGAATCCTACCTAAAAAAATCTACTAAATTCAAAGTTATAACCATTGGCTTAACTAAAATAGGTCCACATCAGATTTAAGTACTAAAGCTCAGTATACTATCAAATCGCCAAAGGATACAAAGCTCTGAGCAAGTTAAAACAAAGAATTTGACATGAAATAAGATCAAGCACGGAAAAGAATGGTTCCCTACAGGGATCTCCGACCAAACATGACATCAAATGATCATGAAAACCCCAAATAAGAAACATAAAAATAACTAAATGTGGGTTAAAGCAACAAAAAATAAATAAGCAAAAAATGCTTACACAGATAAATAATAAAGTTTTCAAACGCCTGGATTTGCACTGGAAAGCATACCCTGAGACAAAGACCTTGAACCCTTCGAGTCAATTCCCAGGCAAGAAGTCAACCGAGCTGATGACACCGCTGAATACAGTGGTAGCAGTGATTGAACACAACCCACTCGAGCAATTGATCTACAAAAAACACCCAAATTCAAGAATAAGTCAAAAATTGAAACTATAACTCAAAATTAGATCAAGATTGCATTTTTTTTTCAAATTTTAAAATACCCAAATTCAGGAATGTGTCAAAAATTGAAACTGTAACTCAGGATTTAAAAGAAGATTGCATTTTTTTTTTCAAATTTAAATGTAATTGGGGTGAGGTGATTTGCCTTGAAATAGTTGGAGATGAACGAGGGAGGAGAAAGGATGAATGAATGGATTTGGTGGGTGGTGATTTGGGGATGGTGGATTTGAGCATGGATATCGCAGGTCTTGAGATTGAGCGGAATCGAGACGCCATTGGAGATTTTGGGAGGGAGCTGTTTGATTGCGAGTGTGTTAGGGTTCGCCAGCCGAGGTTTTAGCGGGGTTCTATGTTTTTTAGTCTTTAGGTAAATTAAGACCGCTCACAATGGTTTTATCCTCTTTTTTCATTTTATTCAATATTTTTTACATTTTTTTTCATTTATCTAATATTTTATTTATTCATTTCATTTAACCCCCTACAATAACTAACTTAAATTAAATTTCAACTCCTTTCAACTCATCATTCTGTATTCCACCACTTTTATTTTATTTATATTCTCTGCTTTTGAAAAGTGAGTGTTTTTTTTGTGTCCAAATCAAATGAAACTTATATCAATTTGTAGGGAAAAAAATGATGAATTTTGGTGAAAAAAAATTAAAAAAAATTAATTTACTAGGTAATAATTCAGCTCAAATTGAAAACTAATTATTATTTTTTTGTGTCTAAATCAAATGAAACTTATATCAAATTGTAGGGGAAAAATGATGAATTTTGGTGAAAAAAATAATAATTTACTAGGTAATAATTCAGCTCAAATTGAAAACTAAGTGTTTTTTTTTTATCCAAATCAAATGAAACTTATATCAATTTGTAGGAAAAAAAATAATGAATTTTGATGAATTTTTCTTTTTATTTTTAAATCATTTATTATGAGATAATTAAGTTTAAATAATTGAGTGAAAAAGTGATAAAGTCAAGACCATATTGGTCTTGACATGTGGCAACTTGAAAAAAAAAAAAAAAAAAAAAAAAGGAAAAAGAGTGTTTCAACCGGGATGAAACACTTCATCCCGTTAATCCATTCAACTACCTTTCATTCCCCCATTGCAGTGCATTAGCTGTATGAAATGGGATTTCATCCCCATTTCATACAGCCATTGTAAGTAGTCTAATAAATAAAGAAAGATACGAAGAAAAAAAATTCTCTATAATCTCAAAAATAAAAATAAGAGAAATTAGTTTGGGGAAATTCTTCACCCAAGTAAAAAATCAATTAATAAGACGAGTATTTTGGAATTGAATCAATTAATTCGGTATTATAATTAAAATTTCATCTAGACATTCGCTACCTAATACCCAAAAATAAAAAATCATACCCTCTCTCACGCTCTTCCTCCGCTGTCTTATTCGTCCTTAACCCTTATTTTTCCGACTGCAACGAAACAGAGACCTCACTTCCTCGGCTACTTCTTTCACTCTGCCTTGATCACTAGTGTATTTAGCAGAACTCAACACTTCCATCGTTGATTGCCGCTGCACCTCTTTACTACAACGCCGTCATTTCAGATCTGACTGCACCCAAACCCTTACAAACATCATCAGTGCAACTTCAAATCTGAATCTGCGTGTTGCTGTCACTGTTCGATTGCAAATTTGTTGCTCAAGTTCTATTTTTTTCCCTAGATTTGAACTGGGGAAGCGTTTACTTGGTAAAGCAAACAATAGCCTTTCTTTTTTTTTTTTGGTCTATATTGGTGGTTGTACATGATAAGGTATACAGCATGTATTAAGTTTGCTTTTGGATGTAGTTGAGTTAGGGTTCTACTAAAGTTTGGTACTGATGTTAATGTATCCTACTCCAATATACAAAAAATAAATTATTTATATGAAAGTAAAATACTATTTTTCTATATTTATTTCTTATTTTTTTTTTTTTTTACATTAATTTTGGTACTACCTCCATGCCCAAATGAATATCCAAAACAATTGTCAAATTAATTATTATGTCAAATAATCTTATAAAATTCAAAACTAGAGGCTATAAAATACTAAAAATAATGTAAATTTAACTAAAAATAACTGTGAACTTTACAAATATGTCAAATAATCTTATAAAATTGCAAAAATAGAGGCCCTAAAAGACTAAAACAACTGTGAACATAATAAATACTCCCTCCGTCCCAGCGAAAGAGTCGGTAAATTTGTCCGACACGCAAAATAAGAAATGTGATGTAGGAAAGAGAAAAAGTTTAAATGTTGTGAGTATGAAAAATTAAATAGGAGAGAGAATGAGTGGGAGGTGATGTAAGAAAGATAATGTTGTGAGTGTAAAAGTAAAGTAGGAGAGAGAATGAGTGGAGAGAATAGTGATTTAAGATTTCCTTTTTGGGAAAGTGGCTTTTTAAATGGGACGCCCAAAAAGGAAATAAATGGCTCTTTCGCTGGGACGGAGGGAGTATGTCAAATAATCTCATAAATTGCAAAAATAGATGTCATAAATAACTAAAACAACAGTGAACTTAACAAAAATCAACAATGAACTTAACAAATAGGTCAAATAATCTCATAAATTGCAAAAATAAAGGCTATAAAATACTAAAAACAATTATTAACCTAACTAAAACGACTGTGAACTTAACTAAAAAAATCTGTGAATTATGTAAATAATAGTAATTTTCATACAGAAATTATGAATTTAGCTAAAACAACTGTAAACTTCTCTTAATTGTTATTGAAACAAATGTGAAAAATAACTGTCAACTTATCAAAAATAATTGTGAATTTGGAACAACTGTGAACTTCTCAAATTTATTCTAGATTATATGTTGATGCTACTAGTTTGATTTGTATTGAAGATACAAAAACAACGCTTGTTTCAGATTTTATTTTTTTTTTATTTCTAGATCATAAAATATTTCATTTTAAAGTTTTGAGGAAAAAAAAGAGAGAGAAAGAAAGAAAGCGCAGAGGGGGGATGGGGAATGGACCCACGCGTCCACGTCACTTAAGCAGTGACATTTGTATAATTTTGTCAAATCTAGCAAGGACATGCGCGTCCATTTACAATGAGAGGATCATGTGGTCGATTTCGAAAATCCTTATCCTAGTTGGTCCTTTTTGTTAGGATGAAGGGTGATTTGATAATTGACCCAATTAGTTTCACAAAGTTTTATAAAAAAATATTTTTTTCCGTTATAAAAGCAAGTCGCTTTTCTTTTTTTTTTCAATCAACAAATTCATTTAATTAACAAAAACTATAAATGTTTAGAAGTCGACTATACACAAACATTTGAAGTTCGACCCAAAGAGTGGACTCGCATTTACAAATATTGTCCTAGAAATTATGTCAATTTATTGGCACTTCAAATTATAAAATTCACAGAACACAAATTTGAAAATTGAGCCCCGATAACAACCCTTGATGTAGAAGTTACAGTTACAGACCCATTAACTACCCCAACAGCCCTATCATTGCAAACGTTGGAATCACTTGTCGATCGGAGCCACTTGAATTCCGCCACCGCAAGAACGTGACCGAATTTAGAGTGAAGAAATAGAAAAATATAGCGTCCATCATCAATTTCCTTCACAAAAATGGCCTTTCGAACCAGAAAATCAAAGAGAAAACAACCCATCAAGTAATTTTCGAGGAAACTCGAAGATGGTGGAAGACTGCCTTGATGTATAATTAAAAATCCCGTCCTCATGGTTCAGAGTATGATCAGCCATGCTATATTTCATGGTTAAACAGATGAATCAAGCGACAAAAACTAAGGATCTCAACAATTAAATAGAGAAAACTATGTCTCTCAACAATTAAGGAAAGATTACACAATTTATTTATTAAAAATTTACAAACTTATAAAGTAAATATAATCGAGATCATCAAACAATTGTTTGTAATCTCAAGATAGAGATTACAAACGATTGTAAGAAATTAGTGGTTGAAAATAACACAAATACGAAGAAAAAAGGAAGAGTTTTGGGATGAAGGAAGTTATCAGGGAGAAACTGTTGGAACATTTAACGATCCATTAACCATGAACCGACTCACAACTAGATTAAGAAGAGAAGGAGAAGAAGAAGAAGAATAATACGGAAGCGTGTACCTTGTGATTCCATGATTGTGTTCTTGATCTTGTTCTTGAATAAATGAGAAAGTAGGGAAGAGTAGATCTTCTAAATGATAAGTGCCCTTAATCTCTTTAATCTTCAATTACTTAGGAAGAGTTTTGACTGAATGAGAAATGATGTAACTAGTAGATTCATAGGCTTGATGGATAGGCCTTTATATAGGAATCCAAGGGGCACTTCATTTAGGGACTACACCCTTTCATAAAGATGATGGTGTGAAGTTACCATTATGCCCATCATTTAATGGTACTTACACCTAATGGAATTCTACACATTTTGTCTATACTTTAACATTATTAAATGATTATAACAAATGGAATTAAATAACACATATTAATTAATCCATGTTCTAACAATCTCCCACTTGGATTAATATTAATATGTATCTTTTACTAAATAAATTCCTTAATCATTTATAACATGAATAACAACCCTTATGTGCACGTTTATTGTCATCCAACACAATCCCGTCCATTAGTCTTATAAGTATAGGGACTAAAGGGCGATCGTTGTAATTGATTCGCAACTAAACCCACATTAATCACATATATATATCCAACTAAACGACATAGATTAAGTATAGATATGTAGCATGGAATATTAATGAATATATATGAAGAACGCATATATATATATATATTTCTCCAACTAGTCCTACTTAACCAAATGAGATCAATATAAATAATAATAACACAAGGAAATAGAAAACAACACAAACTCCCACTGATTTAAGCATTATCAAAAGTCGTTTCATCCATATGAGCAGTATGCTCGTGAAACATCAAAAGAGATTACGCTTTACAAAAATGGATCCAATAACATGGAGTTTGATCCTATAAGTTGTATATCTATTTGTTCATTTTATACTTATTTCTCTTCAACAAGAGACATAACCATAGGATGTCTTTCGACATCTTTGCATCCACTAAAACATAATCGGAATACTTAATGATCTCAAAATTGATCCGATTTTATATACATAAGCATGTAGTTTAATGTTTTATAGGTACTTCATCATTCTTTTGGATGCGACTTAATGTTCTTCTTTCCGAATTGCTTTGGTATTGACCAAGCATCCCAATAATAAATACAAGGTGCATGCAGTACAGACTTGCGCATACATTAAGCTTCCTACTGCCGGTGCATAAGGGATATTTTCCGTATACTTGGATTTAAAATCAATCTTTAGGACATTTACTTTAAACTGAATTTATCTCCCTTAGAGACAGGGGTGTCAAGTGGTTTACAATTTTCCATGCTAAACCTTTGTAATACCTTCTCTATATAGCTCTTTTGTGATAATCCCAAAATACCTCGTGAACGATCACGATGAATTTGAATTCCTAATACAAAAGAAGCTTCACCAAGATCTTTCATCTCAAATTTGTTTGAGAGAAATTTTATTGGTTTCCTTTAGAAGGTCCTTATCATTACTAGCAAGAAAAATATCATCCAAATATCATCCACATATAAGACCAAAATAATAAATCTACTCCCACTGAACTTATGGTACACACAATCTTCACCAAGATTCATTTCAAAGCCAAATGAAAGAATAACTTGATTAAATTTTAAGTACCATTGACGAGATGCTTGCTTAAGCCCATAAATGGATTTCTTAAGTTTACAAACCGGTTGACTAGTTTGATCCGAATTAGTCACCATTTACGGTTTCTTCATATAGATAGTTTCCTCAATGTTGCCATTGAGAAAAGCTGTCTTAACATCCATTTGATGAAGCTTAAGATCATAATGTGCCACTAATGCCATAATGATCATAAAAGAGGTTTTAGAAGATACCGGAAAAATGTTTCTTTATAATCAATGCCTTCCTTTTGAGTAAATCCATTAGCAACAAGACGTGCTTTATATCTTTCCATATTACCTTGCTAATCCCTTTTGGTTTTAAATATCAATTTATAACCAATAGGTTTTACACCTTCGAGGTAATGGGACAAGATCCCAAATGTCATTGTCTTTTATTGATTTTAACTCCTCATTAATGGCATTGATTCACTTTTGAGAATTAGAACTATTAATGACTTCATGGAAGGTGATTAGATCATCTCCCACTAAACCTAAGGTGTCCTCATTCTCCGCAAGATACATATCATAAATATCCGGAATAAAACTTCTTCTTTCTCTAGTAGATCTTCTTAAGGGCACTGGTTCATCCTCAAATTGAGGTTGTTGAATTTCCTCATGTCCAACATTCTCATGTTGTCCGTTATTTATGGGAGTCTCTATATTATTTTGAATTGTATGTTCTTGTTGAATTTCAGGTACAATTACTTGATTTCCAACAAGAACTAAAGTTAGAGGAATAGAGTGGTTCCTCTAACTTCTTCAAATTCAAATAGATCAGATCAAATTCAAAATAGATCAGATCATTACTTATTTCTCCCACTAAATTCAACATCCTCAAAGAACCTAACATTGTCAATCTCGAAAAAAAAATGTTCTAGTTTTCGGGTCATAAAATTTATATCCCCTAGATCTCTTAGCATACTTTACAAAGTAACTACCAACTATCTTAACATCCATACGGAGTTTTGTCGGTAGCCTTTGAAGCAGCTCTATTGAGAATATAAGTAGCGGTTTTTAATGTTTCGCACATAATGAGTGAGGTAAAGAAGTACAAGAAAACATACTTCTTACCATATCCTTAAGGATTTAAGTCTCTCCAATATACTATACTAGGTTTACCCAGCATGGTGTAGTGAGGGACAATCCTACACTCTTCAAAATAGCGAATATAAAGGACCCGGACGTTATTCACCCAATACGTTATACCGTCCGTAGTTTTCACTATCATGATCGGATTTAACGTTCTTAATAGTCTTTCTTATGCCTTAAAAGACTTGAAAACGACCAATGATTGAAACTTTACATGAAGAAAATAATGTATCCATAACGAGAGTAATCATCCATGAACGTAATGAAATATTGTTGACCATTCCATGAAGGGTTAATGAATGGTCCACAAATGTCCATATGAATTAGTTCCAAGACGTTTGATACTCTCAAAATTCTATTTCCTTTAATGTTTGTAAATTTATTCTTTAAAACACTTTAATGCAAAAGTTTTATCCGGAGTATCAAGTTGTTTTTAGAATTCCCTCCGACATAAGCTTTATCAATTCTCCCTTTGGAGATATGACCCAAACGCCTATGCCATAGAATACAAGAATTTTCACTTGATAACTTTTGCTTAGTGCCTTTAGTTTTGGTTTCATTATTATGGGACTCATTAATAGTATTCTTGTTTGAAGTAAATAAAATTGTCATTGTTAAGATAAAGTACTAATACTGACAACCTCGGAATTGAAAATAAGATCACATTTATTATTACCAAATGAACAGAATAACCTTCCCGATCTAATACCGTGGCGATATCAAATTCCGCCTAAATGACAGTACAATAAATGTATTATTTAATACAAAATAATAGCCGCACTTAACAAAAATCCCTATGCCTATAACTTCAATCGGATTTCCGGCTTTCATATAGATGTATTTCTCATCTTCACTTGGGGATTCGGTAATTGAGCAACCCGCATACATTGAACTAATGTGAGTTGTTGCACCAAATACAACCACTATGTATATTAAGGAATTGAAACCAAATTTGCCTTAGTACAAACAAGACCAAATGACATACCATCCTGAATTCGCCATTCGCGATATTTATGGTAGTCGTTCTTCATGCGAGTAAGGTCCTTGCAAAATAAGCATTTCTTGACTTTATGATCCTTAAATGATCCCTTATGCTTCTTACTTGCAACCGTAATTTCCTTCCCTCTTCTCTTAATCCCACGAGAAGAAGTAAATCTTTGAGTGAGTACTTTCTAATTTGAGATATTTCATCCTATCTTCCTCTAATGTCATATGTGAAAGTAATCCATTAATATTCCACTTTTTCTTTTGACATTTATAGGTCACTTCAAAAGGACCAAATTGAGGAGGAAGATTGATCAAAACTAAGTGCACGAGCAAATCTTCCGAAATATCTAACTTAAGTGCCTTTAGTTTGATCGAAAGATGAAATAATTCAATAATGTACTCCCTAAGATTTTCTTCACCCTTGTATCGAATGGAAACAAGTTTCCACAAGAATTCAAGTAAAATCTCAGCATTTTCGATCTCAGAGATATTGTCCAAAAATGTCTCTGAAACTGCATTTTCCATGATCATTAGACTCACGCGGTTGGACCGTTCCCATTGCTCAACATTTTTCCGTTCTATAACGGTATTTCCTTTAGTGAAAGCAGCGGGACTTGATTCCACTAATGCGTGATCGATGTCCATATTGCCTAAGATCATCGTTAAATTATTTTTCCAAGTTTTAAGTTTAGTCCCAGTAAGCAATGGTACATCATTTATAGCAGTAGCTACAGATGAAGCATTAATCAAATCTGAAGGAGAAGAACAAGAATGAAACAAAACATATATAAGAAACTACATAATGATTAATTATATCAAATGAATTCCATCAAAATAAAAGATAATCAATATGACATCAAGACTAATCTTTGGATTGCGAATTGACTCACAATTTGATTTATCTTAGGGTAAACAAATAGCTTAAACATCACACTTTAAATACTTGCCTTCCTTTTCGGGGCCGGATCAAGTACAAAAGTGTCCTAAAGTTTAAGGTACTTGTTCCCCGGCAATAAAGAATATAAACAATTCACTTTAAACACCCGCCTTCCTTTGGGATGGTTCACAGTATTTAAAATGACCAAAAGTTTAATTTCAATTATTACCCATGAATGCAAATACTTAGTCAACAACAAGGTCTCCTTTGGGAAACAAGCATGTTATCACATATCAATATTTGCATTCATCTTTTAACAAGTTTGAATTCAATCAACAAGGTCTCCTTTGGGAAACAAGCATGTTAATTTTGTCCAAAAAGTTAAGGATATAATTAATCGGAAACATAAGGCCTTAAGGTATATTTGGAACTTTAAAGGGTAAGAAAACAACGAAAATTTATTAATAAAAGACAATATCCTTTTGTTCTACTCCGTCCATTCTTAAAGTTTAACAACTCTAAGAACCGCCAATCGGCGTATTTGGTGTCCAGATATCATATTTTATCAATAAATTATCAAAATTCTGGAAAAAAATTTGAGACTGAAGTCTCTCTGGACGACTCGTCCCTTAGGGCACGACTCGTCCCTAAGGGGACGACTCGTCCATGAAGGAGGGACGGATGAATCAGAAGCAACCTATTCTGGAATTTCAAAGGGGACGACTCGTCCCTTAGGGCACGACTCGTCCCTAATGGGACGACTCGTCCCTATAAGGGGAACGCCTGAATCGAAAGGTCCCATTCCGTAAAATTGATGGGCACGACTCGTCCCCACGGGACGACTCGTCCCCAATGCCCCGCATTACGAACAGTCACTAATTTTAAACCCTTTTATGAACGCAGTTTTCCAACCAAATTTCCCTTTTAATGCATTATAATTATTGGCTATGAAAATGGGACAAGTTTGCACTTTAATTAACATGATTCAAACAAGTAGACCTAGATTTACACACTCCAAACACATGATGTTGGCTATGTAAATGGGGTAATCTTGTATGAACCATTGTGTCTCTTAAAACTT
Organism: Adenophora triphylla var. japonica; assembly: GCA_022495995.1. Classification (NCBI taxonomy): domain Eukaryota; kingdom Viridiplantae; phylum Streptophyta; class Magnoliopsida; order Asterales; family Campanulaceae; genus Adenophora; species Adenophora triphylla. The sequence goes on from JAFEMH010002380.1 coordinate 229,889, forward strand.
GATCTTACCATTATTGCCAGAAATTGAATGAAGTTCTTAATTTAATGGTGACTCAATTTTTCAACCAAAGTAAGTAGATCCGCATACTCACAACACATTTAAAAAATGCGTGGCTATGCATATGAACAAACTCACAATGCATCCAAGGATGGTGGCTATGTTCAAAAATGGGATAATCTTACATTGAAAGCCTTTTGAGTAAAACCAAAATTTCAGAAATAGAATGAAGTTATGAACATAATACTCTTAGACAAATGAGTATTATGTACAAGAACAAAACCAAATGAAATCACACAAGGATTACAAATATGAAATAAATTAAAGCACAAGGCTCTATAATAATTTCAAACTCAATCTAGTATATGAGCAGGCTCTGATACCAATTGATGGAACATTTAACGATCCATTAACCATGAACCGACTCACAACTAGATTAAGAAGAGAAGGAGAAGAAGAAGAAGAATAATACGGAAGCGTGTACCTTGTGATTCCATGATTGTGTTCTTGATCTTGTTCTTGAATAAATGAGAAAGTAGGGAAGAGTAGATCTTCTAAATGATAAGTGCCCTTAATCTCTTTAATCTTCAATTACTTAGGAAGAGTTTTGACTGAATGAGAAATGATGTAACTAGTAGATTCATAGGCTTGATGGATAGGCCTTTATATAGGAATCCAAGGGGCACTTCATTTAGGGACTACAGCCTTTCATAAAGATGATGGTGTGAAGTTACCATTATGCCCATCATTTAATGGTACTTACATCTAATGGAATTCTACACATTTTGTCTATACTTTAACATTATTAAATGATTATAACAAATGGAATTAAATAACACATATTAATTAATCCATGTTCTAACAGAAACTATAAAGTAGAATACAAATTTGGAATTAAGAGAATGAAATTAAATTTAGGGATAGCAAATCGCTTTTCTAAGAAAAAGATAAAAAGAACACTTTATGGCTTTTGAAAATTGTCGAATTTACTATTAAAATTGTTATTTTCTCATTAAAATTATCAAATTATGGTACGCAAACCAAAACTGTCTCTTTCCTCCGACCCTATAAATGCGTGCGAGAGAAAGAGAAATTTTGGTTGGAATTCGGTGATATTTGTCGAATTTCGACCATTTCCATTTTTTGTTTCCCTTTTTGTTTCAATAATTCGTATGGAAATCAGTTTGATCATAGATTTCAACATCTTTCGAGCCATACTTTGCCAAATGATTGGAATTTCTTATTACAATATCTTTGTATCTTACTCCTCATTATATTATATATTTTCGCTTCAGCGTCGAAAGTCTTTGTTTTCTCTCATTAGTCGAAAGCCTTTGTCTTCTCTACTTAGTCGAGTGTCTTTGTCTTCTTTCCATTGTGTTGAGAGTGTTAATGTAATGTTTGTATTTTTTTTTCTTATAGCAATGTTTAGGTTGCTTGGTTGGTCACTTATTGCCAACTCAAATGCATTACCTTGTTGTGTTCTTAATACCATATTTTTTCCTTTAAGGGATTTTCTAAAAGTCAATGTTGGGTCGTGTACAAGTTATGCTCGGAGAAACATTTGAGCGTCACAGATCATTATTTTTAAAGGCGTTCAATGGAGATTTGGTTCCATGTTGGACAAAACTTCCAGCGATGTGATAGGCTATTTTATTATAGTGGGTAGTTTGTCGAGAATTGTTGGTAATTATAGAAATTCTCAGATTATAATCGTTGTGGAGTGTCATGTTCTTGAAATTCATTAATAAAATTATTTGTTGTTTGCTTATAAAAAAAACAGACCTACTGTTAGCAATAATAAAATTACCCATGATAAAAGTAATAGTAAAACATACCATTCTAACTCATGACTAGTTTAAAAGTTATAAATGCTAAAAAAAAAATAGTTATTTTGTTTGAATGGAAAAATGTGACGGGCTAGGCCCAACGAGCAAGCCTAGTCTCCTACATATTATATTCACCACATTCTCTGTGGGCTAGGCCTAATTATTACCAGGCCCATGGCCCAACAGCATGATCAGTCGACCTGGCTCATGATGCGACCTCAGAGGTCCCGACCTAGCATGGTCAGACACACAATTAAGATCTCGGTTCGGCATGACCTGATCCCATCCATCAGTCAGGTCGACCTATACCCAATAGGCGACCTCGACCTATTATAAACACATGACGTCCTACAGAGTTCAGGCGTGAGCATAAGTATTTCCATAACGGACTCCCCACAAATCAGGACTTATTCGTGGACAAGATCTCTTATGCATATCTGATCCGAGATTATAGGAATTTAATACAATCCTACCACAATTATATCTCTCATCAACTACTATAAATACAAGGCAATATCAACCGTTCCAAGGTAATTGCTTTTTGATTATTTGAGAATACATTGTTCCTTATAATTATTTAGCTCTCAGAAACCTTACTTATCCTCACGCCCGAGTGTCTTCGCCGGAGACCATTCCGGCTAGTCGTGGGTTCATTGTTTCAGGTCAAGAAGCCAAGTGATTAGTCTTGCGACTGGACAGAGATTGATAAGCACGATTCTTGCAGCATCAGTTTGGTTCCATTGCCGGGAATCGTGCTTTTTTTACCTCAAAATTTATTACAACCCATCATCATAGTGACTTCTGATGGTCATGTGTCAAAGGCCTCAGACGAACATAATGAGGGAAACACCGGTGCCAACACAGATGTAAGTAGCCAAATCTGGCTCATGCCTTTCGGTTAAGTTTTCCGGCAATTTTCCGGACTTTCCTAAAGTCCGGGAGCAATTTTGGAACTGTTCCGAACCTTCCAAGGAATGAAGGGACTGATTTAAATTAAAAGGGCACGTTTTCCTTAATATGGAAAACCTTCTAGAAGTGCCACCTTGCATGATTCTAGAAACATGCTGAGTCACACAGGATAATGCCGCACGGCTGCATTAGGAGAGAACTCCTAGCCGCACGGCCTCATTAGCCTTATCCAGACTGCCTATAAATAGAGCCCTCCTCTACCCATTTAAAAAAAGAAAAAAAGAACAACAGACCATATTCAGTACCAAAAGCTCTGTTCAAGCCCTGCTGCGAAAATCCAAGAAGTTGAAGAGTGCCAAGAAGCCACCTCCCTCCTCCTTGAAGCCTTCCAAGTTGGTCCATCCACTAGGAAAGATCTAAAGAAGAAGAGGTCACCACCATTGGTAACCTCTCACCCTTTTACCTTGCATTATGCTTGTTTATGTGATATAATTGCTCCTTGCATTCATATATTACTATTATCTTGCTTGGGACTTGGTATTAGTTGTTAAAGATCCTATCTTTATTCATATAAATCATACCCCCTTCTCCTTTGCATCCTTTGCATGAAATAAGCATCCTTTGCCCATAAAAATGTAATCTTTGCATTAAAGGTGCATCCTTTGCACCTAAAAATCCCTTTTTTTTTTTACATAAAAATGATATCTTTATGCATCCTTTGCATTAAAAATCTATTCTTGACATAAAAATGCATCCTTTGCGTTAAAAATTATTCCTTTGCATAAAAGATCATTTCTTCACATTAAAGATGCATCCTTTGCATATGAAACACTATTTTTCCACATAAAAATGCATCATTTGCATAAAAATCCTTTCTTTACATCAAAAAGCATCATTTGCAATCAAAAGCATCCTTTGCATCCAAAAATGTCATTTTTTCACTAAAAATATCATTTTAACATGCATCCCCTAGTCCCCAATTGGTACTTGATGCAACCTTCGGAATGGACCGGTGTAAAGATCCTATCTTTACATCGTTTCTTCCATTAAAGGTGCCAAAATCTCTTTAGAAAGGGATAAACCTTGAACCTATATCTCCGACTATCGCTTGAGACGAGCATGATAGCTCCCATATAAGCTCAATCGTCTCAAGGCGTAGGATTGATGGGCTAAGGTCACTCCTTTTCTAAAGAACCCCATTTTGGACTATAAAAGAGAGTCCTTCTCTCGATCACGCAAGACCCAAGGTCAAATAGCGATGATCACAAGTCCAAGATGAGGACGGGATCAAATTCCCGAACACATAAAAATCTAAGGAATCCCGAGCGACAACCAATTAAATGGTTTGTACGTCCGGAAGACAACTTGGGACATTCCCTCCCTCTCTTTTCAACACATGCACACAAGAAAGCACGCAAGCAAGCACAAAAAATAGAATCTAGGGAGACTTGCTACGGCAAGGCACCTTGGGTGAACGACGATCCGTTCTTCCCAAGGGGTAACTTAACCTCCGAACCCTAAAATCCTTTTTTTCAAAGTTTTGAGGAAATCAAAATGGCGTGGCGACTCCGTTTTTCAAATTAAATCGGATGTTTTCAAACTCGCGTGAATCCAATCTAAAAAACACAAAAATTAGAATTTGGGCACACATTCACAGTTTGGCGACTCCGCTGGGGATAATCCCAAAGGAGAAAAGCTTTCATTTTCAAAATAAACGATACCCGGTATATAGGTGGAAACCATTTAACCTTCCTGTATCGCTCCCTAACCCGGGGCTTGGGATAAACGGTGGTTTAACAATCCCACGTACCGGTATCTCTTTTCAAAAATAAAAAAAAAGAAAAAGAAGAAAGCTTTTTTCCTTTGAGCGGGTTAGACTCCCATCGCGGATTCCAATTATCGTGCTTGCTTTCTTTGCCTTGCATTGCATCATTTGCATCTTGGGAATTGTGCATACTTTGAACGGGAAGCCTTCTCAAGGCTAAAAGGTGCCTAAAATGTTCGGGAAACAACTGAAATTGCAAAGGAGTGGAACCCTGAAAATTGATCCATGCAGTCGTACGGCTCAATCCTCCTTGGATTCTGACCGGGCGGCCTCATTGGCAATTCCACCAGGAAAAATTGAGGTTAATCTGGCAGCCTTGGCAGCTTGGGGCTATTCAGTTCCAAGATTGACTGGGGCTCCCAGAAAATTTACGTACCTTATCTGTTGCATTTTCCCCCGTCCCGAAAAATCATTCCTTTAAAACATATTTATGAAAATCTCTGTTTTAACTAAAAAAGGAACATTTTTAGGAGGCCGCACACTAAGCGCACCTTATAAATCCTGTACACTTTGCACGCACGTCCCTTTAAACCCGGGGTGGTTTTTCAGCTGCAGTCACGGACAGCCTTACGATGCTCCCGGGCGCGCACGGAATCACCCCAAACTCCCCATGGCAGCCAGTGTCGACCAATGCACAGTCCGTGTCACACGTTTCAAAAAACTGTGACTTTTCCCAGATTTTGAAGTTTTAAAGCTCTTAAATCCGTTTTAAAATCAAGTGTCCACTGCCTTTTTCATTCTGGCAGAATTGGTTTTCAACTTCAAAAAATCTTTTGAGTACCAAAAATCAACCCAAAAATCATATCAAAAATCATGGGACTTGTTTAATGTCTTATAAAGAGTTTCCAATTTTTAGTTTTCTCAGTTTTAACTTATTTTGGCCAAAGGAACACACACACACACACACACAAATGATTTTTAAGCTTGGAAGACTCGTTTTACGAGACATTCCGGGTGAACACCAACGTTCTTCCCGGCGTGTAACGTGACCTCCGAACCCAAATCTCTAATCTCGGGCATTTTTCAAAGTTTTGGCCCTTAAAACAAAAATGGCGTGGCGACTCCGTGTTTTTCGATTGATTTTCAAAGAAAAGAAAAATACCAATCTTTCGAAAAATGGCAACATTCGTTACAGTGGCGACTCCGCTGGGGACAAAAAATAAGTTTTATCTTTTCAAAAAAAAAGAAAAACTTTTGAGGGTCAAGCTTCCGTCCCGGCATTTGAAACCGTTTGTTGTTGTGTGTGTGTTGGTTTTTCACATTTTCGTGTTGTTTTGGTCGCCTCGGAAAAAGTCAAAATTTTGACTATCGGACCCGTTGCCTTGAATTTTGAATTAAGTGCTTGTGTTCTTATGTGTTCATTTGCTTTCAAAAAAAAAATTCAAAAAAAAATCAAAAATTCAAAAAAAAAAAGACTTCCAAAAAAAAAAATTTCAAAAAAAATATTTTCAAAAAAAATTAAAAAAAAAAAAATCATTTTGTGCATGCATCATACTTTTTAAGACACATGCGAAAATTTCTATTTTACTCAGAAAAAGAAGATAGACTGCTTGCACACTACGCGCACTTGGCCTTACACTGCACACTACGTCCCTAACCCGGGGAAATCCCTGTAGCGGCCCGTTTGGTCTTATTACGCCTCTCGGTGCAAGCACGGGACTACCCAAACATCCCATGGAGCCTCGTGTCGACCATGCACTTGTCCGTGACACACTTTGTCCGAGACCCGGTTGGTTTTTAGTCTGGTCTGTGTCATGCCCTGTCTGTGTATAGACCTTTCCTTTCAAGCCTTAGTCGGCATACCAAGTCAATATCTTTCGGGACCCTAATCAGTCGAAGTCCTGCCGGTTTTCCGTCACGGGCTTTGACCAGATATTGACTGGCGCCTTGACTTTGACTCTGACTGGCACAAATTATACACTGACTCCCAGCATGACACTGAGTCATCAAGGATTAATGATTATTCCATGCCTAATTACGGCCTAACTGACGACAAGTCAAGATCAATTGTGGACATTTATCAGTCCGAACCATGCCGACTTTTTGTCGAGCCCTCGGACATGATCTTGATTTTGACGTCAGCTTTGTTCGTAATTTACATCGAATGCTCGTTAAGACTAGATTACCCGCCAAACTTTTAGGATCGTTTTCATTTTCGGTCGGTGGGACCCGCTTGCCCTATAGGACCCTCGCCCGGGGCTGTCCACCCTGGGAAGTCGAAATACAGGTGGAATACGAGGGGCTTATAGACGTAGTGATGGGGCCCACTGATCCAGGATCCAGAGTAGTTTGCGAAAAAGAAGAGCAATCTTTTCCAACCGATTAGGTTAATAAAACACGTTTTAAGTAAACTAGAACAAATAACTGCATGTTGCATGAGCCCAAAGCCCAAACACCTACCCTCCTTCATTCCCAAACATCTGAACCCTCGTGTCTTTCCCCCCACAGCTCCTCACAAAGCTTGGTTTCGGGCACCGGGTCACCGTTTGATCAGTTGGGATGAGTCAAGCGCATCGTCAGCTTCACCGTTTGTTCCGACTCCGGGTTTCAGAATGTCTGCATCAGCTGGTAATGATGGGGACAACGTCACTCCGCCTCCCGGGACTCCTCGCATTGTAACAAAGAAGTGGAATCGCTTAGCCGAATGTATGAGATTGCGACAGAAACACATGTATTAATAGCCTTATGGAAGCCATCAAAAGCCATGGTTTGGCCGCCAGTCTCAATCCTGATGGCACCTTCACCGTGGAAGAAGAGGAAGACCCCAATCCTAATCTTGGTCGCCCCGACTACTCCAGGATGCCACCACCAACTTCATACGGTACCACCACCAGAGCCCATGCTTCTGGCCTACGGGTCACCACTCCCCCAACTACCGACCGCCGGGTCCATGCAACCCGACGGCACGAGCCAGCCAAGCTCCTCAGCTGGGACAAAATCGCACTAATGTCTTCTCATGGTTGGGGATACCTCTAATGCCACAAAGAAATTGGGATCCCGCTCGCTTTGGAACTGATCAGTCCGGACCTTCACAGCAACAGTTTGGAATGCCGCCACAGTCTGGTTCGGGGCCACAATCAGGAGCCCCTCCTCAGAATGATACTAGCTCAGTTTCTCCTCACACAGCTTTCACAAATCCATTTCTCACTTAGGGTTCGATGGGTTACCAAACCTCCATCCCGGTTTCATCAGAATCACCAGGACCGCAGTACCCCCCTGGTTATACACCATCGCCCCAGACGGCGATGCAATTCAACAATCAGGGACAGCAGCCCGCACCTAAGCCTACTTATGAGTCTCACTCCGGAAATCCAAGCTATCCAGCTACATCAGGACTGCCTCCACCCACTTTGCTAGTTGAAAATCAACAGCAGGCCGCAAGGTTCTATCCCTTCGCCCAGGCTCCTACTCACACTCCCCAAGGTAATTTGGGTCAAGGACAGGTTTTCACCTACGTCCCCGGATCGGCCGTTCCCTCCACCAGTCTGCCACCACTGGTAGCTCCTCTCTCTAGCTCAGTCGCTGGTTTAAATGCCACGGTTCCGCCACAAGACCCTCATCTGGCTTGGTTCATGGAACAACATAAGGAAATGAAAGCGCAGATTGTTGAATTAACTGCTAAGAAATCTGCCTTCCGGCCTACGGACCCGGACTCCATCGTTCCCCTGCCTCACAAATTTGTTATGCCGAATCTGGACCTCTTTGATGGTACTGCATGCCCGAAAACTCATCTGGACACGTATACCTTGGCGATGAAGGCCAAAGGGTGTACCAATCAAGAATGGCCGACTATTTCGCCTATCTTTGAAATCCAAAGGCCTTAAAATGGTTCTTCCGCTTAAAACCCGAGGCCAGGGCTACATGGGACCAGATTACTTATGCCTTCACAGAAAAGTACAAAGCTAACTTCGAATGGGAAACAAATAGAGTTGATCTGCAGACAACAGTGCAGCGTCCCGATGAGAATGTTGGGGATTTCTACAAGCGGTGGAATCTGAAACTCAGTGAGATGGCCATCCCTCCTTCTGAAGAGGAACAATCGGACATCTTTCGCCATGCCTCGAAACCACATCCGAGAGCCTCCCTCGCCACTTCCCGTACTCAGACTTACGGGCCATGGTTAACTCCGCAGCCTAAGTTTGAAAAGGCTTACAATCGCAATCGGTTGCCGCACCTTCTTACGTATATCGGGCTCCTCCTTCCAACATCGCTCCCGCTCCCCGCTAAAGGCAAAGAGGTGATCAATTACGCGGGCAGGAATGTAATAACACAACTCCTTTTGCTCCCGTAAAACCAGCCGAGCCTGTGCCACTGGTCATGAACCTCGAAAACTTTGGAATGCCTCGAACGACATCTTTAGAGGACTCGGTGAAAGAAGGCTTGCTGCGGCCTTTGGAGAATTTCCAACCCAGGAATCCGAATGCTCCCGTGGATACCTCAAAGTATTGCGCTTTTCATCAAGCCCACGGACATCCGATCGACAACCGCTTCACTCAAAAAGGCGATCCAAGGCTTGATAGAGCAAGGAAAGTTGGAAGGCCCCGAGGGCCTAATACGCCAAAAATCCTCTGCCAAGGAACCATAATCGTGTGAATATGATTGAATGCGGAGAACCTTCGCATGCCCAGAAGATGCCGATGAAGGTCCCCAAATACCCATGGCCAACCTTGTCGAGGATCCTGAATTCGGATTCCCCCTCAACCTTGAGGATGATGAACAAGTCAGCCCACCTTGGTCTCATGTCAGAGATTTCTTGCAAGAATATGAGGCTCGCTATTTCTCGGATGAAGGAATAACTGATACTGAAGAGCTGGGGCTGTTTCGGTCAAAACATGAGAGAATCATTTACACAAGATGGTTAGAACAATCGAGAAGGATCGAGCAAGAAAGCTTCAGACGGGCGCCTGTACTGGGGCTTATCAGCAAAGAGGCCGAAGAGCATCTGGAGCTAGTACACTTCTGCAAGTTGGTTTTGGGAGAGGCTGAATATGATCCCGAGACCAGCGAAGAATCAGAGGAGGAGGATTCCTTCTATATCCTGCCTGGAGTCAAATACGTGCCGCCCCCTCTCACTCTTCCCCCATAGTTTCTGGGAGGAGAAGCTGAGTCGCAATTATCACTTCCGGGAATGGGGGCATATGACAATTTCTGCAGTTGCACGCACCTATATTCCCCTAACGGGTTTGATCGGCATTCCCTCTCAGCCGAAATCCCAGTAGTATGGGAAGATGATTCTGATGACAGCAATGACGATGATGATGACGAGAGTGAAGAGTCAAGTGAGGCCCCAGATCCGGAATCAATATGGAACAATCAGGCCGGAAGTGATGCCATGGGAGCCAGACACAATGGTTGGTTGTCAGCAAGCGACGATGAAGAGCCACCAGAAAATGCAAGTCAGATGCCAATAGGGACGGGCCCCCAAGAACTACACCTCGTAAGATGCACCTGTGGTCAGTGTCCGGATACTTCAGAGGATGAAGGACAACAAAGCCTGCGCCAAGATCCGTACATATCCGAAATCCTAGAGCACAATGTTCCTTATAAGAACCTAGCCGGTGAATGGAGAAGGTTCATTGAAGCATTGGTCGAGAATGGAGGGTTTCAACGACCAGAAGATAATGAATTCATGAACGTCATCGAATCTTTTTCTTCTTTCCCGAGAACGGATGGCATAACAACTGTAAGGGTCACAACCGAGCCGCTTGAGCACAGCGAGTGCCTGCAATCACTCAAAAGGGTTATCGATCTAAATGTCTCCCCAGTGGCTTTCATACCTATGGACCCACATGACGCCTTCTTAATTGCCCCCGCACCCGACAATGGACCCCGGGTGCTCCTCATTTGGACCCAAATCTATCGAGCTGCTACATCGAACTACGAGGGGGAACGTTGCCTATCCTTTACTTGTGGTTGCCCTACTTGCAAGGGTGAAAGGAAGAAGATGTATGATGAGATGGAGGCTGATAGCCATAAGACCGAAGAAACTTCGGAAGACGAATATGAAACCGAGGACATGAAGGCCATGAAGTTTCCTGGGGCTGAGCACGTGGATGTCTTAGAGTTCAACACTGCCTACCATGCTTTGGGGAAAGGATTTTCAGGCACCCGATCCAGGCTGATAGTTGAAGATCTGTTAGAGAGAGGGAAACTAACTCCCATCCTCCCAAATGAGAAAATAACCATGGTCAGATCAAATCCACCCCGAAGCAAAGTAACACTCCTTGTCAGGGTTACCCAAGAAGAGGTCACCTTCCCCGAATGTATTTCATCTCTCAGGGAAGTCCTGGAAACCGGCATGATACCTGATGCTCCTCCCACGCAGTATGCTATAATCATCTCCAGCTCTGAGTATTACAGAAAGGAACCAGAATGGCTGCACTATACCGGGGATGAAATCGAAAAGCCGCCGAGCCCTGAGAATAGCGACTCTTGTTGTATGGTAACTATGAGCAAGGCAGGCTATGGGAGCGAATCGGAGGACGCCCTAGCTCTGTGGGCCATCCAGGGGGCAACAACACAACCCCAGACTCAAAAGCCTGTGACTTGGGAAGCAGTCATAAGGGCCGCCCAGGAAGGAGCCAGTACAGCTCAAGCTCAGCCTCTCACCGTTGCTAGACTCCGCCAGAACCAGTGGCCGGTAGCCAAGAAAGCTCCTCCGTTGACTCTGGCAGCACTAAAGAAATCTAGTCAAGAAGCACTAGACAAGGAGGTTAACCTGTTGACCCGATCCGGGCAAATCTTCCAAGGGAATCCTAAGGCAGATAAAAGGGTAGCAGATCAAGCATCCGGAGAAAACCGTAATCCCGGTGTCAAGACAGCCGAAGCTCCTAACCCTGAGAAAGAGGACCCCGTGCTCACCCAGTTGAAGCAGACACAGGCCAACATCTCTCTATGGTCCCTGCTCACCTCGTCTTATCCCCATAAGCTAAAACTGGAAGAAAGCCTGGCCCGCACCTTGGTCCCTATTGACGCTACTCCCGATAACGTAGTACAGCTGATTGGAAACATCCACTATGGGAACATAATCACTTTCACGGACCTTGATCTCCCTCAATTTGGGGCCAATCACAACGAACCCCTCTTCATCACAGTCCAGCTGGATGAACGGCGCCTCCCTCGGGTTCTGATTGACAATGGGTCCGGAATGAATATTCTCCCGGCAAAAATCATGAGCCTGCTGGACATCAAGTCCACAGACTTGAAGCCTTCCTCCCTCACAGTCAAAGCTTACGACTCGACATCTCGAGCAGTCCTTGGAGTTGCTACTTTGGACCTCTGGTTTGGCAAGAAATTGATACCTGTGGAATTCCAGGTTATCGATATTCCGATCACTTTTAATGCCTTATTGGGAAGACCTTGGCTGCATCAGGTCAAGGGGGTCGCTTCGAGCCTCCATCAATGTGTCAAGTTTGTCTCAGATGGAGATCTAACAACCATTTACGGGGATCTCGTCACCTTGGAGGGCACGGATACGGGTGGAATACCTATTCTGGAAATCAAACATGATGAGGAAGGTCTCATGCTAACAGGCTTCACGGTCGAGCCTCCTAAGGCCCAAGTTTGCAACGTAGATCTTACAATCACTCGGGATAAAATCCCTCCGGTCTTGAAAATGATGAGGAGGATGAGCTATCTACCTGGCCTCGGTCTAGGGAAGCACCAACAAGGAACTCACAAACTCATCGAGGTGAAAGGACAGAAAACTTGCCATGGCCTGGGATACGAGGCCACCTCGATGGACACCGCAAAAGAAAAAGAATTTTCTCTACAAAGGAAAGAAGCTGCCACAGGAAGGGCCCCCGTTAACGGTCCTAAATCCCTCCCTTTCAGTCCTAATTTGGCTGACTACTTTGTAAAGGGTCCCACACAATCGGGTAATGTCACAGTCAAAGAGCCCACTCCTACAGAAGGGTGGCTGAAGCTACACGATAGCCTCAACAAGTTCAGGGGAGCCAAAGCTAACCCGGTCCGTAGAGTGTTTCTGGACCTACCCAAGATACCCGGGGCTACCACTACCATGAAGAGTGAGTACACTTTCAAAGGCATGCCAAGCCTAGTGGAACAGTTCGAGAAGCTCACAACCACAATTCCGATTGTCCAGGAAGGTCCGAAGCCTGAGTTTGAATTGACAGTGCCGAAAGCCAAAGCCACAGAAGTCTTTTCAGATGATTGGGATGGTCCGATTATGCAGCAGTTATTCGGGGAAGAGGTCCAGGTGCCAGACCTGATTGATTTCAGCTCAGTCAAAGAGATGGTAGCGATGATTGAGGAAGGAGGACAGAAACAAGACAATCCCCGAGTCATGACGCCCCTGACAGCAATGCCATTAAAGAATTGGGAAACTCTCTCAGGCCCGTCCGCGACCAAAGAAGAAATGATCACCAAGCTTGGATTGGTCCCCCGTCCCTTTGTGTCAACCTTTGTAAAGTCCTCCGAGTCTCTCATTGTCTAGTTCGAGTCTCTTGAGTCATCCAATGGCCTTACGCCTGAAGACTACGAAATTGTAGCCAAAACTGTATTCCCTTTCGTTTTCAATGAAATGATGAATCTTCCTGGGTATCCCTTGATTGCCACTTTAACTAATGATAAAATAACTAATTAAAAAAAAACAGTTAATAATGATAAAAAGCAGACACATTAAATAAAAAAAAAACAAAAAGATCTTTAAGCAGGTTGTTCGGAAAGAGAAAAATCGAGCCCAAGCTGCCGAAGAGGTTTTGACAAGTGTGAATTCGAGAATTACGGAAGAGCCTAAAGAGACGCAGATTGGTAGTTTCTCCGAAGAAACTGAAAAGGATGCCCTACAAAATCCTACAAAATCCTCAACTCAAGGGAAGTAGCCCTCTTCATCAAAGAAAACATCATATGCAGATACGGGTTGCCGGCCGAAATCATCTCAGATAATGGGTCCCACTTTGAAGGGGAATGCGACAGGCTGCTAGCAGAGTTCAGAATAACCCGTCACAAGTCATCTCCCTACAGGCCCCAAACTAACGGAGCCGTGGAAGCAGCAAACAAGACTCTAGAAAACATCATCCGGAAGATGGCTGTCCGAGGTCGAGATTGGCTCGAGAAGCTTCACCTTACTCTTTGGGGCTACAGAACATCCGTCAGAACGGCAACCGGGGAAACACCGTTTGCTCTTACCTACGGAATGGAAGCCGTGCTCCCAATCGAGCTAGAAATCCCCTCACTCCGGGTACTGTTGGAAAGTCAGATCAACGAGGTCGAATGGCTCCAGAGTCGCCATGATGAATTGGCCCTACTAGATGAACGACGATTGAAGGCCATGGAACATATCCGAGCATACCAAGGGAGAATGGCCAGAGCCTTCGACAAGAAAGTAAAGCATCGGGAGATCAGGGAAGGTGATCTCGTGTTGAAAGAGAAACCCCCTGTCCGCATCAACCCGCTTGGCAAATGGGAGCCCGTCTGGGTCGGGCCATATGTCGTCCAGAAGATCTTCTCCGGAGGAGCCATGCAACTCGCAGACCTCGACGGAAATCCTTTTGTACACCCAGTGAATGGTGACAAGCTGCGCAGATACTACGCGTAAAACACTGAGTCAAAAAAAAAACAAAAAAAAAAAAAAAAACAAAAAGACAAAAAAAAATATATATATATCAAAGAAAAAGAGTGCTAAAAGAGTAATACCCAACTAGGTTGAAAACCCGAAAAGGGCAGCCTAGGTAAAAAACAGGGTTGCACCAAAAAAAAAAAACAAATTAACCAGGTCGAACTACGAAGACCTGAGCCCTTTAGTCCGAAGGGAACGTAGGCAGCCGGAAACGGTTCGGTCTAAAATACAAATAAAAGACATACTTTGTCAGACCATGAAAGCGTCTCGAAAAACCTAAAGCAATTCACATATTCATTACAGTTAAAAGCTCTTTGATGAGTCTAAGCTCGGTTCATTCCTACAACTGACAACCTGCTAAAAGAAACTAAGATACATAATCAAACTAATGTGTCTGCTACAACAAGAAAGGGATACTCGGAAACCTCCAGGTCACTCCAAGCCGCTCGTACTGGCATCACCTTTCTTCTTCCCCCTTCGGGTCTTCTTCCTCTGAACAGGAAAAATGTCGGTCTTCCTCCTACCAAGCTCTGGTGTAGGAACAGGATCTATCAAACCAGCCTCTGTCAGGGCCTTAGTAGCCCTAGTGTCATCTCTCATCTCCTGTAGCCGAACTGGTAACATAGGAGTCCTCCTCTCCTGTCTCTTGACATAAGCTTCATAGTCGGTCACAACATCTCCGCTCCTGTCATGAGGGTTGGCCCTCGCCTCGACCCTCCTCCTCTCCGAAACTGTCAGGTCCTCCGCACCAGCAATGGCCTCACGCCGTCTCAAAATAGCCATCTGAGTCTCCCCCAAATGCCTCTCATACCAATCCAAGTACCAAGTGGTCAGAAACACAGGTCTCAGACGCCTGAGGATAACCCGAGAAGGAAAGACGTCATACCTCCATACTCGGGAAAGAAATGGGAACACCGAAGGATCATCCATAAAAGCAAGAGCCACCACCCTAGTGACTTGATAAGTGACTATTATATTGTCATTTATCCTTAGTTTTATATACTTTTTATTGCATAAAACATCATTTCTCATTTCATTTCATATACTTTTTAGTTCCTTTTCCATATTTTCTAGATTTTACGCTTTTGGTATATTTCTTGCATTTAAAGACAGGTTTTAGGTTCATTTTTATCAAAAGGATACTTGGACACTTCAAGGCAAAAGACATGGAAGAGCACCAACCAAATCAAGCACACAAAGCTAAATTTCAGAAGGAGCGGCCGTGCAGCCAAGATGGAGCGGCCGTGCACTTGGCCTTTTCGTGCCATTTGTGGCCCTAAAATATAGAGTGGCCGTGTCTTGAAGAGGGAGCGGCCGTGTCATTATATGGAGCGGCCGTGCAGCTTGGACAGGAGCGGCCGTGCGAAGTGTCAAGACTCAAATTCAAATCTGGCGCCAAGGGTCACACGGCCGTGCAACTTCCTTGACACGGCCGTGCAAAACGCGACTGCAGACGTAAAGGCACCTTTTGATGGCACCCGATTGAAGAGTCTCCTCCCTTTTATAAATAGGACCCTAGTGATCAGTCTTAGACACGAATTATTAGAGAGAAATCACTGATATTAGATAGATAGAAAGTACAAACACTTGTGACAACAATTTTTCAAAGGAATTTGAAGATCAAAGTCATTGTTTTTGTTCTTGGAGTTACTTTGGAGGAAATAAAAGTGAAGCATTATTCTCAGCACTTGCCTTCTACATTCATAAGTATTTCTTACTCAATCCTTTATTATTGCTTATACTTTATAAATGGCTCGTGAGTAATCCCCCTTATTCTTGGGGTTGGAAACTCAAAAGCATACTTATTCATCATCTTAAAATGTTTAGTCTTGTCTTCTTCCTTCATCTAAACAATTTCTTTATATTATTTTCTAAATTCCTTACATTTTGGAGATGTCCAATTAGTATGATTCAGTCAATTGAGAGAAGTACCTAGCGGAGAATCTCGATTGACGGAACCATATAAAGAAACTAGGTTTCATTGATCACGAGAGTAGTTCAATGGCCTAGGGATGTTCCTTTAATGGAAAGTATGTTGACTCTCGTCCTTAATGGATTCTTACTAATTATGGTCAGCTAGAGATAAGCCGGAACGCCCGTTTGTGACAGGGCGGGGATAACGTAAACGGAAATCTCAAACAGTTAGGACATAATTAGTGAAGAATACAAACGCTACTGTCTTAGCCCGAAGTAGCGTAGGCTTAACATACCATCCTTGCTTTTTATGAAAACCTTTTATCTCTAAGACAATGACGATTTGATGAATAAGATTATGTGTATGATTTCCAATTCCGAGAATGCTTCGTTTTATAAGAATTTAATCAAAGTACTTTCTGTTTATGATTCTCTCTATTTTTCTAAATACAAATTTTATCTCCCCCCAATCCTTTTTTATTACTTTCTAAAGACAAAAATATTCCCTAGTAAACCCTGTCTCTGTGGGATCGACCCGTACTTGCACCCGCTATATTACAATAGCCCGTGCACTTGCGGAATTAAATAAACCGTTAGGTTTCGACCGAACAAGTTTTTGGCGCCGTTGCCGGGGACAACGGTTTACTTTTATTTTTGTCTTTACTACATAATTTTTAGTTTTTGTTTTATTTTTACTATCTTGCTTTCTCTTCCTATAAATTGTTGCGTTTAATTTCTCTTCAAGTGTTTTTCTTATAGTTTATGAAACGGTCTCGGACATACTTTGACAATTTTGATCCAGA
Source organism: Adenophora triphylla var. japonica (assembly GCA_022495995.1). Lineage (NCBI taxonomy): Eukaryota > Viridiplantae > Streptophyta > Magnoliopsida > Asterales > Campanulaceae > Adenophora > Adenophora triphylla. The sequence continues at coordinate 246,746 of JAFEMH010002380.1, forward strand.
ACCCGAAAGAAGCTTTCACGAGAGACTAAGAAGATTTAGAGAGACTTTAAAGAAACATATGGAAGGAGAACCGCAAACACCCGCTAGGACCCTACGAGACTTTGTTAATCCAAGTACTCCGGGAACTAGATCCCCTATTGTTGTGCCGAATGCCAGAGCGGCAAACTTCGAGATAAAGCCGCAGTTATTGCATATGGTTATGAATAACCAATACAGCGGCACTGCCTTCGAAGACCCCCATCTACACATCCAAACATTCCTTGAATACTGTGATACCACACGTATTCAAGGTGTTACGGTGGAAGCAATCCGGATGCGCCTTTTTCCTTTCTCTCTTAAGGATAAGGCGAAACAATGGTTGAATTCGGTCCCCCAGAATTCATTAACAACATGGGACCAAATTCAAGAAGCATTCCTTGGACGTTTCATCCCTCTGAGCAAGACTGCTCAAATTCGAACGAAGATAACAAATTTTAGCCAAATAGGAAGCGAATCACTGTATGACGCTTGGGAGCGATTCAAAGAGCTCCTAAGGATGTGCCCTCACCACGGGCTTGAAAAGTGGTTAATTGTGCACACTTTCTACAATGGTCTCACACATAGAACAAGGGAGACAATTGATGCCGCCGCAGGAGGTGCACTAATGAATAAAATGGTGGATGAAGCATACGACTTGATAGAGAACATAGCCCTGAATCACTATCAATGGTTCAATGAGAGGGAACAACCGCAGGGGATTCCAGGTAAGTACAATATTGATGTCATTACTACCTTGTTTTCTAAAGTTGATATGCTTCTTAAAAAGTTTGAAAACTTTAATGTAAATCCCATAGCCAACATTAATGTTGTCTGTGAACTATGTGGGTCAAACTCACATAGTACAGAATGTTGTGAATTGCTTGACACTACTTCTAGTGATCAAGTAAATTTTGTTAATTCTTATAGGGAAAATGGTGGTATGTATTCAAACACATACAATCCCGAATGGAGAAATCACCCTAATTTTTCCTATAAGAATAACAATATTTTAAACTCACAACCTTCTACACAACCATCGGGATTCACATAAAAGAATTTCAATGACAATTCTAGTGCTTTCCCTCCCCCTAAGTCTAAATTGGATCTTATTATGAATTTTATGATCGAAAGCAAAAACGAACAAGAGAAGACCAATAATGAGTTAAGGGAATCCATTAAGTCATTGAATGCTAGGTTTGATAATTTAGCCGCCCACAATAGAATGTTTGAAAATCAACAAGCTCAACAAGCCGGCACCTCGCATAAACCACAAGGGAGTTTTCCCGGTCAATCGCAAAGGCCCGATGAGCATGTTAGTGCAGTAGAAACTAGGAGTGGAAAAGAAATTGTAGATCCCCTTCCTAAGGAAAATATCAAACCAAATAAGGAGAACGTTAGTCCGACCCCACCGATGGTTGGGACTAATGAAGATGTTGAAAATGGGACAGAATCCCCTAAGATTTCTAGAAATTTTGACCCTCCAATTCCATACCCCCAAAGGTTGGTAAGAGCCAAACTTGACAAACAATTTGCAAAATTTTTAGAAGTCTTAAAGTCTATTTACATCAACATACCTTTTACCGATGCCCTTCAACAAATGCCCTCTTATGCTAAGTTCTTAAAGGATATTCTTGCAAATAAAAGAAAACTTGAGGAGCATGAGACTGTCGCTTTAACAGAAGAAGTAAGTGCCATTTTACAAAGAGAACTTCCTCCTAAATTAAAAGATCCCGGCACTTTCTCTATTCCTTGCAAAATAGGTAAATATAATGTTGATAATGCTTTGTTAGATCTTGGGGCAAGTGTGAGCCTCATTCCGCTTTCGATAGTAAGAAACTAGGTGTGGGGGAAATGAAACCCACCACTATTTTTCTCCAATTAGCGGATCGCTCCATTAAATACCCGATGGGTATTATGGAAGATGTCCCTTGCCAAATCGGGAAATTGATCATCTCGGTCGACTTTGTAGTCCTTGAGATGGAGGAAGATCACCAAATTCCAATTATTCTAGGAAGACCTTTTCTTGCCACCGCTGGTGCAGTAATAGATGTAAGGAATGGCACTCTTTCTCTAAACATTGGAAATAAGAAAGTTGAATTTAAAGACTTAAATCTCAAGAAACCGTGCCATGAAATCAACACTCCTGAGAATGATAGCAAAAAGGGTGAAAAATTGCAATCCAAGGACTCAAAAATTTTAATTAAAAAGCCTTTAGATCATAGTGGTGAAAAAAATGTGCACCCTAAAAAGCATAATAAGATTGAAAAATCAAAGGGTAGGGGACCTAAGAAAAAAGGCACATCAGGAGGTCGCGTTTGCATCAATCTTAAGAGCTCGATCACGCCAAAGGGCAAGGAATGGCGAGTTGTTAAAGATAAGAGACCATTACAATACCACTCACCGTCCATTGTCACTGATAGAAAGGGGTCAAGCTTATGACCTTAAACAAGCATCATCAGAATAGTAAACCGATGGATTATATTACTGTTTATCATAATTTTGTTTACCACCGCATGCTTATCTTTTTACTCTTTGTCCTTGAAACATTGAGGACAATGTTCATTTCAAGTGTGGGGGGGTATATCTATCCTTTTATTTTATTTTTCGCTTTCTAGTTTTAAAATTTTTACTTGCTTTCTAGGTTAGATTTAACTGCTTTCTAGTGTAATTTTTTCTTTTTAAATTAGTTGCATTTTTCATTTTTATTCATGTATAATAGTATATATAAAAAAATAAATCCCTATGATGATCAAAAAATCATTATCATTATGCTTGCCATTTGCCCTAGTATAAATGCCTATTTATCTTTCCTCTCATATTTTCTATAAACTTAGAAATCTATAAAAAGGAAAAATATAGGGATATTTTTAGGAAATAATTGAAAGCCTCATAAGTTAGTATAGCAAAATATAGAGCCTCATCAAGGAAAATGCATTTGATTAGAAGGAATTTTTTTTTTTTTATGCTTGGTCATTTATGCAAATTTTGAAAATATTTCTTTAAGATTGTACATCTTTTATCTTTATTAAATGTTTATTCCCTTTTTAGAAGCACCTTTTTGTTTGCATCCCTTGAATCACACCCTTTCATCAAAAATTCCATCCTTCCATTTTTCAAATCAAATCAAAGTAAAACACTTTTATCTTATTGCTAAAAAGAGTGACATTTGTCACCAATCCTTAAAAGCAAAAAGAAACCTATTACTTCCTAAGTAACTCGGGGCACGGTGTTCGCTGCGACGATGCTTCCTTGCCAAACGGGAGTAATATCCAAAAGTATTCTTGATCTAAGTATTAGGAACATGGGGTTCGCGACCACAATGTCTCCTACTTGAAAGGATCAAAAATAATTTAGGTCTTTTGCAAAAATATAACACGTGCAAAAATAAGATAAATTTGTTTAACTTTGATGAGATTTTTCCACTATCATCATCCATTTTTCACCCTTGTGATTCAAGAATGCAATTCAATTTTTCAGGAACTTCTAATTTGTGAATAAATGTTTATACCTTCTCTTGTACATTTTAAAGAAATAAATTCATCTTTTCTCAAATATCACTCTAAAAAAGTGACAGCTTTTTCTACCAAGAAATAAATCTAAGATTTTTCCTTCTAGCATGCTTTACTTGGTCAAAATTCTATATATGCTATATTAGGTTATAGTCTTGCATTTTATCTCCTTAAAAAATATCCCTAAAATGCTTCTTCATAGATAAATTTTTAAAGGTATTCAAAATATGATTAGAAAGATAAAGGCATTATCTAAAAGGCATTTAAGGGCTTGCTACTTTATTTCTGAGGGATCAATCTTGCTTTTTCTCCCTCTCCGTATTTTCATTCTAAGTTTGCTTGGGGACAAGCAAAAGCTTAAGTGTGGGAGAGTTTGATAAGTGACTATTATATAGTCATTTATCCTTAGTTTTATATACTTGTTATTGCATAAAACATCATTTCTCATTTCATTTCATATACTTTTTAGTTCCTTTTCCATATTTTCTAGATTTTAAGCTTTTGGTATATTTCTTGCATTTAAAGACAGGTTTTAGGTTCATTTTTATCAAAAGGATACTTGGACACTTCAAGGTAAAAGACATGAAAGAGCACCAACCAAATCAAGCACACAAAGCTAAATTTCAGAAGGAGCGGCCGTGCAGCCAAGATGGAGCGGCCGTGCACTTGGCCTTTTTCAGGCCATTTGTGGCCCTAAAATATAGAGTGGCCGTGTCTTGAAGAGGGAGCGGCCGTGTCATTATATGGAGCGGCCGTGCAGCTTGGACAGGAGCGGTCGTGCGAAGTGTCAAGACTCAAATTCAAATCTGGCGCCAAGGGTCACACGGCCGTGCAACTTCCTTGACACGGCCGTGCAAAACGCGACTGCAGACGTAAAGGCACCTTTTGATGGCACCCGATTGAAGAGTCTCCTCTCTTTTATAAATAGGACCCTAGTGATCAGTCTTAGACACGAATGATTAGAGAGAAATCACTGATATTAGATAGATAGAAAGTACAAACACTTGTGACAACAATTTTCCAAAGAAATTTGAAGATCAAAGTCATTGTTTTTGTTCTTGGAGTTACTTTGGAGGAAATAAAAGTGAAGCATTATTCTCAGCACTTGCCTTCTACATTCATAAGTATTTCTTACTCAATCCTTTATTATTGCTTATACTTTATAAATGGCTCATGAGTAATCCCCCTTATTCTTGGGGTTGGAAACTCAAAAGCATACTTATTCATCATCTTAAAATGTTTAGTCTTGTCTTCTTCCTTCATCTAAACAATTTCTTTATATTATTCTCTAAATGCCTTACATTTTGGAGATGTCCAATTTGTATGATTCAGTCAATTGAGAGAAGTACCTAGCGGAGAATCTCGATTGACGGAACCATATAAAGAAACTAGATTTCATTGATCACGAGAGTAGTTCAATGGCCTAGGGATGTTCCTTTAATGGAAAGTATGTTGACTCTCGTCCTTAATGGATTCTTACAAATTATGGTCAGCTAGAGATAAGCCGGAACGCCCGTTTGTGACAGGGCGGGAATAACGTAAACGGAAATCTCAAACAGTTAGAACATAATTAGTGAAGAATACAAACGCTACTGTCTTAGCCCGAAGTAGCGTAGGCTTAACATACCATCCTTGCTTTTTATGAAAACCTTTTATCTCTAAGACAATGACGATTTGATGAATAAGATTATGTGTATGATTTCCAATCCCGAGAATGCTTCGTTTTATAAGAATTTAATCAAAGTACTTTCTGTTTATGATTCTCTCTATTTTTCTAAAAAGAAATTTTATCTCCCCCCAATCCTTTTTTATTACTTTTTAAAGACAAAAATATTCCCTAGTAAACCCTGTCTCTGTGGGATCGACCCGTACTTGCACCCGCTATATTACAATAGCCCGTGCGCTTGCGGAATTAAATAAACCGTTAGGTTTCGACCGAACATGGCTATATCATCGAAGTCCTCCAAAGGAGCCTACTCCAAGCCAAACTGCCTCAGAACCATAGCCGAAATGTAAAAGCTGGACTGAGAAATCCCCGGAAGCATAACCACGGGAGATCCATCCTGAAGTACTCTCCGAGTCTCCACCCGCCAATGAGGCACCAACCATCTGATATCTTCAGTCTGGCGACCAGCCATCCAACGCTCCCACGAGCCCTGATCATCAAAATCTACAGTAACCCCTCTCCTGGCAAATGTCCAAGGCTTGATCATATCCGAAGTCTTGCGAAGAACCCCCAGGCGCTCCATCAGCCACAGGGTCAAAAGAAACGGGCTGCCCCCGTGCATATACCGCCTCCCGATAGCCAACCTGTCGAGAGCATGAAAAGTCTCCCCCAGGATCAAAGGTACAACATCTCTGCCCAAGCGACAGTGAACCACTACATCCAGCAGAGCCCGATGACAAATCCCAAAAGAGTAGACCATAAACAAGGTCCCAAACATGCAGAGGGCAAAAGCGTCCCAATAGGCATCATCAATCAAGCCTAAGCCCCTAAATCTACCAGGAAGACCAGAAATGTCAAAGTGATCGGGACCACGGATCATACCATGTGCTTCCTCCGGGGAAAGATGAAGAAGGTTGCACAACCTATCAACGAAAGAGGCTCCTCCGGGCAAAGGAATCGCAATCTCCTCCACCTCGGGACCACCAAGCAAAGCCTGAAATTCTTCAACAGTCGGGACCATTTCATTGTAAGAGAAGCAAAAAATATGCCTTCTAAGGTCTGAGCTCTATTGTCAGTAGGACTTTTCGGCTTTCCCACCCCTGCTTGCTCTAAAGTTGCATGGCCTGGAGGAAGAGAGGACTGGCTGGAGTACAGTACGTAGTAGTCGAACCTCCCGGAAGGCTCTCCGAGTGTACCCACACTGGTGTCTCCAGCTTCTTCTCTCAGTTGCTGTTGAGAGGACTTCTTCTTTTATTTTCGCGGAGGATTGCTCCGGACCATCTCTTGGGACTCGTACTCCAGGCAGGCAGAGCAGTCACAAACATCGTAGCTGATGTGGACATTTGATGAGGACCCGACTGGAAGAGGCGGAGAAACTGGCTCTGTGGCAATCTTCTTGGGCACCCACTCAATGGAGTTCACACTGTTGTTGTTCGAAAAAGGGTTTTCGACTGTATTGGGCCTACGGGGGCACTCCAATTTGCCTTTTTCTATCAAGTTCTGGATTTTGTATCGTAACCCCACGCAGTTGTCGGTGGTATGGCCGTGATACTGATGGAAGGCGCATTACTTGCTCTTGTCAGCGTTGACTACGGGAGTCTTGGGTTTGTAATTTGCAACGGGTTTAAGGAGACCTTCCTTGATTAACCCTTCCAAAGATCTTGCTTAGTGGCATATCCAACTTGTCGAAGTGCACGGCGGCTTCGAAGTGGGGTTGTTGCTTTGCGGGACTGGGTTTCGTTGCCCGACCGCTGTCCACGATGGATGTAGTTGACAGACGTATCTTTCCCTTTGCACGGGGCCGGTGCGGGATTGAATGCAATCCTGCTATGAAGCGGTATACGTATGGGTGTGCGGTAGCCAACTTTTCCTTGAGATCCTTCTCGAAGCGTGAGCCGGCATTGACCATGGCCCGGAGATGCAGGAAGAAATGATGGCCCGATGAGAGTTCGATGGACGGTCTTAAGCGGGACTTGAAGATCCGCATCTGTTCATCCTTGGAGAGGGCTCCATGATCTCGGAGAGTTTCAGCTCCACCTCTTGTAGAATTCTCCGACACTTTCGTCCGCTTTACGCTCGGTGGTGATTAAGTCCTCACGACTTGTTTCCCACTCTAAGTTGGATCGGTACTATTCCGGGAAGATGTTACTTGATCCGATCCCAGTGTGCGGCGATCCGCAGAGCTTGACCCTCGAAACCATCGTAACGCTGAACTCTTGAGCGTATCTTTGGAAGTGGTCGGCCATTTCTTTGGAGGGTTGCTCCTTTCGCTCTCATGCCGAGAACGTAGGTGTTGACGTGCGTTTGAGGACATTCGGTTCCGTCGAATCGGTCCATCTCCGCATTCTCAATTTGGCGGGCAAGGAGAGGCGTGACCATTCTGATGCGTGGATTTGAGCGTTTCCCCGCTTTGAGTTTGCTCATGGTGGCTTTCGTGTCTTTCATACGTTCGACCATCCAGGCTAAGGTTGGGTCCAGCGGGGGACTGTGAGGCTCGGCGCCGGGTGCTACCACGTGAGCGGTAGTGATTGGAGGTGGAAGGCTTGATATATGTGGATATATGGGGGCCTTTTATGGACTGTATCGGGGTTTGTCCCCGGTGTTTAGGGATTCGTGTATAGGCAACGGGATGACCCCGGGAGGGTATTGAAGGATATTGGCATCTTGAGATGGTCCAGCGGTGCGAGTGGTATTGAGCGATAGGAGTAGCACGGCTTGGCAAATATGACGGGGTTGCCACGAGAGGTGGCAACGTGGAGCCTAGGTCGGCTGTTTCCTTGGTTGGAAGGCATCCTGTAAGTTGGCGGGGGAGGAACCTGATTGAAGGTTTGAGTGAACTGGTTTCGGGAATCGTCATCCTCGACCGGGACAAAAGTACCGTCGGCGGGGATAGGCTGCTATACCACGCTCATTCGGAAGGCTGTACCACGAAATTCTGGCCGATCTTCTTTCGCCTCTTGTGAACCTCACAAGCCGGATGGCTTCTTCCAATGTCATATACATTGCCGGTGGCGGGGTCCTTCCCGTCACGATTTCTCGATGAGCTAGACATGTCGGAAATTCTGGCCGAGGGAACTTAGGGAACCGAAGAACTGCCTGACGCCGCCGTAATCTGATTCCTAGCAAGGCGCCGACCCTAAATCTGAACCACTTTCTCGGCTGCGCAGGAACGAAAGGAAGGGTTTAGACTTCGGAAAGGGAGGATTTGGATCAAGGTTTTGGGCTTGTGCAATGTGCAATTACCGATTAATGTTTACTTAAAGGGCGTTTTCTCAGAGTCCTAATCGGTTGGAAAAGAGCGGGTCTTCTTTTTCGCAACTAATCCTAGAGCTCTAATCACTGGATCTTGTCACTACGCTTATAAGCCCCTCGTTTCCATTTGTAGATCATCTTTCTCGGGATGGACTTCCCCGAGCGAGGTCCTATAAGGCAAGCGAGTTCCACCGACAAAGGAAAAAGTGAACTTAAGGCTAGATGATCACGCAAACTTCCAACGTATGTGATGCACGGGCCACGGTCGAAGTCAACGTCCTTAAGTTAAGGTGGGGATCATGCCAAAATTTCGGCATGACCTCTCCTGACTCGCTTGCGCGAGGGACATTAGCTTTTGGCATTGGCTGAGTTGTGGCTGGCACGGTGCATACGGCGAGGTTTGGTGACACGGTGTCACATTGAACCTTCGGGTATATTTTTCGGCTGAGCTCCGCGTCAAAGTCAAGGCTGAAGAGCTCGAGACTTGGTCGGGAACTACCTTCGGCCTCAACCTCTCGAGCTTGACTCGTGGCGGAGCCCGGCGTAAAACATACACTTAGGCTTTACGACATGAGCTAAGCCAAAAACCAACCGGGGTCTTGGACAAAGTGTGACACAAAGAGTGCATGGCTTACACGGGCTAGGATGGGATGTTTGGGACGACCCCGTGCGCCCCGAAAGGTGTACAGCGAGCCAATCGGGGTGCAAGCGATAAGGCCATCCCGGGTTACGGGTTGTAGTGTGCGGTGTACCGAGGCGGCAAGTGCACGTGAAGTGCGGTGTTACCGAGGCGACGAGTGCGCGTAGTGTGCGGTCACTAAAATTCCTTTTCTGAGTAAAACAGAGATTTTTCAGAATGTGTCTTAAAGCATTATGATGCGCAGTTCAAAAGACAGCAATGAAAATCAAACATGAATGGGGATGCACAAACATGGTATGATTTTGAAAAGTTGACAATGTAATGCCTTTTGAAAAAACCGTTCGAGGTTTAAAGTAACACACGCACACAAAAACGAGGAAGGGTAAACGAAAGTTTGACCCATGGAAGGCTTTTTAGAAAACATCGGCAGTTTTGAAAAAAAGTATCCATTTCCCCAGCGGAGTCGCCAACTGAAATTACCCGGGATTTCACGTGAATGCGAAACGCGGTTGTCTTTCGCGGAGGGTTGGTGTCTGAGACCTCGCTTCATGGGAAGGAAAATGAGGAGTCGCCACGCGGTTTTTGTATTTTGAGCCCAAACGTTGAGAAACGGCTTTAGTGAAAATGGTGTCGTTTTTATTGGTAGCAAAAACTTAGGAAAAGGCTTTGAAAACGGGGATCATTTTTATTGGTAGCAAAAACGAGTAAAAAGCTTTGAGTACCAGAGATTGTTAGGTTCGGAGGTCACGTTACGTTTCGGGAAGAGTATTACGAGATCACCCGAAACGCCTCGTATGACGAATCTTATTACCTTTCTCGAAAATCGTGTGTGTGTGTGTATGTTTTGAAATGGGGGCTTGAATGACAAGCTTAATCTTGGTTTGAATGTCAAACGTTGATTAGGTGACTTTGTTTGAAAAGATGAGCGTTTGAATGACAAACATCGGTTTTGAGTTTGAAATGAGCGTTTACGTGGCAAACGTCGATTTTGGGTTTGAAAAGGACTTCGAAGGTCGAACTCCGGTTTTTTTGAATCGGGCGAGTCATTGTTAACGATTTTTACGGGAAAAAGCGTATTAAATGATTTTGAGTGTCAAATGGCGGCTTTTAGTTTGAAGATGAGCGTTTGGATGCCAAACGTCATTTCGCGCGTTTTGAAAGAGAGTTCGAAGGACGAACTCCGGTTTTGAACCGGGCATTGCATTGTTAACGATTTTTACGGGAAAAAGCGTATTAAATGATTTTGCGATCAACGAATCGGGTTGCGATTCGGACTTTGAAAAGTAAATACTATCACGATCCAAACGGGTCGGACTTTGTAAATGACAGTATTTAAATGCGGTATCAACGGAATCGAATGATCCAGAATCATAAATGACGATCAACGAGCCAAAACGGCTCAGAATTGTAAATGACGATCGACGAGCCAAAACGGCTCGGAATTGTAAATGACATTCGATGGATCAAACGGTCCGGAATTTGTAAATGACAGGAATTGAAAGGACGATCGACGGATCAAACGATCCGGAATGGTAAATGACTTAAAAAGTAAACGGAACGGGGTCGGAACGCCGTTTTAACCCGTGATTACTTCTCTTACGGGAAGAGAAGAGGATCGAGGGGCTAAAACGTATTGGACCCCACTAGACGGAGGCGTCTACATTTCAATAACGTGGTTCGAAACGGTTGTAGCGACTGGCGTGTAAACCGAGACGAAATGAGAGATTAGAGAGAGGGAGTTGTACCTATGGCTAGGGTCGACTCCTTTGGCTCGGGAGGTATATACGGGATACGGAAATTGGTTTGGAACGGTGTTTCGGAGTGGTGAGGGGCGTATTTGATCGAAATACGGAAGTTTCACGTGAATCGAGACAAAATGGGAGCTCGGGAAGGGGTCAAACTGATTAGGGCCGTGGCTGTGGTGAGTTTTTGGAGTAAAATTTTGTTTCTCTTTGGCTTTGACAACAACTTCTATTTATAGGTGAATTTTCAGTAGGAGTCCGGCCGGACTTAGACTGAAATCCAGGGGGTTTTGTGAAACTTTGGAAATTGGAGGGGCTTGCTGGCAATATCTGAAAATCTGCAGAGGAAGTCCGGGAGAGGCGTATACCAGGGGTATTTTAGTCTTTTCACTTTGAATTTGATTGAAGAGTGACTAGAGGGAGGTGGCATGAGTGCCAAGTGTCCCTGTGAGTCACCAAATGTGTGGGAGTTCGTTCCCGAGTCCCGGTTTTGTCCGTTTTTTTAAATAACAGTCCGGAAAATGTCCGAAACGCCCCCGAAAAGTGTCGGAAAGTGCATTTTTCAGGGAAAGCCATACTTTTACGTGCGATGACGTGTGTCAAGTACGCTTCGACGTTGGGATGCTTGGGGCAGTCCCGGGACGTCTCGTTGGCATGGCAACGGGGAGTTAACGAGTTCCGGTTAACCTGGAGCGGGCCAGTTAACGGATTTCGGTTAACTTTCTGACGGATTTTGACGATTCGGATTTGGGTACTTACAGTGAGGCTAGTCTCCATGAAAGTGTGAGTGAATTTGAGGCGGTTGTTCCTGTGAACAATGATGTAATCAATGTTGATGATGAAATGAATGCTTATTTCTGCTATATGTTGACTTGGGATGATATCCGAGCCGCTGCAAAATCGGCGAATGATGTCCAGCATGATAGTATTTCTCCCGATTCTCGATCTACTCCCCTCACTTGGGAAGAAGTCCATGGTGGTGCATGTGGACCACATATGAACGCCGAGCTTTGATGTTCAGCATACTCAGGATGGGCTATTATTGGATCTCCATGGAGACTGACTGTATTCAGTTTGTGCGGACCTGCGATAAATGTCAGCGGTTCTCCAATCTCAACCATATACCTCCCCATGATCTCTACTGTATGAGCACTCCTTGGCCGTTCGCGACTTGGGGAATTGATGTTATTGGAAAGATAACTCCTGCCGGTAGTAATGGGCACGAATTTGTGTTGGTTGCTGTTGACTATTTCACCAAGTGGGTCGAAGCAGCTTCCTACAAAGTCCTCAACTCCAAAAAGGTGGCCCGTTTTATAAAGGAGAACATTCTGTGCCGGTATGGAGTTCTAAATGAGATTATCTCCGACAATGGGTCACACTTCGAGGGAGACGCCGACAGGCTGCTCGCAGAATTCAGGATCAAGCGACATAAGTCATCCCCTTATCGCCCTCAAACCAATGGTGCTGTCAAGGGCGCAAACAAGAACCTAGAGAGGATCATCCGGAAAATGGCCGAAAGGAGCCGGGATTGGCCTGAGAACTTCACTTAGCATTATGGGGCTATCGCACTTCAGTGAGAACAGCCACCGGCGAAACCCCGTTCGCTTTGACATATGGGATGGATGCCGTCTTGCCCATTGAGTTAGAGATACCCTCTCTTCGGGTTCTGCTTGAAAATGAAGTCAATGAGATAGACTGGCTTCAAAGTCGGCACGACGAATTAGCTCTTCTAGATGAGCGAAGGCTCAAGGCAATGGAGCACATCCGGGCTTATCAGAAGCGTATGGCTAGGGCCTTTGACAACAAGGTGCATTCCCGTAACATTAAGGTGGGCGATTTGGTCTTGAAGGAAAAGCCGCCGAATCAATTCAGTCCATTGGGCAAGTGGCCGCCAGTCTGGGCCGGCCCGTATTTGGTGAAGGAGATCTTTTCTGGTGGAGCAATGAAGTTGACAGATTTGGATGGTAACCCCTTCATGCACCCGGTAAACGGCGACAAGCTGCGCCGCTATTACGTTTGAATCGAGTCTCCCCCTCTCTAAAAAAAAAGAAAAAGGAAAAAAAGAGAAAAGAAAAAAATAATAAAAGCGCGAAAATAATGTACCCAGACGAGACTGAAAACCTCTCAAAAGGCAGTCCGTGCAAAACAAAGGGCGCGCTCGGTGCTAAAGAATATACCCAGCTAGACTGAAAACCCTAAAAACGGGCGGTCTAGGTAAAAAACAGGGTTCCACCACTTGTCCCCCTTCTATCTATCCCTTTCTTAAACACGAAGTTAATTGGGTCGAACTACGGAGACCTGAGCCCCTTAGTCCTCTTTTTATATCAAAGAATCTAATGGTCTGGCCGTCAGTCATATCAAGAGGAACGGTATCCCAAGCCATCTGCTCTCTGAACCCGCCAATAACCTGCTGTGGGTACCCATACTGCCTCAGAATGAGTAAGGGTATGCTAAATGATGAAAAGTGCAATCCCGGCAGCCTCACTACAACAGAATCATCCTGTCTGGCGCTCATGGTCTCAAGCCTCCATCCGGGAACCCAATACTGAATGTCCGTGGTGGTATACCTGGTCAATCGCCTCTGCCAGCTCTCATGCGAAGCCTCTGGAGCTACTCGCCTCTGCTGTGTAACCCAGGGTGCTGCAGTCTGTCCTGCGGGTAATGGGGAGATAAGTCCCAACCGCTCAAAGAGCCACAATGACAAGAGACTGGGGCTGCCGCGTCCCATGTATAATGACCCTCCAGCCAGCCGGTCCATCCCATAATATGTCTCTGCCAACAAAATGGGAACTATGTCTCTCTCTCCCTGTCCGGGCCGGATCTCAATCGGTGTGGTACCTCGGTAACCCCGCATCTGCCTGACAACCCCTAGCAGTAAGCCAGAGCATACCCCATCATACTCACAGAAGCAGTATAGGGAGATCATAATCAACATGAAGATGTCCATGGCCGCGGATAGGTCAAACAGCTCTGGACGGGATACATCTAATCGGGCTATCTGGGCCAAGTCAATGAAAGATAGGTCGAGGATCAGATCGGATACCTGCTCTACAGGCAAACCCAAGAAATCGGCCAGCTTCTCAGTCAAGGGTCGTGAATCTCGTGGGAAGACTGCATCTCTGAGCTCAGCTCCCCCAGTCACTGCACAAAACTCTTTAATAGTGGGTGTAAGGTCATTGTATGAGAGGGTAAAGACATGCCTCTCGCGGTCCCAATATCTGGACGCGGCCCGGAGAAGATTCCAATCTACCGCCCATTCCTTTAATGCCCAAAGGCATCTCAACCCATACTGTTGGTCGATAACCCTCCTATTGTTGCTGTGATGGTTGTGGGTTAGATGGATGAGATCGGAGTGAAATTGGCGCTCTCTGATCTTGGATCTTTCATTATAATGCTCCATTTCGGTCAAAAGTCAAATCCTGGAGTTGATTTTGGGAGAAGACCAGTTTGGAGTCTGCTGTGACTGCTGGAATGTGTTCTTCACGAGTCTGCCTTTTATAAATGCTGGGGCTTGCTGCCCAAGAAACTCTGTCCCTCAGACTCTCCATGTCGGACGACATGCATGTCCCATGATGTCCTGTGTCGGACGACATGGGAAGTCCCATCAGACACCAGCAGCTGACCCTTTGCAACCCAATGCTTGCTTAAAGCCTGCCCAAACCTGTCCAAAGGCATCCAAAACAATCCCCATACACTCCCCTTCACTCATCAAGCCCATGGGAGAGGATCTGGTATACCCAACACATCCGCAGACACATAAACATCACCCAATACATGCAAAATCACAAAAAATACCCAACCACATCAAAAGCCATCATTTTGTGCCTTTCTTGGGACGGACTTGTGCATATAAACAAGCAAATATACAATTAAGCAAGTACTTTAGCTGTTAAATCACAAAATACAAAAAAAATTGTTTTACAATCCAAAAGCAATGAAAATAATGCATGCATTGTTCTTCTCTCTCTCTCTCTCCCTAATGAGTCCAAAGCATAACAAAAAGGGGACCGCCATGATCACTCCGACTCGGAGTCGTCGCCTGAATCCTCCCCGTCCTCCTCGGAGCCACTCTCGTCCTGGCCGCTGCCTACCTGCTCCACAGAGCCGCTCTGCTCCTGGCCATCGCTGCCACCCTCCTGCACCTCTTGAATCTCGCCATCAGAGCCATCATCATCCTCATATAGAGCCCAAGGCCGAGGCTCTCCATAATATCCGTGCCACTCGGGCACTGTGGAGAAAGGGGGCTGGTAAGGATCGTCCTCATCATCATCATCGTCAGGCTGGGGCTGCTGACTTGACCCACCCGCCTGTGAGCTAGAAGGAGCCAAAGTCGGCCTATGCCTCTTCTTGGGAGGCACGACGTCACCAGGCTGGGAGCTGCATCTCCCCTTCCAATGCTCTGCGCTCTTCTGAAACTGGCGCAGCATCTTCACGCCCCCAGTGAGCGCCTTGGCCACCACCCTGTAGGTCTTGGCCGGGACCTGTTGAATGGAAACAAAAAAGATAGTCAGAAGCAGTGAATACATGTAGTAAAGCAGTAAAAGACATGAACAAAGCGGAAAAGAAAAGAATGCTCACAGAGGTAGTCCCACGGGGAAGCCGTATGTGGGGATGAGTCTCAGACATGTCGAACGAAGAACGGCGAATGACACCCTCGGTCTCATACTCGAAGAAATGAGGAGGCACGGTATCTGTACCCCTGCTGCCCTCCTGGCAGACATGACCTGAAGAGTCACCAGCCGAGTAAAGACAAACTAGCCATAGTCTCCATCATCCGACAACTCAGCGACATCAATACCAGTCCACAAGCACTCCAAGTCAGGAAGAGCCTGGGTATACCAAATCCCCACAGGAGGATCGTGAGGGACGCAAGCGGCTGCACCATGTCCGTGCTGCTGGCAGACTCTCTCTCCCAGATACAGGGCATCACCCTCCAAGCCGATCAGAAGCCTCCTCGTCCGAGTCACCAAGGCGACATCACCAACAACATCCTCACCATACCTACCATGCCATGGAAACAACCTCAATCTAGCCGGGGTGCCCCTCAGGGCAATCATCGGTCCTCGTAACAAGCCGTCTTCTGGGGCTTCACCCCGTCTACCCTCCTGCTCTCGCTAACCTGAAAGGTCCACCTGCAAATGGCAGGGAATAGATCAGCGGCAATCCTATCAGCCACAACCCAATCATAACATCCAAAGACCTCATAGGCCCACACCTGAAATCAGAGACAAGAAACTTTCAGTGCGCAGCAGCAGTGATAGATCAATGACAGGAAAAGACAACGCATCAGTCAATGTGCGAAAAGTAAAAGAGCATACCTCCAGAACAGTCTGATAGCAATCCAAAGAGGTCACCGTGCCCCTACTCACCTCATCCAAGGCTCTGTATACCTGAGCCTAGCTGGCCTCGCCCCACGAAAAGGTGGAGACCTGGCCCCAGTCTCGAAGAGGCTCCAGCAGAAGAGTCAGCGCCGTAGTGGAGGCATTGCAAAAAGGGTATCAGAGAAGCCAGCCCAGACAAAAGACCTCGCCAACTGCTCAGCTGTGACTGCGGCCTCACCCTCAGAATAGAGACGACACTGCTGTGTCAAAACTGAATGCAGCTCCGCCAGTGGGACCCCATTGCCCTTCAGGCGAAGGGTCAGGCCGGTCAATCCCCTAATGGCATCCGGGCTCAGGACACCAGGATCCTCAGAAAAAATGGGTCTGCTCGTGAACCGCAGACCAGTGATGGCGGTGAAATCATAGGGAGTAATGGTGGACTCTCCCCAAGACAGATGGAAAGTGTGGGTAGTGTCCCACAAGTACTGCCTAAAGGCCTTGACAAGCTCCACGCTCCTAGGCGTGTCTCCAAACTCTCCGACAGCAGTAAAGAATGGACCGAGGCCAGCAGCGTATATCAAGCCCTTGGGACTGTCGGGCAGGTCAGAAGAACCGGGAAGAAGACCCCAGATGATAGCTATCGTCTCAGGGGACCCCTTGGTCCGCAAAGCCTGCAGGTAAGCACAACACAGGTATCAGAACATACTAGTGATAATTTGTGCATTCTTTCACTTGTGTGCATGTTCGCTTTTTAAATCACATAATTCTTTCAAAAAAATCTTTTCTGATTTCAAGCTAATGCATTTTCATTCCAAGCATGCAATTCCTTTTTGGGTGCGATTTTCCCCAAATTCTACCTCGAGCCCTAGAAATCCAACTTAGAAAAGTAAAAGGGAAGGGTCGATGGTTTAGAATCCTTACCCCCATTCGCTCCGCGGTGGAAGTGTGGAAATCAAGGCTCGGATAGAACCCATCTCCCTCCGGAAATTTCTTCCGCTTGTTCCGTTCGACAAGCCTCCTCTTCTCGGACAAAGCTCGTTGCACTTGCCTTCTTAATTCCACTCGCGGAGGCATCGTTGATTTGATTTAAATCGAAAATTGGGGGGGAAAATCTCAATTTTTTCTCCTCTCTGCTCTTTCAACTCGGCGGCTGTTCTTGCTGTGAAACCCTCTGTCTTACGACTGAACGATTTTAATTAAAATAGCTTGGGGAAAGCCCCATGTCGTACGACATCCATGTTCCAGAAAGGGGTGATCTTCCTTTTTTGCCCCTGGTCCTTTTGTCCGTCCCTCACGGCTGTTTATCATCATCGTTTATCAACTCCTCGGGGTGACTCCCCAAAGAAACAGTCAAACCTGGGTACAAAGCCCATGGCCTCTCGTTAGTGCCACCAATTTGTTGAACTACGATTCGGCTTGATTCCCTCACGGGATACATAGGAATCCTTTTCGTAAAAGGTCCAGCCGCCCGACCATCTTGGTCATCACTTTTTCCCGCCGTTCGTTGTCCGGCTTGGGATTCTCAAACTCCTCGGGTGACTCCCCAAAGAAACAGTCAACTCCTCGGGTGACTCCCCAAAGAAACAGTCAACTCCTCGAGTGACTCCCCAAAGAAACAGTCAAATCCTCGGGTGACTCCCCAAAGAAACAGTCAACTCCTCGGGTGACTCCCCAAAGAAACAGTCAAATCCTCGAGTGACTCCCCAAAGAAACAATTAACTCCTTGGGTGACTCCCCAAAGAAACAGTCAACTCCTTGGGTGACTCCCCAAAGAAACAGTCAACTCCTCGGGTGACTCCCCAAAGAAACAGTCAACTCCTCGGGTGACTCCCCAAAGAAACAGTCAAACCTGGGTACAAAGCCCGTGGCCTTTTGTTAGCGCCACCTCTTTGTCGAACTACGATTTGGCTTGATTCCCTCACGTGATACGTAGGAATCCTTTTCGTAAAAGGTCCAGCCACCCGACCATCCTGGTCATCTCTTTCCCCGCCGTTCGTAGTCCGGCTCGGGATTCTCATTTTATCGACGACCCCACTTCTCGCGGAAGTGACGTCGCCGAGGGGCTCTGTGAGTACCCCGACCCGAACTCATGTTTTTGGGTCCGCTTTCCATGGTTGGCATTAATTTTGGGCTCATTTATTTGCTAAAGTGCATTTTGAGCCTGAATTATCCAAAGCCATGCTTGATCCATTGGGCCTGCCTTCCTGCGGCCCAATTTGTCATAAAGATGACCGGTGTCGTCCGACACAGGATGACCCCAAGGCGGTGGAAACTCCATGTCGGACGACATAGGACCTCCCATCAGCATGCCTATAAATAAAGGGCATGGCTGATCATTTTAGGGGGGAATTTTGGCAAGTAGGGAAACTCTGCAAAAATATATACTCACTCTCTCTCTCTCACACACACACACTCACCTCCCTCCTCACACAAACACACATCCAAGCCAAGATCCAAAGAAGGATCTCCATTGTTGGTTTTTGGAAGGGGTGAACACCATACTATTGGTGCTTCTACCTTGTGGACTACAATAGGTAGTCCCTAAACTCTCTCTCTCTCTCTGATTACTTCTTGCATATTCATCTATTTACATTGCATGCTTATATTGTTCAATAATATGTGAATATTTGGGATTTTTGCATGACAAAGGTGGTGGAGATGTGAATCTTCCATTTTCACATCTCCTCACCTCAGATCTGGACATTTAGTAGCCTTAGTTGCATTAAAGTTTGCATCTTGTTTACTTGTGTTTGAGTTAGGAGGATATGGCTACATGATAATGGCCATAAACATGTGATTCATCACATTTGGCCATTAAAGCCATGTGATCATCCCATAATACTCACGTAGTGTTACTATTCTACTGCTTTTAGTTAATAATATAGCTTAGTTTTGTATTGAGAGCTAGGTGGGATCAATCTGCTGAAGGGCTCTGAAATAGGCCGCCTATGTCGGACGACACAGGATACCTAAAGAGGTCCTGTGTCATACGACATAGAGTTCCCAGAAAGCTGAATGACTTTCAGTGACTTCAGATCTACTAAGATTGATCTCCTTTGTGATCTAAAACTGTGTTTAAATAGTGTTTAGTTCATTTATCACTATTTGGGAAGCCTAAGATCTGTTTGGGCGCGATCCATTGATGGAGGCGGTTTGTCGTGTGACATGGACAGCCTTGGATGTCCTATGTCATACGACATCCGTATCATTAAAAGTCAATCTTGACTTTGCTCACTCCAATCAACCCCAAACTGATCTTAGACCCTGAATAGTGTCTCTTCTTAGTTAAAATAGCATTGTTTAAATTCTAGAATAGCCTTGGTGTTGTAAGAGGCAATCTGATCAGGAGGACTTATGTCGTCTGACATCCCTCTCTGAGGAAGTCCTGTGTCGAACGACATTCGAGCTTCCTGGACAGACTGTCTCATCTTCTACCTTGTAATGCAAGTCACCATTTGTAAGGGTGTGGCCCCCTGTCATGGCTCACAAGTTGTATCCAGTTTCGATGCCATCAATGAAATCCAAGTTTGCATGCCTTGATTGTTGACACAAATTGCACACACTTATAATGTTTATAATTGTCCATTGTTTGATTGAAAGTCTCAAAAGAGGCAATGTGGGTGAGTTCATTATTCTCTTCCCACATTGTAACTTGACCCCCGGACCCATTTTCTCATTTTCGAAGGTTTTTCAATGTTTTCCTTTAAAAACGGCATGGCGACTCCCAAAATAAATTAAAAGATAAAAACAAGTTGTTTTTTCGGAGGGCGTTCATTCAATTGGCGCCATTCTATACGGTGCCTTAGATATCGGTGCGGTCTCTGGTACTAAAGCCATGGAAAATTCCACCTCTCTCTCTGGTGGTATTCCCGACAAATCTTCTAGAAACACATCCTTAAATTCTCTGATCATCGAAAGCGATTCTATACTTACTTCTTTCTTGTCCATCTCGCCAATATAGGCCAAGAACCCTTCATATCCTTTCCTTAACATCTTTCGAGCCTTCATTACCAAAATAAGACCCGATCGAATTCTCAGTTTCGATCCTTGAAAATAGAACTCTTCTCCAGATGGTAATCTGAATTGCACTTCCTTCCTAAAACAGTCTACCCTGGCATGGTAAGCAGCTAACCAATCCATCCCCAAGATAATATCAAATTCATTCATTTCTAATTCGATAAGTTCAACCTCGAGTTCTCTATCTCCTATTTTCAAAGGGCACATCTTATAAACAGACGAAATAGGAATCGACTCTCTAGTCGAAGTATCTATCACAAGAGGTATTTCTAACGCCTCGGGTTTCAAGTTCATTTTCTTTGCTAAACGAGTGTTAATAACAGAGTGTGTAGCACCAATATATATCAATGGATACACACTACGAGTATATAGTTGGAGCGTACCTGCCACAAGATCATTGGTGGCCCTCACGTCTCTAGCAGTCATGGTGAACACTCGTCCACGACCTCCTCCATTGCCTTTATCAGTCTTGGCTCCTTGAACATTCCCAGCCTTCTTAGGCTCTGGGTACTTCCACTGCGAATGTCCCACCTTGTCACAATCAAAACATTTCTTTTCCTTATACCAGCACCCCTCTGTCTTGTGCTTCCCGTCGCACAATTGACACTTATCATCTGATCCTTTTCCTTGAGCTTTATTTCGATCCCCATCATTGCGGTTACCATAGTTTCTGTTCTGGTACTTATTACTAGCGACTTCCTTTCCACGGTTCTCATTCGTAGCCTTCCTTTTGTTACTGGTCCCATCTCGATTCCAGCTTCCTGCATACCCTCTGGTTTCACTTGATTCTTTCTTTCTCTGTCATTTTCTTTTTCTCTTCTCGCTTGTTGCGAAAACTATTTGCTTCTTTTTCTACCACCCTTGCCCTGTCCAGCACTTGTCCATAAGTTGGCAGCATTAGCAGAGTAATCCTATATCGGATCCTATCACTCAAACCAGCCTCGAACTTCCTTGCCTTCTGTTCCTCATTGTCAAAGAACGTCGGGGAAAATTCCATCAGCTATGTGAACTTTGGACAATATTCTTCCACAGTCAAGTTATCCTGAGTCAACATCATAAACTCTGCCACTTTGGCATTTCGAACGCTTGCCGGGTAGTACTTCTCGTTAAATACATTCTTGAACATATCCTATGTGAAGTTACCATCTTCACGTGTAGCAGCCGCCCTCTTCTCAGCTTCCCACCATTTCAAAGCTTGTCCTTTCAACATAAAAGTTGCGAACCCACCTTCTACTCAGGTGTGCAAGTCAACGTTTCAAATACTTTCTCCATGTCTTTAATCCAATCTTCCGGTTTCTCCTTCGAACTGCCGAAAAACGACTCCGGGTTCCTCTTCTGAAATAGCTCTAACGGATCCCTCAGTGGTATTTGTTGAGCTTGCGGCTGCGGCTGAGCCAAAGTTGCTACTACTTGCCCTATGCCAGCCACCGTCTAGTTCAATGTCTGCAGTAGGTTCATCATGTCCGGGTTTGCATGTTCCTGGTTGCGTCCGTTACTGTTACTGGTGTTACTTCTGTTGTTTCTCGACATCTGAGAAGAATAAAATACCCTCATTAGGGTTACAATTCTAAGCGCTTTCACTCACGCCAATACTCGCAATAATGAATGCTTAAACTTTTATATCATAAAATAAGTCGTCTCATCAGGCTAAACATTAAATTCACAGGTCAATTCACTAGAACATTTGTCGTTTCAATAGACCGACACTACTTTCATAGGTCGTTTCAATAGACCAAAAACACATTCAGAGGTCATTTCAATAGACCTAAATTACTTTTCACATTGATCTTTTCAATAGACCAATTACTATTCACATTTGGCCGTTTCAATAGGCTGATTACTATTTACATTGGTCGTTTCAATAGACCAATCTTTCTCCGTTCCGGTTAACATACTAATTTAACACTATGGAACAAATTCAATCACAACACAATGCAAAAATATGAACTAAACTTTATTTCATAAAAAAAAAACTTTGAACCAAAACAATTCAATCCTCGGGTTCTTACTACTAGCACTTGAATGCTACTAACTACTCTAGAAAAGCAAAAGCAAAACACTCTACTCTTTTCTCATGGAATTACATCCTTCCTAGGCCTTCCCATAGGTCTTCCACTTGGTCTTTTCACTATCTTCCTGGATCCCTTTGGTTTCTATCGGGACTTACACACAGGTGTTACTACTTCATACTCATCATCATAAAGTACAATCGGAGAAGCTTCAGTCCCTTCAAGGTCTCCAAAAAGGTTCTTAATAGCTACATCTTCAATAATTGGAATTGCAGGAGCCACTGGTTCTACTTGATTCTTTCTCTTAGCATTGGCTGCCTTCAGATCCTGCAACTCGTAATAATATCCATACACTTCTTCTCTAACCTTATCAGCCCACTCTTCTGTCTTGATTAACTTTTCCTTGGTTTGCATCAACTCATGTACTGCTTCTTCTAAGTCAACACTAACATGTGTTGCTCCCACTTCAGATTTAATCCTCAGTCTCTGCTCTCTTCTTGCAGGTTCCCTATACTTTCAGATCCTCCACTCGTATCTATTGATCTTCACCAATCTTCCTCTAGCTGGTTTAGACTTGATAATCTTGCTCCAAACTTTACTAGTAGCTTCCATTTCCTACAATAAAAGGGACCACTCATCAGTGTCTCGTAAAACCTCAAAATACAGAAATAGTGAATCATAAGCCATAATTGCATATCCCGAAGATAAGTTCTCTAGATTCCCAAGTAAATTCTTAGTTATACTCCTAGAGAAATCTTACCCCAAAATTTTCCATCCCAAAATAAATTTCTAGGTAGACCCAATCATAGTTAAGCACTACTTTCTTCAATAGTCCTTAACAATCTAAGTTCTCCCATGTGACCTAAAGCCATTATTCTGATACCAACTGTAACGACCACAATTTCCTTAATAATTAATAATTCTCAACATAAATAATATGTCATCAAGAGGGCATCTCAAACGACAACCCTAACCCTAAAGTAAACAAACCATAATAAATAGTATTCAAATGGGCTAGTACAACCCACTAGCTCAACAATACTTAAAGTTTATTAAATAAACCCTAATTCCTCGATCCAAGCCGCCATCCATACGACTGATCCTCTCTTCTTACTGATTACCTGGGAGGGGAAAAAATAGAGAAATGTGAGCGAACAATGCTCAGTAAGTTCATACGGGATCTCTCCAGGTACTAAGGAAGAGATGACCGAAACGAACGGAGCCAAACGAATATTCAACGAAAGTTTCAATACAACTTAAAGTACATACAAGAGTACAATAAAGGAAATACTTTTCAAATAAGCAAATTGTGGCACTATCACAAGAATAACAATGAAGACTGTATACACATAAGCCGTCAATTCCAAGTACGATACACCTTTTCAGGGTGTTCCTTTAAATAAGAGACCTTACGCCTTTTCAGGTCGCTCCCTTATTGAAGTAAGAGACCTTACGCCTTTTCAGGTCGCTCCCTTACTGAGATAAGAGACCTTACGCCTTTTCAGGTCGCTCCCTTATCAAGACAAGAGACCTTACGCCTTTACAGGGCGCTCCCTTATCTAGATATATCATGATAATCAAACTACTTCATCAAGTAGCATATAAGTGTCTAAGTCCCTTTTCAATCGGGCTAGACTATTTCTCAAAAAGCCCTTTTTAATCGGACAAATTCTTGCTAAGTCCTTTTCAATCAGACAAAGCTAGCTACATCAAGTTCAAATAGATATAGCAATTTCCACATATCATGTTCATAGGTACAAGAACACATTAACAAATCCAATTATCATGGATATCTTTTGAACAACACATATCAAGGGTAGGAACATTCCAACAAACGTTCATATCAAAGGAATAATTAGAAACAAAACTACCGGCCATATTGGTAGTGAATACTTTAAATACATTTCATGAAATCCTATCTCAAGGATGAATACTTCAATTACTAAGGAACGTAATCCCTTACCTCGGGTTGCTTGCACTTCTTGAAATACTAGTCCTCGCACGAATCTACAATCATGCAAAACCATTCTTAGGTACAAGTAATCTCTATTTACTAAGTACCTAACCTTATTTTAATACATCTTATTAACCTATGAGTTAATCTTCTTTAACTCCTTCTAAGGTTAACTAACCCCCGTAGGTTTACCAAACTACCCCTAGGATTTTCCATGTTCTATTTCCATCAATACTCTCTCTATTTCACCTCACACACACTAATTACACCTTTTCCAGCACACATAAACGCACACTAACACACACTAAACCCTAACACACACTGCCACACACACATACTGCCACACACACACACACGGCAGACACATACACACACACACACACGGCGGACACACACACATACACACACACACACATTGCATGCACACAGCACACACATGCACAAATCACACACACCCTAACCATAACACACACACACACCGCTGACACACACATACAACACACACACACAAAACCCTAATCTTTCTCAAAACCCTAACATGGAATATTTAGGTCCAAACCATTCAATTGCCATGCCCAAACCCTAATCATAATCATTTAATGATAAGTTTAACCATTTACATCACAAACACCTTGATTTCCCAAACCCTAATCTTATTCTTAATCTTTTAGAGTTTCTAGGTTTTAAATCTAAAACCAAAACAACGAAGGATTTGATCTTACCTTGATCTTAATCCTTGAACACAAAACATTGGAGTCTTCTTCCTCCTTCTTCCTCTTGCCGCCTCTCTCTCTCTTTCTTCCTAGGGTTTTGGCCGTCTCTCTCTCTCTCTACTTGGTTCTCTCTATTTTCTTTTCTCTGTTTAAAATATTATGAGGCTCCTAGGTTTAGAAAGTTATATTTATAGTTGGGTCTCCAAAACCTAAGCCCAAAAGTAAATCAAGTCCCTAATCCAAGTTTAAATAATCCAAGCCCACTTAACCTAGCCATTTAGGAGAAGTAATACAATTCATTAATTAAATAAAACAATTAATTAATAAAAGAAAATAATCAGAATTAAATAAAGAAAATAATTTAGGGTTATTACACTATTTTAGCTATTTTATAAAATTATTTGACATATTTATTCATTTATAGATGTTTTAGTTAAGTTAACAATTGTTCTCGCAATTTCAAATGGAGCAATATTTTGCAATTTCAAACGGAAGAATATTTTGCAATTTCAAATGGAATAATAATCAGATGCACTCACATACTCCCTATGTAAAGAATAAATATGTCGCACTTTTTCGGAGATTAGTACGAAAGAACTTTGAACAATAGTTTTATGTTAATTTAATTATTCTTATAAAAATATAAAACTTGTGATTGATACACCATTATACATTATATCAATAACAATTATTAAATTTTCAAAAGAATAATTAAATTTCTCTAAAATTATTACTCAAATTTCATTGGTATTTATATAAAAAAAATTACGATATTAATTTTGGGATGGGCGAAATAAGTGATTATGTATGTCAATATGTGGCATTCCTATATAGGAATGAATTCTTCAAAAACACCCACCCAACCAGATAGGAGATTATATGAGATTATGTCAAGGATGCTATATTGCTATGGTAACATCAGAAGATAATAAAGTTACTAATGTAAATACTTGTGTAAAGTTAGAAAAGTCTAACTTGTAAATAATTGTAACTTAAAGGGCAGAATAATCAGATCCATTTTTTCTTGCTTCCGCAACATTAATTCACTCTTGTTTCATCCATTTTTCAATTAGAATTTTCAGGTAAGAGAATTGTTATTCACCCCCGCAAGTTTACTTAATACCCCCGCATTACTATTTTCAAAAAAATGCCATTAATTGAAATGACTTTATTATCCTCACTAATATGTTGCCCACCACTGCTCACTACTACCCACTCCCGCAACCATCCACCACCCACCACCGCCACCCATCATCGCCATCGTCTCTAGTGTCACCACTGCTCACCACCACCCTCCCATTCTTTCCTCCTCAATCAATTAGAATCCAAACAACAAAACAATGAATTAATATTATTATCAAAGATAATTTTATTTTAAAAAAGAAACCCAAATCTCTGGGTTCTTCCCTTTTTCCAATTAAAAAAAAATCCAGATCTTGGCTGCTGGTGGAAGCATGGGTGGGAGATGCTCTAAAGCAGGAAGACCAAACCTGCCACCGCCGCCGCCGTCCACCATACCTACTCATCTGCTATTAAACGCAATCAGCCGACAAAGTGGATTCAAAGTGGAAAATCGGATTATTTGGTCGACATCAAGGTCAATTCCTTACAATTAGGTTTTCCTTATTATTTCTCATTGTTTAACCTCCACTAATTGGGGATTTAAAGTTCAATTCTTTATTCACATGTCAGAGTTTTTAATGGGTATTCACGAATTTGCCGGCAAAGTGGATTCAAATTCATTAAAGTTCAATTCTTTATTCAAATTAGGGTGGTTGAGATCTAGAGAAGTGAAGAAAGAGAGAGAGAGAGAGAGAGAGAGAGAGAGAGAGAGAGAGAAAGAGAGAGATGGTAGAAGTGGAAAGGGAGGTCTGATAGTGGTGGGCAAGGGTGACGAGCTGACGGTGGTGGCAGGATTAATGGAGAAGGGAGGAAGGAGGACATTAATGGAGGAGGAAGGAGGGAAATGATTGTTTTGGAACAGTGACTGATTGCAGAAGAAGGCCAAAGGGTTTTAAAGGGTATAATAGTAATAACGGAGGTGTATTTTTAATTTTTAGAAGTAAACTTAGTAATGCGGGGGTATTAAGTAAACTTGCGGGGGTGAATAACAATTGTCTTCAGGTAATCGCTGAATTCGTCTTCTAGTTCAAATTGTTTGGGGATTAAACTCATCGAATCATGTTTCTCTGTTATTCTATCTGTCCTTTTCTACAAATTGATACGATTTCCAACTCAATCTTGTTCATCTTCTTCTGATGAGTGTTGCAATTGTTGTTCGAATTCAGGTAATCATTTTTTTTGGTTAATTTCTCTTGTCCGATATCATGATTTCTTTATTTTCTTGATTAATTTGCTTCTAATTGAGCCCTAATTTTCTTCGAAATCATGGCTGATGCTGAAGATAGTAGTTCTTCTGATTAATCGACTTCTCCTGATCCATATGAAATCAGTGAAACTGTGATTTAATTGAGCCCTAATCATCCTTTATTTTTACATCCAAATGACCACCCTAGCATGAAGCTAATCTCTCATGTTCTCACTGAATCGAACTACTCTCAATAGAGTCGTGCAATGACTCTCTCTTTAGAATTGAAGATAAAACTTGGCATGATCAATGGCCT
Organism: Adenophora triphylla var. japonica; assembly: GCA_022495995.1. Taxonomy (NCBI): domain Eukaryota; kingdom Viridiplantae; phylum Streptophyta; class Magnoliopsida; order Asterales; family Campanulaceae; genus Adenophora; species Adenophora triphylla. The sequence continues at coordinate 274,211 of JAFEMH010002380.1, forward strand.
ATCCCTGAAACCGAAACCTAATTCCAAATACTCAGTACTATGGAGGAGGTACAATAGCATGGTAATTTATTGGTTGACCAATGTTGTTTCTCCAAATATTGCTACAAGTATAGCGTATCTTCCTACTGCACAACTCATTTGAGAGGATTTGCGTTCTAGGTATTCTAAGATAAATGCCCCAAAAATCTTCCAAATTCGAAAAGATTTGGCATCTCTTTCTCAAGGCCACTTTTCTGTTTTAGCTTATCATACTAAGTTTAGATCAATGTGGGATGGATACTATGATCTAACTCATCTTAGAAAGTGTTCTTGCAATTGCACTTGTGGCCATTCTAGACATCAAGAGGAATTTGAGTTAGTAGAGGTTCTACTGTTGCCTAGGTAAATTCTTATGACACAGATTCTATATCTACTGCATTGCTCAGTAAAGGTAATTCTTCCTACAAGGGCAATAACTTCAAGGGAAAATAAAGGGGTCTTCTATTTTGTAACTTTTGTCATGGAGACAGTCACACAAGGGAAAAATGTTTCTTCTTACATGGTTATCCCGAATGGCACAATTTACATGGTTCTAAACCTGATATGTCTGTAAAGTTTTGGAAAAGCCTTAGCTTGTTTATTCACAATTGTGTCAATATATAGTTACAATAGAGAAGACCTAACTATACAAGGATTGTGAAATCTCAACTATACAAGGAGAATAATATGTTTCCTAATCTATGAAAGGCACAATATTTACCAAATACAAGAAGGAGAAGTAGATTAGGAAACTACATCAGGATTCCATAACAGATTAGGAGCTGGTCGAACCATGAGGCGGGCGCACAGGCGGGGCTGTGCGGGCGCCCGGCAGTAGCTGCGGCCGAGAGAGACAGGCCATGAGGCGGCCGCTTGGCACAGGATGAGGTGGGCGCCTGGCGATCAGTTGCTTCGGCCTCATCAGAACAGCCTTGAGGCGGGCGCCTGGTTTGGAGTGAGGCGGGTGCCTCAGAGTTAGTGGCTTCAGACTTGGATTGGTGTCATTCAGTGACCTCCATAGCATTATCCTTATTACGCCCCTGCAAGATGGATGATCCGTGGAGAAGGCCAATCTTGGAAATAAGGTGTTGGAAGCGTATACGAGGCAGTGGTGTCGTTAGAACATCAGCTAGTTGATCGGAACCGGCAATGTGTTGCACACGGAGAGAACGGGACTAAATTTGCTCACGAACAAAGTGAAATGAGAGGGCCACATGTTTCATTCGAGAGTGGAAGACCGGATGTGCAGAGTAGGTTGTGGCACCAAGGTTATCATAGTAAATCACAGGTGTAGCACGTGATGGAAACCCAAGCTCAATAACTAAGTTCCCAACCTAAGTGAGTTTAACTCTAGTGTCAGCGATTGCCCGGAATTCGGCTTCAGTGGTAGACCGAGCAAGGGCACGTTGTTTCCGAGAAGACCAAGCGACTGGGTTTTTACCCAGATAGACGAGAAAGCCCGAAGTGGATACAAAATCATCTTTGTCACCAGCCCAATCCGCATCACAGAATGCATGAAGAGAAGGAGGGGACTGTGCAAAAATCTAAAGACCAAGCTGCATAGTGCCATGAAGTTAGCGTAGAAGACGCTTCAGTGCAACCCAATGAGAAGGTTGGGAATTTTGCATGAACTGAGCAAGTTTGTTGACCGAGAAGGCAATGTCTGGACGAGTGAATGATAAGCACTGAAGTCCATCAACAATAGCACAATAGGGGGTAGGGTCAATGGCGGAAGTGACAATAGACCTGGTGAGAGGTGGTGATGCTACCATGGGAGTGGGAAGCGGTTTGCAGTCAATCATGTTGTGACGGGTGAGAAGATCATGGATGTATTTAGTCTGGGAGAGGAGGAGCCCATTTTGGTTTGGAACTACTTCGACACCCAAGAAGTAGGACAAGAGGCCAAGGTCCTTGAGGGAGAATCAGTTGGATAGGTTAGAGATGAAGGACTAAAGTTGAGAGGGGGAAGGTCCGGTGACAATAATATCATTAACATAGACTAATAGGTACATTGGGTAAGTAGATCTATTGAAGATGAACATAGAGGGATCGGCTAAAGACGGGTGAAAGTCATATGTGGTGAGGTAGGTTTTGAGCTCTTGAAACCATGCACGGGGAGCCTGTTTGAGACCATAGATGGCTTTTGATAAATGACAAACAAAGGATGGGTTGGTGAAGTCCTCAAATCTGGGGGGTTATGTCATAAAAACAGTTTCAGAGAGAGTACCTTGAAGAAAGGCCTTGTTGACATCAAGTTGGCGAAGGGGCCAATGGTTGGTTGTGGCAAGGGAAAGAAGTAGCCGAACTATGGCTGGTTTGACAACGGGACTGAAGGTTTTGGTGTAGTCCACACCGGGTTGTTGGTGAAAACCTTTGGCCACAAGTCGAGCCTTGTATTTCTGAATGGTGTTGTCGGGATTGTATTTAATGCGAAAGATCCACTTGCACCCGACAATGTTGTGAGCTGTGGTAGGAGGAACCAAGGACCAAGTGTTGTTGCGGATTAGAGCTTGGAACTCGTCAATCATGGCATTATTCCAATGGGAAATGGATAGGGCTTGTTTGGTGGTGGTGGGAAGGCTTGTGAGAGAGGTGAGGACGGATAGGTTGGCATACTTGGGGTTGGGTTTGGTGATGCCATGGGATAGTCTAGGGGTGATAGTGTGGGTGGGAGGTGGAGGGGATGGGGGGTTAGGAGTGGGTGGTGTAATATCAAGTAGGGATGGGGGTGGGGTTTCATTAGGGGTGGGATTGGGAGAAGGATGGGTTGGGGAGGGAGGACTGGGGGGAGGAGGAGGGGGGTAAGGTTTGGGGGGGAGGTAGGATAGAAGAGGTAGTATCAAGAATGGGGAGGAACATGGTGTGCCATTCAGAGGGAGGAGGAGTGGAGGCAGTGGGGGAAGTGGTGGTGAGGGAGGTATATGGGAAGGTGGTTTCAACAAAGCGGACATGGCGGGAGGTGTAGACTTGATGGGAGGTGGGGTCAAGGCAGTAATACGCACTTTACGTGAGTGAGTAACCAACGAAGATGCATGGGATGGATTTTGGGGCTATCTTGTGGGTGGTGTATGGGCGAAGCCAGGGATAACAGAGGCAACCAAAGCTACGTAACTTGGTGTAGTTTGGAGGGGAGCGAAAAAGGCAGAGGTAGGGGGAATCATTATTTAGGGTGGGGGTAGGTAATCTATTTATGAGGTAGGTGGCAGTGGTGAGAGCATAGGGCCAAAAGGTGAGGGGTAGGTTGGCATGGGAAAGGAGGGTGAGGCCCGTTTCAACAATGTGGCAGTGACGACGTTCGGCGTACCCGTTGTGTTCAGGAGTGTGAGGGGGTGTAGTAAGGTGGGTGATTTCGTTTTGACCAAGGGTGGGTGTGAGTTTGAGGTATTCACCCCCATTGTCGGAGTAGATTTGAATGATGGGACGTTTGAAGTATTTTTCGACTAAAGTTTTGAAGCGGAGGAAGGTGTTGTAGGTGTCGGATTTGTGTTTGAGAGGATAAAACCAAATGTATTTAGTGAAGTGATCGACAAAGATGACATAGTATTTAAAGTTGTCGAGTGAGTGAATTGGAGAGGTCCATACATCTAAAAAAATGAGATCAAGGGGGGCATGAGAGATAAGAGTAGAAGATGCAAATGGTAGCTTGTGGCTTTTATTAATGAAGCAAGAATTACAAGGAGGTAAACTAGAGGAAATAGATAAGCTGAACTTGCTATGTAATAAACTAAGAACGGGGGAAGAGGGATGTCCTAATCTATGATGCCACAGCTGCGTGGAGAGAGAGCTTGAATGGGCGGAGGGTGCCAAATGTAGATGCCATCCTTAAGGTTTCCATGGATAAGTGTTTGACTCGTGGCTTTGTCCTTGATAAGAAAAGAAGATTGTGAGAATTCAATGATGGCATTGTTGTCATGACAAAATTGAGACATGGATAGAATATTACGATTAATAAGAGGGACATGTAAGACACTATTAAATTTAAGAAGAGAAGAGGATGTGGGGAGAGAGAAGGAACCTATGTGGGAAATCGGAAGAGAAGAACCATCGCCGATAATGACGTCATCACTGCCATTGTAGGGTGTGGAAGGGCTAGGTTGGAAAGATCGTTGGTGATGTGGTTGGTTGCACCACTATCGATAAGACATGAGGGAGGGGGAGGGGGGTTGGGATGGGATGCGGTGTGGGCTTGGGGGTTAGGGTTTGGATTACGGTTTTGGCAATGAAGGGGAGGGAAGTTAACGGTGGGGTGGTCGCGTTTGAATTGGCGACATTGGGAGATAACATGTCCAATGTTACGTCAGTATTGGCACTTGTCGTTAAAGGGGCGAGGTGAGTAGTTTGAGCTATGGGATGGGGAGGGATTGGGGTTGCGGTAAGAGTTACGGTTAGGTGATGGACGGGTGTGGGCGGTAAAGGCAGTGGTGGGGAGGGGGGAGGGGGCGGTGGATTGTTTTAGGGTGAGTTCATGTTGGATGAGTTTTTCGTGTAGGGCTTCAAAGGAGATAGGGTTATCTCGGGCTCTAGTGGTGTCTATGACAGGTTTGAAGATTTCATAGTCCAAACCTTTTAGGATGGTGTAGATTATATCCTCGGGATCCATGGGTTACCAAGGATGGCAAGCTTATCGGTGTAGGTTTTGACGGCATTCATGTAATCAGAGATGGATAGTTAGTTGGGTTTTGGTGAGGTTTGCAAGGTTGTCTTTGATTTGGAGGATGTGGCCTCGGGAGGGGTTGGCATAGGTGGTTTTGAGGATGGTCCAAGCTTCGTGGGATGTTTTGGCTTGGTGAACAAGGGGAGCAATAGCGGGATCTAAGGTACCTATGAGGGCTCCAAGGATAAGGTGGTCTTGACGAGACCAAGTAATGGCTGCCGTATTGGGAGTAGTGGTGGTGGTGGCTAGTTTTGTCGGTTCATTGTCGGTTTCAACGGTGACTGGGGTGTTGGTGGTGATGTTGTCCTCGGGTTTTGGGTGGGTGCCATTGACAAACTTTAAGAGGTCGAGGCCAAAGAGGATAGAGGTGATTTGGGATGCCCATGTGAGATAGGTTAGGGGGTAAGGGTGCGACAATAGGATAGGTTTACAAGGAAGAGAGGTTGGTTGGGTTGGCAGCGTTTGGAATGGTGGAGGAAGCTCCGGCCATTTCAAGGGAGGGGTGGGGCTGCCGAAAAGGAGAGGGAGGGTTTTAAGGCTTTTGGTTTGAATCTTATTGCTCTGATACCATGTAAAGTTTTGGAAAAGCCTTAGCTTGTTTATTCACAATTGTGTCAATATATAGTTACAATAGAGGAGACCTAACTATACAAGGATTGTGAAATCTCAACTTTACAAGGAGAATAATATGTTTCCTAATCTATGCAAGGCACAATATTTACCAAATAAAATAAGGAGAATTAGATTAGGAAACTACATCAGGATTCCATAACAGATTAGGAGCTGGTCGAACCACGAGGCGGGCGCCTTGGCATGGGCCAGGCGGGCGCCTGACAAGCAGTAGCTGCGGCCGAGGGAGACAGGCCATGAGGCGGCCGCTTGGCACAGGATGAGGCGGGCGCCTAGCGATCAGTAGCTTCGGTCTCATCAGAACAGCCTTGAGGCGGGCGCCTGGTTTGGAGTGAGGCGGGCGCCTCAGAGTCAGTGGCTTCAGACTTGGATTGGTGTCGTTCAGTGACCTCCATAGCATCATCCTTAATAATGTCAAGGATGCCTAAGAATTACAAACCAAGACCTGGGAAGGTCAATAACTCCTCTGTACTCAACATTGTTGCTGGTTCTGCTAACAGAATTACTTCTTCGGAATCCATAAATGGAAGTTGTAGCGTTGATATTTTTATTGAATAACAGAGTCGCCACTTATCATTTATGTAGGAAAACAATAAGAAAAACCTTTTTATGTTTAAAGATATTTGAGGGTTCGGGGGTTAAGTTATGGAATAGGAAGGTCGAGGAGCACTCATTCCACCCAATCCGAAGATCGGTCTTGCCAATTGAGTAATATCAATATTTTCAATAATTAAATAAGAAAACCCTAATTAATTTCTTAATTAGGAATGCCGGATTGTATGCTTCGAGATCACCTCCATGGATTGAAGGGACTCTAGGCTAATCCTTTTGATGGGATTACACTACTCTAAAAGCCAATAGAGAGGTTGAGAAGAAGAATAGAAGTATAGGAGTTTACCTAGCGTTTGGAGAGTATTTGATTTAGAACGTGGTTCTAAGATGTCTTCTCGGTCGAGAAGTGATTCGGGCAGAGCTTCGCCTTGATTTTAGGCTTGAGCCTTGATCTTCGTCAATCAACGTGGTTGATGGACGAATTTAGGAGTTGTTTATGAGTGATTTGAAGGAGTCTTTCGTGGAAAGAAACCAATAAATTGTGTGTGTTGTGTGTTTTCGATCATGGATCGGGGACCTCTGAAATATTGAAAGCTATCAGGTATTTATAGGGGTTTAAGAGGTGGATGGATGACTTGGTCACCAAGATTAGGAGACTCAAGGAAGGTTCCAGAACTCAACTGTGATTGGATGACCTGATTGATAAGGTTTTATCCAGAAAAGAGGTTGAAACGGAGAAGGAAAGTGATTCTGCATATCCTGCAGAGGGCTTGTCTCGCGCAAGACACGTATGTCCCATGCGAGACAACTAGTCGGTTGACCATTTTGTCCTCTTCAGTTATTCCGTTAGTCAGTTAGGTCCCAAAACTAACGAGGTTAGTTAGAAACTTAACGAAACATGACGAAACTAATATGCTTTTAGCAAAACACAAAAAGAGAGACGAAGAGTAGTGTAATCATGAATTATTGGTTCAGAATGGGGTGTCTACAGAAGCACATCTAACTACATCCCCACTGTTGCTCTAGCTTCCACTGGTATCACCACTTCTCACCTACAACAACTCTTACACATGTTTAATGTGCCTACAAGCATCTCAGACACAGTATCAGCAGGTATGAGTTTCTCTAATACAAGTATTGTTAATACTACATGCTTGAGTTCCTTTTCAAATGATAATACTCAATGGATTATAGATAGTGGGTCGACAAATCACATCACATCCTCTTTCCAATCTCTCATTGATCCCATTCCTATCTCTTCATACATACACCTTCCCAATAGACAAAAGTCTCATATCACTCACAAAGGGAAAATCATTTTGACAGACTACATTACCATGTTCGCTGTATGTGCCTGAGTTTGATTTTAATATATTATTTGTTAGCAAAATAACTAGAGACAGCAAGACAATTGAAACCATCATTAAAAATGACGGTCATCGGAAGGGATTGGCCGGATAAACCCCCTTTTTCACTCTGGGGCTATCGCACCTCCGTCCGTACCGCCACCAGAGAAACCCCATACACCCTAGCCTATGGAATGGAAGCAATATTTTCTATTAAGTTAGAGGTACCTTCACTATGGGTTCTCCTTGAAAACCAAGTGAAGGAAGTTGAATGGTTGAGAAATAGATATGAGGAATTAGCTTTGCTAGATGAGAGAAGACTCAAAGCCACCGAACATATCCATGCATATCAGAGAAGAATGGCTAGGGTATTCAACATGAAAGTCAAGCCCATGAACATCAAAGTAGGGTACCTCGTGCTATGCGAACACCATCCCGGACTTTTCAACCCTTCGGGAAAGTGGGGACCTAGATAGATTGGCCCTTACATCGTCAAGAATAATATTCTCTGGATGAGTAGTTCAACTTGCTGATTTAGATGGAGATCAGCTGTCGAAGCCCGTCAACATGGATAAGCTCAAGAGATACTACTGTAAGTAACCCAATCTGGCTCGCAATTTCCCTAAATGCATCAAAAGGAATTTTTAGGGCTTCTCAATGATAAAAACATGTTTAAGGGCCTTCTGTGCATTAATTTAATCATTATAAGTGAGGAAGGACCATACTAGCGTAAGAAACCTTAAAAGGACCTCGCTAGAATGCTAAAAAGGTGAAAACATCTTATCCTGATATCTTCTAGAAACAGTTGAGGCGGATAGGAAGGCCTTTCGTGCGGCGCCTTTGGTCACTTAAAGGGTTGTCCACGCGGCCTCTTTAGGAGGTGGGCATCAACTATAAATAGAACTCTTTTCTATCCATTTTAAGGATCCTGGATACAAACTCTGGGGAACCTACCCAAATTGAGACAACCCTTTCTCCCTCCTACAAATTTACACAAAAATAATCTCTCTCCTACCCAAATCAAGTACCATGGATGAATTTGGAAGAAAGCTTAGCTCAAGCAACCAATCTAAGAAGATAGAAGTGAACCTTGATAGCTTAATCATTAGTAAACTCTCCTTCTCCTCTCCTTCTTTACTTTAAAGTCACAAGTTATTTGTTCTTGCTATATATTGAAATATTGTGATTTAAACCTATTATTATTGATTTGCTTATGAAATCACTGATGATACCAATTGGGTTCTCTCCCTAGTAGAGCATACAATCATTAATTTGGTCATTAAGTATGCTTGAGGATTGAATCCATAAGGTTGATGTGATTTACCCTTTAGAAATTATTCACATGTCAATTACTTAATGTAGATCTCTATTATTTGCTTCTTGCTTTCATCTTCTTAGCTTGATTTTACAAATGATATCAATTAGTTCATCTCCTCATGATATCATACATCCATTAAATTGAAAATGTAGTATGTTTTAGGAAATGACTATGAGATTGATGTAACTCCTTTTAAGGCTCCGTTTGTTTCGACGTAAAACGTTTTCCAGAAAACGTTTTCCGGAAAATATTTTTCTGTAAAATGTTTTCCTGTAAAATGTTTTACGGAGGTAAGGCGTAAAATGTTTTACGGAGAAATGGTGTAAAATGTTTTCGGGTGTTTGGTAAGAAAAATATTTTTCGGAAGGACATAAAATGTTTTATTAAAAAAAATTTTTTTAATCATTTTTTGTAACCACCCCACCCACCCCCCGCCTACCCCACCCCACCACCCACCCCCCACCCACCCACCCACCCCCATCCCCCACCCCTACCCCCCACCCAATTTTTTTTATTTTCTTTTGTAACACCCACCCCTTGCCTACCCCCACCCACCCACCCTCCACCCCCCACCCAATTTTTTTTTTATTTTTGTAATCGCCCCACCCACCCCCTGCCTAGCCCCCCCACCCACCCCCAAGTTTTTTTTTTGTAAATTTTTTTTTGGGGGGTGGGGTGGGTGGGGGGTGGGGTAGGCAGGGGGTGGGTAGGGCAGTTACAAAAAAAAATAATTTTTTTTTTGGGTGGGTGGGGGGTGGGGTAAGCGAGGGTGGGTGGCATTACAAAAAAATAATTTTTTTTTGGGGGGGGGTGGGGGGGGTGGGGTAGGCAGGGGGTGGGTGGGGCGGTTACAAAAAAAAATTAAATTTTTTTTTGGGGGGTGGGGGTGGGGTAGGCAGGGGGTGGGTGGGGCGTTTACAAAAAAAATAAATTTGGGGTGGGGGGTGGGTGGGGGTACGCAGGAGGTGGGGTACGCAGGGGGTGGGGTAGGGGTATTTTTTTATTATTTTTAATTATTATTATTATGTTGTACCTTGTGAAATATGAGTTGTACATGAGGGGCACCATTTTTCGGAAAATGTTTTACTTAGGACAAGGTCAGTAAGTCGTTTTACTTAGAAAGGGCGTAAAATGTTTTCCGAAAAAAGTTTTCTCCATTTTTCGAAAAACAATCAAACAGCGGAAAACGAGTTATTTTTCGAAAAACATTTTCCGGAGGCTCAACCAAACGGCGTAAAACGAGTTATTTTCCGAAAAACGTTTTCCGAAAAATGTTTTACGGCGAAACAAACGGAGCCTAAGTTTCTGTATTATCTATAATCTGTTTATTTCTGTTTAGTTTTCAGTTTCAGTTTCTCTTTCTTTACAAAATTTGACTTAGAGGCATATAAGCCACCAACTCTTTTCTCCAGTCTGTGCTGCCCGTTTTGCCAAGGACAGCCAATGACCAGTCTGCAGTATGTTTCTTCATTTTTATGTTAAAATCTCTTTTCCTTTCAATGTTTCCTACTTAAAACTGATTTTCCAAATGATGAACTTGTTTTATAAAATCTTAATTTGCATATTTTGACTTAAAACACATACACACACATTTTGACTAGGAAGACTCGTAGCTATTAGACACCTAGGGTAAGCTCTTGATACTCTTTCCAAGGTGTAAAGTGACTTCCAGGCTAACTTTTTCAATGTTTTGGCTTACAAAAACAGCGTGCCGAATCTCTTTACATTATTAGGCTCCGTCTCACTTGCATAAAAATATTTCCAAACCACCCATGCAATCGTTGCATCGAATCGGGACAATTTCAACTACACATAGCTCCGGCCTTTTCCCCATAAAATAAAACAAAGCATAAGAAAACAAGCCTGTTAGATTGAAAATATGCAAGGACAGTCTAGGTAAAAACCAGGGTGTGCATGATTTTTTTTGGAATCAGGCCGGGACACGTACGAGACTACCTTGTCTCGTACATGAAATCCTCTCTAGAAATTTTATTTTTTTGCTCTTTTATCAACTCGAACTACGAATACCTGAGCCTCTTATTAAATTGATGTAAAAGAGGAACGTAGACAACCTTTGACTTTGATCTAATAAATAAATAAATAAAATGAAATCATGTCTTTAATATTAATTGAATGCATTTATTGATAACGAAAGAAAAATTCTAATCATTACGACATACTTGCTAATGCAAAATTCTCGAGTCAAAGTACATGACGGAAAACTGGCATGACCTCGACTGATTTAGGTCCACGAAGGATCCTGACTCGACACGTTGACTGGGGTTTGACCGACACGAGGTATACACTGATGTGGCATGACACAGACCAAACCAAAAACCAACCAATTCTCGGACAAAAATGTGTGTCATGGACAAGTGCATGGTCGATACAAGGGTAAACCAATGGCTGTTTGGATTGTCCCGTGCTCGCACCGAGAGGCATAGTAAGGCCTCCCGGGCTGCTACTGAGATTTCTCGGGTTAAGGACGTTGTGTGCAGTGTACGGACAAAGTGCGCATAGTGTGCGGCAGTCTAAATTCCTTTCTTGAGTAAAAATAGAGATTTACAAATGTGTCTTAAAGACATGATGCATGCAAAAGATTTTGAAAATAATTTATTTTAAAACATTTTCAGAAATGTTTTGAAAGCATATAAGCACATAAGCACATAAGAGTTGACCAGTCAAAGGGAGGACTGCTCCCTTTGAAAGTCAAAGTTATTGGTCAAAGCTTTATCGTAAGGGAGGAATGCCTCCCTTTTCAAACATCACAAGTCCATGGTTAAATAGTCAAACTTTGACTTTTCTGGCATGGTCAAACAATAGCAAGATATCATAGAAAGGCAAATTTGTATAAGAAAAGACACATAAATACACAAAGTTCAAGTAATGGGACGGAAGCTTGTCCCACAAAAGCTAAAAAAGGACGAGTTTTTTTTTTGAAAAAACAAGTTTTAAAGCTTATTCCCCAACGGAGTCGCCACTGTGATATACCCCGATCCGATTTGGCCCAACATTTTGGAGTTTCAAATGATTTCTGGAATTGGGTCAATCCTAGCGAACTTAAAAAACAAACGGAGTCGCCACGCCATTTTAGTTTAGGGCCAAAACTTTGAAAAATGCCCGAAAATAGAGAAATGAGTTCGGAGGTCATGTTACACTCCAGGAAGAACGTTTGGCGTTCACCCGGAATGCCTCGTAAGACGAGACTTCCAAACTTGAAAACAACGTGTGTGTGTTTTTAAAATAGGTTTGACTAAAGGACTTTCTGAAATTAAGATATGTTTACTGGACTGGACTGCAAATGGTGCAAAACAATGCTGAACTGGAAAAAACAGAAGAAACTGAAAATGTATGCAGACTACAATATCATCCGCGTGGATGAAATTGAAGGGGCAATTTCATCCGCGCGGATCACTCTGCAATATAACTTTTTATAGATTTTCGCCCGTCTCTCGTAATTTCCAGAAAGTTAACTGGATTTACACTTGATCGATGCTAATGTAAAAAATAGTAAAGCAAGGAATGTTTGAATTTTAGCATCCATGCTTGTCCTTTCTCTCCCTAGACATGATTAGTGATCATCTAAGAGTGATTAATGATGAATCAACTATATCAAGCCATCATGGGGGTACATTAGGAATTGAAGAACTTCATTTGCAAAGGGATGGGGGAATTAACATGTAAGCAAGTAAATATGTAAAGTAAACACAAGGATTAACATGTGATGTATCAACTTTTAGAGTAGATCTCTAAGGTGGTCATAAGAAGTGACCATCCTTGAGATCTAGGCTCAAGTGTATCAACTACATCTTTGGTTGACCAAAATGTGAGTCTAGATGATATTCATCTATGGAAATGTTTCCAAGGTGAGCATCTTAGACTAGGGAAAGGACATTTACAAGGAAGTAAATACTTGTGAAGTAAAGGGACATGGGAGATGACATAAATAGTAAAAAATGTGGATCTTTTATAGAGAATCATCCATGGAGATGAACTCTATGGAGATCCTCTTAGATCCAAGGATAAGAAGGAAGGGGATGAACAATAAGTAAGTGAACAAAAGGCAACAAGATTATATCATTTTAGACATGGAATAGATGCATGAATAAAGAGGGTTTAGGTAAGGAGAATGAGGGTTTACCAATGGTTACACCCTATCTTCTTGGCTTTGTGTTTGGGCTTGAGGAGTATCAATGCTTATGTATGATTTTGTGTTTGATTTGTGTTTGGTTTTGTGTCTAGGGCTGTTTTGAGAGCTTAATTCAGCAGTGTAACAGTAAGGAAGTGAATTTGTTGCCTTTGAAAATGAAGCAGAAGGGCTCAATTTATAGTTTAGCTGGGGGTACAATTCCATCCACGTGGATGAATTCGATATGACAATTTCATCCGCGCGGACAAAATTATCAGCGTGCCTGATTTTTGCAGAAAAGCATTTTGGCAGCTTCTATTTAGTCAAATTTACTTTTTACTTGAAAATTACGCTTTCCAGCGAGGCCATTGGCCATTTTTTTTATTCCTAATAAGTCCTTCCTCATCCAAATTGTCTAAAATAATGCCCGAAATGCCCCTAAATGATTATAAATTATTAAATTGAACTGACGGAACACTAACGACCGAGATTGGGGCACTTACACTACCCTAAACACAATTTGAGAAAAATTCAAAAATGAAAGGAAAAGAATCTGAGGATGAAACCGCTGACGAGGTTTCATTTTTGGCTGACCCCCTTCTTCTTCGACCGCACCTCCTGCCTTCAAAAGCAAGAAGAGCGTTCCTAGAAAAATCACGGTCAAACCTAAAATGACCACCTTTGTCAAGGCCAAAACCTCAGTCCCAAAAGCAAATGCTAATCCTAAGAATAGTAAGGAGTATGTTAAACCAAAGTTTGCTCAAAGCTTTCATCACTGCTCTGTGTGTGATGGTTCTGGTCACAAGGCTGCATAATGCATTTTGAGGTTCACACCCAATGCCAGAAAGCATAATCCACCTTCTGTCAAACAGGTGTGGGTTATCAAAAGATTTTAACCTCAGGACCCAAAATCAAATGAATGGTATCTTGACAATGGATGTTCAAGACACATGACTGGAGATAGATCATTATTGGAAAATGTCATTGAAGCAAGCGGTCCATCTATAACCTTTGGTGACAATAATAAAGGAAAAACTGTTGGCTATGGAACTATTAGGAGAGGAAACCTCACCATTGAAAAGGTTTCACTTGTTGAAGGACTCAAGCACAACCTCCTATCAATTTCTCAATTCTGTGATAAACGAATGCACTGCAACTTCACTTTATCAAATTGCTTTATCAAGGATGGCATCTCCGGAGTCACATTACTCACAGGGATTCGTAAGAGTAATATTTACATCATTGATTTAAATTCTACATGTCGTATTACTAATCTCTGTTTTGTAGCTAAAAATGTGAGCGAAAATAGTTGGCTATGTGAAATTACCCGGGATCCGGCTCGCGCGTGGAGGGGCCCCTGTGCATCTCGCATTTTTGTTTGCGTCGCGTTTCGGGAATGTCGCCCGGATCCGAGAGGCAGCGCGTTCGCGCCCCGGCATCTAGCTTATTCCGCTTTTCGCGTTAGTTGGGAGGTGTCTCTCCGTTGTTTTTGCTTGTAGAGTCGCCACACCATTTTTATTAAGCCCAAAACATTGAAAAAGGGCATCAGTTTAAAAATAAACTGTTTTTGTTGTGTGATGAGATTTTGAGTTCGGAGGTCAGATGACTCCTCGGGAAGAGAATATTAGAACCTTAGAGCTCACCCGAGTCGCCTCGTAAAAATGAGTCTTTCGGATACCCCTAATATTCTTTAACTGTTGTGTGTGTGTGTGTATGTGCTTTTAAAAATGCATGCTGTGTCGGATGTCTACATTGTACACTGCTTTATTGAAATGTATTGAAATAGTATAGGAAGGAAGTCTTACCAATGTTGGTTCGTGTCTGTCTTCCGCAGGGGAATAGTGTTTGAGGTCGGAATAGTGTTTCCGGTACAGACCGGGATTGCTTCGAAAAAGGGGCCGGTTGTCTGCGGACAGAGTTTCGGCGTGCGTTGGGATCGCAGGGATCACTCGGGCAGAGGTTCGGCGTGCATTGGAATCGTTGGTTGGATTCGGGCAGAGGTTCGGCGTGGTTTGGGATCGTTGGTTGGATTCGGGCAGAGGTTCGGCGTGGTTTGGGATCGCCGGTTTGACTCGGAAAGAGTCGGGATGCCGCCGTCATTTGACTTGGTCAAGGTGACGTTGGGGGCGTGCTCTTGAAAAGTGCGTAGCTTGATGGAGGTCTTGATCGACATTCAAACTTTTGACTTTTTGTGTGTTTTTAGACCAGATCAATTAAGGTTTCCTACGTTCCCCCGGACTAGAGGGCTCAGGTCTGCGTAGTTCGACACTATATGGAGTGCCAAGAGATGCACAATTGTTCTTCTTTAGGCGAAGTATCTGCGGAGTTTGCTTCCGTTGACTGGATTCATGAATGGATTGCCATCTAGGTCTGTCAGCTTCATGGCACCTCCGGAGAAGATCTTTTGAACCACGAAAGGGCCGATCCATATTGGTTCCCATTTTCCCAGTGGGTTGGTTCAAGTGGGAGGCTTTTCTTTGAGTACAAGGTCGCCTTCTCTGATGTCTCGGGATTTGACTTTCTTGTCGAAAGCTCTAGCCATTCTGCTTTGGTAGGCTCGGACGTGTTCCATGGCCTTTAGTCGTCACTCGTCTAGCAGAGCCAATTCGTCGTGTCGGCTCTGGAGCCATTCGACTTCGTTGATGTCATTTTCCAGCAGCACTCGGAGTGAGGGAATTTCCAATTCAATGGGAAGGACTGCTTCCATCCCGTTTGTCAGGGCGAATGGAGTTTCTCCCGTGCCCGTTTTGACTGATGTTCGGTAGCCCCAAAGTACAAGGTGCAGCTTTTCGGGCCAATCCCATCCTCGGGTGGTCATTTTCCGGATGATCCGTTCGAGAGTCTTGTTTGCTGCTTCTACGGTGCCATTTGTTTGTGGCCGGTAGGGAGAAGACTTGTGGCGTGTGATCTTGAATTCGGCCAGCAATTTATCGCATTCCCCTTCGAAGTGGGAGCCGTTGTCTGATATGACCTCGTTCGAGATGCCATATCGGCAGATGATGTTTTCCCTGAGGAAATGCGCGACTTTCTTGGAGGTGAGCACCTTGTAAGACTTGGCTTTGACCCATTTGGTGAAGTAGTCGATGGCTGCTAAGATGAACTCGTGACCGTTGCTGCCTGGCGGAGCAATTTTTCCAATGACGTCAATTCCCCATGTGACGAAGGGCCAGGGTGTAGTCATGCAGTAGAGGTCGTGAGGGGGTAGGTGATTGAGGTTGGAGAACCGTTGACACTTGTCGCAGCTTCAGACAAAGTGGATGCAGTCTGCCTCCATGGAGATCCAGTAGTAGCCCATCCTGAAAATGATTTGCATCAGGGCTCTGGCGTTCATGTGGGAATCGCAAGCCCCATTGTGGACTTCGTTTATGAACTCGCTTGCTTCTTCTTGGCTGATGCAGCGTAGGAGTGGTCCTTGGTAGTGTTTTTTGTACAGCATGTCCCCAAGGATGACGAAGTGGGAGGCGAGGCATTTTAGGGCCATGATGCTCTTGGCCTTAACCCCTTCCCTGTGTTGGCCTTTCTCATTCACGAAGGCGGTTTCCCCGTTCTTGAGGTATTGGAAGATCTGGTTGTACCATGGCTCATTGATGGACTTGGGTTCTGGTTCGATCTCGCAACAGTAGGCAGGAATTTCCTTTCGTCCGACTTTGAAGGGCTTGATTGCTTTTCCCTCAGGGATTTCCACGAGTGAAGCCAAGGTGGCTAAGGCGTCTGCGAACCGGTTTCGGTCTCTCGGCAAGTAGTGGAAGGTGACCTCTTCGAATTGTGTGATGAGGTCCTCCATGCAGGCGTGGTACTTTTGCAAGCCTGGGTCTATGGTTTTCCATTTGTTGGAAACTTGGTTGATGATCAGGGCTGAGTCCCCATAGACCTCAAGTTTCTGGACATTCCTTTCGAGTGCGGCCTGTAGTCCGGCGGCGCAGGCTTCATATTCGGCGGCATTGTTGGTTACCTCGAAATTGAGCTTTATGGCGATTGGGGTGTGCTCGTCCTTGGGATCGACCAAGAGCATACCGATGTCGTTTCCTCTTTTGTTGGCTGCTCCATCGAAGAACAGTTGCCACCGATTTTCGCCTTCGAGTGCGAAGATTCCTTCGTCTGGAAATTGTGGTTCAGGGCCTCGAGCCTCGTCGGTTGGGAAGTCAGCCAGTTGTTCAGCCATTGCCCGTCCCTTGATTGACTTTTGGTTCACGTACTTGATATCAAACTCCGCTAGGAAGAAAGACCATTTGGCGAGCCTCATTGACAGAGATGGTTTGTCGAAGAGGTATTTGACTGGGTCCATTTTGGAAACCAAGTGTACCGTGTGCGACTGCATGTAGTGCCGTAATTTTCCTACAACCCATACCAGAGCTGCGCAGGTTTTCTCGAGAGCTGAGTAGTTGAGTTCGCTGCCTTGAAACTTTTGACTGACGAAGTAGATAGCGTTCTCGACTCGTGACTCTTTATTTTCTTGACAGAGCATGGCTCCAACTGCGGTGTCAGTCACAGTTAGGTATAGCAACAGTGGTTTCTCCTCATGGGGAGGACAGAGAATCGGAGGACTCACAAGGTACGCCTTTATTTCTTCAAAGTCATCTTGACATTCTGAGTTCCATTCGACGTCGGCATTTTTCTTCATCAGTTTGAAGATTGGCTCGCACATGGAGGTCAATTAGTTGACGAAACGGCTGATATACTGCAGGCGGCCCATGAAGCTTTTCACCTCTGTTTGAGTTTGCGGTGGTCTCATTTCGATGATGGCCTTGATCTTTTGAGGATCAACCTCGATGCCTCTCTCGGTGACCATGTATCCCAAAACCTTACCTCGGCTGACCCCAAATGTGCATTTGGCAGGGTTTAACCTCATTGAGTATTTTTAAAGGCGATTGAAGAACTTTCTCAGGTCTGTGAGGTGTTGTCCGTCTGATCCCTTTGAGTGGATGATCATGTCATCGAAGTACACTTCGATCTCTTTGTGGATCATATCGTGGAAGAGGGCAGTTGCTACCCATTGGTAGGTAGCCCCAGCGTTCTTTAGTCCGAACGGCATTACTGTGTAGCAGTAGGTTCCCCATGGGGTTGTGAAAGCTGTCTTTTCTTGATCTTCTTCGGCCATCTTGATTTGATTGTAGCCGGCAAACCCGTCCACGAAGGACTTGACATCAAAATTGGCTGTAGTGTCTACCAACATGTCGATGTTGGGTAGTGGAAAGTCGTCCTTGGGACTTGCTTTGTTGAGATCTCGGAAGTCCACGCAGCAGCGCACTTTTCCGTTGGCCTTGGTGACCGTGACTATATTGGAGAGCCATGTGGGGTATTCAATCACCCTGATGAAGCCGACGCGGAGCATCTTCTCGATCTCTTCCTTGACTTGTAAAGACCATTCTGGCTTGATTCGGCGTAGTTTTTTCTTGATGGGCTTAGCCTCGGGATTCAAGGGAATTCGGTATTCTACAATGTTTGGATCTAATCTGGGCATGTCTCGGTAAGACCAAGCGAACACGTCCACGAATTCTTTGAGCAGTACAGTCAATGCATCTTGCTCTGTGCCAGTGAAGAAACTTCCGATTTGCGTCTCTTTTGGCTCTTTAGCAGTTCCCAAATTCACTTTGGTTAAAACCTCCTCGGCAGCTTAGGCCCGGTTTTTCTCTCGTTTGACAACATGCTTAAAGATGTGCTTAATGTACTGTTCGTTTAATGTGTCTGCTTCTTTATCAAGTGAATCGTTATTAACTGTTTGTGTGTTAGTTAATTTATCAGTTGTTAAAGATGCAATGAGAGGATACTCGGAAAGATCGAAGCATTCATTAAGAGCATACGGGAATACATTATTGGCAATGAGTTCGTAATCTTCTGGCGTGAGGCCATCAGATGACTCGAGAGACTCAAATTCAAAGATAATGGACTCGGGATGGGTTTTGACACTGGACTCTAGGACTCGAGGGGTCAGACCAAGTTGTTCGATCATGTCCTTTTTGCTGGCGGTGGGTCCGGAGAAGGTGGCCCAGTTATTGAGTGGCAATGAGCTTGATAGGAGGCGGGGTTTGAAAGGCTTTGTGTCACCGTTCCTGATCATGGCTATCACAGAGTTATCAGAAACAAAATCGATCAGGTCTGGCATCTCGATTTCTTCATTGAAGAGCAGGTGGAGCAGTGGCTCGTTCCAAGCATCGTCTGCGGAGTCTTTTGCTTTTGTCTTGGGCATTACTAGCTCGAATGCAGACTCGTCCCGCTTGTTGGGGACAGGGGTGTTGACAGAGAGTTTTTCGAGTTCTTCTGCCAGAGAGGGGGTTTTCCCGAACCAAAATTCATTGTGAATAGTGGTGGTCGTGGGTCCCGGCAGAGTTGGTGCATCAAGAAATGCTCTTCTAACTGGATTTGGCTTAAGGCCTCTGAATCTTGCCAGGTTCCGCTGGAGCTTGTCCATGGTTGTCGGCCAACTTTGTTTGGCGTTGATCGACTTTGTCCCCTTTTCTGTGTCTTCATTCAAACTGCCGGCCTTCTTTGTGAAGTACTTGGTCATGTCGAAGCTGTAAGGGCGAAGATCGGAGGTTGTGTGCAAGCCTCTTTTGTTATCTGCGGAGCGTTTCCGCGCAGCTCGTTTGTCTTCCGCAATGTGTTCGGGAGTAGGAATGTATCCCAAGCCATGGAGGGTATTCTGCTCTTTAATATTGATGATTTGTTGGGTACCCTGATGGCATTTTCCCAAACAGAGCCCCGGGATGTAGTTCATGTGCTTCATCATTTTCATCGGGGGAGGGATCTTGTCCCAAATTAAAGGCAGGTCTATGTGGCATATCTGGGCCTTTGGCCTTTCGATGGTGAACCCTGTTAGCATCATGCCATCATTGTCGTGTTTGATCTCTAAGACCGGGACGCCGTTTGTGTCGGTCCTTTCGGTGACTACGCTATCACCGTAGATGATGGTTAGATCTGTTCCTTGGATGAACTTTACACATTGATGGAGCGTGGATGCCACCCCATTGATCTGGTGTAGCCAAGGGCGTCCCAAGATGGCAGTGAATGTGATCGGGATGTCGATGACTTGGAAGTCGGTCGGTACCATTTGTTTTCCGAACCACAGGTTCAAGGTGGCTATTCCCAAGACTGGGCGAGACGTTGAGTCGTATGCCTTGATTGCCTGAGTTGAGGGCTTCGCATCACCGCTGATCCCTAGCAGGTCCATCATTTTGGATGGAAGGACGTTCATGGATGATCCCCCATCTACCAAGACTCGAGGGAGACGGTGCTCGTCCAGT
Organism: Adenophora triphylla var. japonica; assembly: GCA_022495995.1. Taxonomy (NCBI): domain Eukaryota; kingdom Viridiplantae; phylum Streptophyta; class Magnoliopsida; order Asterales; family Campanulaceae; genus Adenophora; species Adenophora triphylla. The sequence goes on from JAFEMH010002380.1 coordinate 294,099, forward strand.
TGAACTGTTATGTAGAGAGGCTCATTGTGGTCAGCCCCAAATTTTGGGAGGTTGAGCTCCGTGAAGGTGATGATGTTGCTGTAATTAGCATTGCCGATCATCTGAACCGCTTCATCAGGTGTCACCGTGATGGGAACCATGGTCTGGGCCAGGCTTTCTTCCAACTTGAACTTGTGTGGGTAAGATGAAGTGAGTAGGGACCAGAGCGAGATGTTAGCCTGAGTACGCTTGAGCTGAGCTAAGACAGGATCTTCAGCCTTTGGGTCGAGGGTTTCGGCTTCTTTGGCGTAGGGCCCCTTTTCAATTCGTGGCTCAGTTAAGGCTGGCCTTTTGTCTGCCCGTGGAGGATTCATCGGGATTTGACCGGAACGTGTCAGTACATTCACCTCTGGCCTTACTGCTTTGCTTGTCTCTCCTATCTCTGTAATGGGAGGGCCTTGGTTGGCGTAGGGCCAGACTACGCATTTCAATTCGTTCACCGTCATAGCTTTTGTGGAAACATCCACAGTGGCTTTGAGATCTTCCCAAGACAAGGGTTGAGGTATCTGGACCTTCGGGCCGTCGGTGGCGGTGCGGAGCTCGTCCCAGCTGATCATGGAGAAGACATTATCATGGCCATGTGCAGAGCTAGGCTGAGGAGATTTGCTGGAGTAGATGACGTAGTAGTCAAATTTTCCTGATGGTTCCCCGAGGGTTCCGACCGTGGGATCGCCGGATTCATACCTCTTCTTCAGTTTTTGTTGAGAAGAGGGTTTCTTCTTTCTTCGAGGACGGCCCTCGTTCATTTCATCTTGGAATTCCATTTCCAGACAAGCACTGCAATCCCAGACGTCCCACCAGATGTGTTCGTTGTTTGGCAGTGGTACCGGGACCTCAGGAGGCTGAATGGGCAGGCTTTCCCCCGGGGGGTCTTATGGCTTTATGTCGTAACTTCATGGCTCGTATGAGGGCAACAGGTTGACCTCTGGGAGGCAATGAGAGACGTTAGAAGCTGCATAAGCAGGCATGACTTGGGAAGCCCCAGGTAGTTGGGTGACTAATGTCCCGAAGTGGTGCATGGCACCTTCGATCTAGGCTTGTTGTTCACCTTGGCGTTTCTCAATAGCCATGAGGACCTGCCAAACTTCTTCCAATGTTGGGAAATTTCTTGGGGGTAAGGTCCCATTCTCATCGTTGTTATCCACTGACTTGGCCATGAGGAATTGACGGACTGTTCTGGTGACAGAGCTGGGAAGGAGGTTGGACCTTGCGGCTTTGACACTGGGAGACGGGTTCCCGGGTATTCTTGATCACTCTCTGTTAGCTAGAGGGGGTGACGGGCAAGGTTTAGACACGGGAAGGCCTTTTGGATAAAGGGGGAAAGCTCACGTGACATGCGGTTTCCCTTTTTTTTGTTGTTTTAATTTACTTAAAACGTGTTTTCTCAGAGTCCTAGGTAGGTTGGAAAAGATTGCACTTCTTTTTCGCAACTATGCTAGATCCTGGGTCAGTGGAGACCATCTGTGCGGCTATAAGCCCCTCGTTTTGCACCTGTATTTCGACATCCCAGGGTGGGCCGGCCGGGCGAGGGTCCTATAGGGCAAGCGGTTTCCACCGGCCTAAAAGAAAAAACCGAACCTAAGGACCGAGCCTGTCATGTTCGTTTTAATGCGTTAGCCATGTGAATAGTGAGCCGAGCCGGCACCTGAGTCAAGATCGGGTCGAGAGTTCGGCATGACCTCTCTTTACCTTGCTTGCGCAAGGGATCTATGACGTTAGGCGTTGGCTGGGTCGTATCGTCATGGCTGACGTATTAAAGGCTTGATGACATGGTGTCATGTGAGCATGGATGTATATCCGGGATGGAACATCGTCTGGGTGTAGCTTCGGAAAATCAAGATCAGGTCAAGATTTTAGCATGACCTTTCATCGCTTTGCTTGCGCAAGGGATCTTGAGTTCCGAGCTTCGACTCAGAAAATGGCCGGCATGGTATATGTATCCAGGCTGTATGACACGGACTGGGTAAAACCAACTGAGTCTGGACAGAGTGTGACTCAAGACTCAAACGTGCAGGGTTGACGCTTGGCTAGGATGGGATGTTTGGAATGATCCCGTGCGCGTCCGAGAGGCGTAGGAAGGCCAAACGAACTGCAACTGAGACCACCTCGGGTTAAAGGTTGTAGTGTGCAGTGTATCCGAGGCAGCAGTGCGCATAGCGTGCGGTGTAACCGAGGCAACAGTGTGAGTAGTGTGCGGTGTAACCGAGGCAGCAGTGCGCGTAGTGTGTGGTCTCTAAAATTCTTTTTCTGAGTAAAACAGAAGTTTTTGAAGAATTTTAAATGTATGTACACAGATGTATATTGATGCATTTTCTTTTTTGTATTTTTTTTTTGTAAAAATAAAAAAAAAGTAAAGCACATGCACACACACACAACAGTTAAAGAAAGGGGTAAAATGAAAGTTTGACCCTCATCATTGTTTTAAAAATCTTTTGTTTTGTTTAAAAGTTTTTAAAACAAAACATCCCCAGCGGAGTCGCCAACTGAAATTACCCGGGATCCAGCTCGCGCGCGGAGGGGCCCCCGTGCATCTCGCATTTTCGTTTGCGTCGCGTTTCGGGAATGTCGCTCGGATCCGAGAGGCAGCGCGTTCGCGCCCCGGCATCTGGCTTATTCCGCTTTTCGCGTTAGTTGGGAGGTGTCTCGCCGTTGTTTTTGCTTGTAGAGTCGCCACACCGTTTTTATTAAGCCCAAAACATTGAAAAATGGCATCAGTTTAAAAATAAACTGTTTTTGTTGTGTGATGAGATTTTGAGTTCGGAGGTCAGATGACTCCTCGGGAAGAGAATATTAGAATTTTAGAGCTCACCCTAGTCGCCTCGTAAAAACGAGTCTTTCGGATACCCCTAATATTCTTTAACTGTTGTGTGTGTGTGTGTGTATGTACTTTTAAAAATGCATGCTGTGTCGAATGTCTACATTGTACACTGCTTTATTGAAATGTATTGAAATAGTATAGGAAGGAAGCCTTACCAATGTTGGTTCATGTCTGTCTTTCGTAGGGGAATAGTGTTTGAGGTCGGAATAGTGTTTCCGGTACAGACCGGGATTGCTTCGGAAAAGGGGCCGGTTGTCTGCGGACAGAGTTTCGGCGTGCGTTGGGATCGCAGGGATCACTCGGGCAGAGGTTCGGCGTGCGTTGGAATCGTTGGTTGGATTCGGGCAGAGGTTCGGCGTGGTTTGGGATCGTTGGTTGGATTCGGGCAGAGGTTCGGCGTGGTTTGGGATCGCCGGTTTGACTCGAAAAGAGCCGGGACGCCTCGGGAAAGACCAGGCAAGGCCTCGGAGTACCACGAGGGGCCTCAGAGTACCTCGAGAGTGCCTCGGGGCAGCGCGGGAGCGTCGCGGGAGCGCTCGGGGAGGCTTCGGAGCACCGCGAGGGGGCTCGGAAGGCCTCGGAAGGATCCGAAAGGGGCCGGGAGTGCCCCGAAGGGTCTTAGAGGGGAGCCTGAAGGCTGGGGGGAGAGGAGAGAAGAGGGAATTGTGTGAAAATGAGGGAGGGGGAGCCCTCTATTTATAGTGCCAAAAAACTGCAAGAAGGTCCGTACGGACCTTCTAGGTAATCTAGTTTTTTGGTTTTCCTCGATTTGAGGGAATCTGTGATAATTGAGAATATTCTGGAATGATGATGTCTCCTTTGCAAAGAGGTCCGTACGGACCAACTAGGCATGCAAAGAGGTCCGTACGGACCAACCATACATTCCAGTAATGATGTTCCCCGGGATTTGAGGGAATATTGTGGACTTTAAGGGGATTCAGTAATTATTAAAACAAAGAGGTCCGTACGGACCTTATTTGCTTTTCCAATTTTCAGAAAATTCCCAAGAGGTCCTTTTGTCCCTTTTTATCCCAGAAAGGTTACTCCCTTGGTTTGGCTTGGGGTTTTTGAGGGTTTTGAGTGTCAAAGGTCTTCGAGACTGCGTTTGTGAGTCTGCGGTGTTTCCTGTGTGCTCGGAAGAGGGTGATCCAGATTGGGGTACTTGCACTATGGCACAAGCGTTTGAGCCACTTGAACTTCAAGTATCTTGCAAAAATTGGAAGGGAAAACCTCGTTCATGGTTTACCCAAAGTGGTAGATCATCATGCAGAAAAGTGCCGTGCTTGTCCACTTGGTAAACAAACTACGCCGTCTTTCACCAACAAGACTGCTCCATCAACTTCAAGATGTTTACAACTGCTTCACATAGATTGTTCGTACCCATCACCACTGCTAGCATTGGAGGAAATAGATACACTTTAGTAGTAGTGGATGATTACTGAAGATACACGTGGCTTGAAATGATGATCACAAAGGATGATTGCTATGAAATTCTAACCTAACTCTTTAGACGGCTCCAAACCCAAAAAGAAGATGACATCGTTAGTGTAAGGTCTGATAATAGAACAAAATTAAAAAACAACGGTGTTGCTCAATATTGTGATGACCACGGAATTGATCACCATTTTTCTACTACTGGTGTTCCACAACAAAATGGGGTTGGGGAAAGAAAGAACAGGACGTTGATTGAGGCAGGAAAGACAATGATTTCTGAAGCCAAGCTTCCTCAGTATTTTTGGGCTGAAGCGGTCAACACAGCTTGCTTCACTCAAAACCGCTCCCTTATCAACAAGACATACAACAAAACTCCATATGAACTTTGGAGAGGAAGAACCCCCAACATTGCCTTTTTCAAAATCTTTGGCTGCAAATGTTTTATCCTCTACAATGGAAGAGAAAATAGAGGTATATTTGGAGCTAAGGATGATGAAGGTATTTATGTTGGGTATGCTAAACATTCAAAAGCTTTTCGTGTTTTTAATAAATCTAGTTTAAAGATAGTAGAATCTGTCCATGTTACTTTTGATGAACATTCTCTCCTTGAGCCACATTTGGCTCCAAATATTGCTGATGATTTTATTGAGTCTAACGAAACAGGTGAAACTTCTAAATATTCACCTAAGCCAAATCAAGAACCTCATAATCATCCGGCTCAAGGAAATCTATCAACCTCAAATGAACCTCCCTCGTAAAATTTTGAAACCGCATCTCGAAATTCCAACTCCGCATGCATCTACAAGAGAAGATTTTGATGAGAATTCACCCATTCAGCAAATTGAACCTCTTCGTCAACTTACATTCAATGACTTCACTGAAGGATCTAATGTTGTATCAATAAAAAATCTTCAGCAAACCTCTGTTCAACCAGATTTGCCCCCTGAGGTTCGTGAAGTCAGCAATCACCCTCTCTCAAATGTCATTGGTGATTTATTTGCTAGAGTTCAAACAAGGAGATCAAACTATGATGAGCATACTTCTCTATTATCTCAAATTGAACCCAAGAAAGTTGATGAAGCACTCTAAGATTCAAGTTGGGTTATTGCTATGCAAGAAGAACTCAACCAGATTGAAAGATGTAAGGTTTGGACATTAGTTCCCAGACCTAATATCACGGAGTTATAGGTGCAAAATGGGTGTTTAGAAACAATATGGATGAGAATGGAAGCATCACTAGAAATAAAGCAAGGTTGGTTACACAAGGATATAGGCAAAAAAAAGGAATTGACTACGATGAAACTTTTGCTCCAGTTGCAAGACTAGAAGCAATCAGAATCTTCTTGGCCTATGCATCTTACAAACGTTTCAAGCTTTATCAAATGGACGTTAAGAGTGATTTCCTCAACGGTGAACTTCAAGAAACCGTGTATGTGGCTCAATCTCCTTGATTTGAAGACTCAAAATTTCCAAATCATGTCTACAAACTCCAAAAAGGCTTTGTATGGACTCAAACAAGCTCAAAGGGCATGGTATGAAACTCTATCAAAATTTCTTCTAGAAAAAGGCTTTAAAAGCTGTAAAATCGATATAACTCTATTCATTGCTAAATATAATAATCATTCTTTACTTGTTCAAATATATGTTGATGATATTATTTTTGGCTCTACTAATGAATTATTGTATAAGCCTTTTGAAAAGCTAATGAAAAGCAAGTTTGAGATGAGCATGATGGGAGAATTGACATTCTTCCTTGGGCTTCAAATCAAACAATGTGATGAAGGAATCTTCCTCAACCAAGCCAAATACACAAAGGAGTTAATAAAAAGTTTGGATTAGAAAATGCTAAAGCATATGATACTCCCATAGCTACTGGCAATAAGCTTGATAAAGACCTAAAAGGTAAAAAGGTTGATCAAACTCTATATCGAGGTATGATTGGCTCATTACTTTACTTTACTGCTAGTAGACAAGATATTATGTTTAGTGTTTGTGTTTGTGCTCGTTATCAAGCTGATCCTATAGAAGCACATTTAAGTGCAGTCAAGCGTATAATCCGCTATCTCTCTGGAACTACTAATCTTGTACTTTGGTATTCCAAAGATTTGAATTTCGAACTTGTAGGTTATTCAGATGCAGATTACGCAGCTTGCACCATACACACGAAAAGCACTAGTGTAACTTGTCACTTCCTTGGAAATAGACTAGTTGCTTAGGCCAGCGAAAAGCAAGCTTCGATTTCGGTTTCAACTATAGAGGCTGAATACATTGCTGCTGGAAGTTGTTGTTGTCAAATACTCTGGATGAAGCAACCGTTGGTGGACTATGGAATCAATGAAGAAAATTGCCCAATCATGTGTGACAATATCAATTTCCAACAACCATGTCATGCACTCAAAAACCAAACCTATAGACATCAAGTATCATTTCCTCAAAGACCATGTGAAAAAGGGTAACATCCATTTAGAGGATGTGGGGATAGAAAATCAAATTGTTGACATCCTCACAAAGGCTCTTGACTCCAAGAGGTTTACATTCCTTAGAGGAGAAATGGGTATGCTTGAACTTAAATAAGTCCATATGCTTTTTGTTACTAACTTGTGTGTTTAGTATGTTGTTCAGGTCAAAATCCTGTTGAGGTTTCAAAACCTCACTCCTGTTGAAACCGCATGAAGTAAACTGCATGCTCTTAACCGCATGTCTCAAGACCACATGATCCAAACCGTATTTCAACACTTAGAAAATTTTCAATGTTTTTCATTTCTTAGCTTTAAAGAAGCTTAAGCAGTTTGATATTTTTCTTATTTAAAAAAAAACTAATATTTTATTTAGTTTATCAAACTGCATGCCACGTGGACCCAGGTAAGTCTTCTATATTTACTATATGGTCCTTGTCTCTTTTGAGACAAATTAATTGCATAAGGATGCTTTTGCAATTATTTTCCAACGATTTTTCAAAATTTAAATGCATTTAATGCAAAAGAAATATTTTCAAAAACCCTTCACATCAGCCGTCATTGGGCTACGTGAAGAAGGTGAAGGGGTGGAACTGTTGAGGTGGTTTACTTAGTAGGATAGTGGAACCCTCATTACCTTCTATTTTCACTCCACCCTAGCACCACCTATATATACCAGTTTTGTGCTTCCACTTTCTCTTTCTGCACACTCACTGAAAAACCGTACTTCTTGTCACTATTCACTTTCTCTCTCTATACATTCTCTCACTTGATAATCTGAAAACATTTCATGGCACCAAAAAGATCATCTGAATTGGCATTTCCTAGAGTTCCTAGAGCTCCTAAGAAATCTTTCAACGACATGGTATGTTTTCTAAAGTCTATATATCTTTACCAATCTTCCCTTGGTTGGTTTGGATTTGATAATTTTACTCCAAACTGCACCGGAAGCTTCCATTTCCTAAAATAACAGGATCACTCATCAGTACCTTATAAAACCTCGAAATATAGAACAGTAAATCACAAATCATAATTGCGTATCTTAATATAAGTTCTCTAGATTCCCAAGAATTTTCTTAGTTATGCTCCTAGAGAAATCCTATCCCAAAATCCTCTATCCCATTAAATTTCTAGGTAGACCCAATCACAGTTAAGCTCTACTATCTCCAATAGTTCTTAACAGTCTAAGTCCTCCCATGTGACCTAAAGCCAAAGCTCTGATACCAACTGTAACGACCCCAATTTCCATAATAAATTTAAATCCCAAAACATCAATAAATAGTCATTAAGAGGGCATCTCAACTGACAACCCTAACCCTAATAAAATCAAACAACAATAAATAGTATGCAAAATTCAATGGCTAGTACATCCCACTAGCTCAATAATACTTAAAGTTTATAAAACATAATTCTAATTCCTCAATATCCATGCTGCCATCCATCCGACCGATCCTCTCCTCCTACCGACACCGGGAGGGAAATAATAAGAAAGGGGTGAGCGAACAATGCTCAGTAAGTTCATACGGGATCTCTCCGGGTACTAAGGAAGAGATAACCAAAACGAACGGAGCCAAACAACTTCTCAATGAAAGGATAACTATACAAGTCAAGGTACAATTTACAAGTACAATTCGAAAGACAATTCATGTAATCAAATCGTGGCACTATCACAAGAATAAATAAGATAGAGACTGTATACACATATGTCCATCAATTCCATTTAACTATGCACCTTTTCAGGGTGACTTTGATACACCTTTTCATGGTGATCCTTGAATAAGAGACTTCACGCTTTTTTAGGGCGCTCCCTTATTTCGACATATCATGATAGTCAACTACTTCATCAAGTAGGGTATAAGCATCTAAGTCCTTTTCAGGCATTAGACTAATTCTCATAAAGTCCTTTTCAAGGACTAACCAAATCCTTTAAGTCCTTTTCAGGGACTAGACTAACTATATCATTATACAGTAGATATAGCAAGTTCATACTAGGTATTCATAGGTACAAGAATACACAAACACTTTAGCAAATTTAAGTACAGGGGATACCCATTGAACAAATACTCATCAAGGGTAAGATATTCAAAGGATGCTAAATCAAATGAATATTCAGAATAAATACAGGCCACTTGGTAGCATACAATTTATATACACGGAATCCTATCACCAAATATTGAAAACATTCAACACTATAGAACGTAATCCCTTACCTCGATTTATTGCCCTTTCCTTTCAATGAATCCTCGCACGAATCTACAATCATGCAAAAGGTTTTCTTAGGGTATAAGTTTCTTATTTACTTAACCCAAAAACTAACTTTAATGGCCTTGATAATCTAAGCGTTATTCTTCTTTAACTCTCCTAAAGTTAATCTTTCACCCCTTTAGGTTTACTAGTTTCCTCCTAGGGTTTCTAGGTTCAAACCCTTTAATATCTCTTTCAATCCAAATCACACACACTAAACTCACCTTATCCAGCACACACAAACACACATAACACACACTAAACCCTAACACACACACACACACATCCACACACACACACCAACCCTAACACATACCTACACGGCTGCCACCACTCACCCCCACACACACGGCAACAACACACACACACACACAACAGGAACACACGCACACATATTGAACACACAATACACACACACACTGTACATACCACACACACACACACACGACACACACACATGACACACATACAACCCATACCCCCACGACACACACACCCCACACACTTTAAACCCTAATTTTATAAACAAACCCTATCATGGCCTATTTAGATTTATACCAAATAATTCCCATGCCCAACCCTAGTTATGATCAACAATAATGGGTTTCATGATTTATAACACAATAACTTGATTTCTCAACCCTAATCTTACTTCAGATTTTCAGGGTTTTTGTTAGTGTAAACTGTAGATGATATCGTAGATGATTTCCCAGATTCCAGATGATATCGCAGATGATTTCCTGTGCTGAAATTTACATAGTTGTACATTTCTTATTTATTAATTAATGGACTAATGTGCTAATATAATCTGTACAGTCTATGGTGTATGTCCATATTTCAGGTTGCAATATGATTAAAGAAAGAGCTAGAAATGTGGGGAACTTGGAAGAAAATGTTTATGCATAAATGATATTTTATGCATAAAAACTTTACAAGAATTACTTTGGCAACAACAATGAAAAACGTGTGGAAACTTGGTCAAGGAGTTGTTGCTGATTTAATAAAGAGTACAAGGCTAAGAATGCTTGGGAGTACAAGGCGTTGAAGCATGAACTTGGAGATTAATCAACACGGTTGCTACAATTGAGGAAGTGGGTGCTAGAAGTGAGGAACAAACTCAACCACTCTCCCTACTCTCCCTCAACGTGCAAGACAGCCCCAAGGCTATTTATTTGAGTAGCCTTCATGTATTTGAAGACTATAAATATTTTTGGAAGGTTTCATTTGAAGACACACCAAGATATGCCATTTCATACACACCTTCGAAGCATTAGAGATAGAGTTCTTTGTTTAGTTCTTTTCATCATCCTCCCTTATAATTTCGCACTTGATTACTTTGGTATCAAGTTGTGTGAAGGCTAGGATTGGATTTCGTTCTTTATCTCTTGTTCCATAGAGCTCATATTGTTATAGCCATAGGGAACATTTCGGCTTTGTAAATTCATTGTTCATAGTGATTATAAAGTCTTGCCTAAGAGGCATCCTCAAGTTATATTTATATAACTTGAGAAAAAACAATTTTGACGTTATTATTACGCTGCAATCTCTTTTACAAAATTGTTTATTTTTGAAGTGTGTGTGTGCTATCCCAAGTGCTATCATTGGTGTTGTTATCACCTTGGATATCACTTGTGATTCTGGCCGTGACAATTTCAATTGGTATCAGAGCAGGTCACTTGACAATACTAAGTGCTTGGTCTAGGTGTCATGGCTTATGATCCTGCAAATCCAAACCAAAAACGTCTTCTTGTTTTAGATGGTTCGAATTATGCATATTGGAAGATCCATCTTGGCTCGCATATCAAATCAATTGATCTTCGAGCTTGGCGATCTATAGTTAATGGGTACTCTCTTCCACTTTTACCTCCAGATGAGGATGGTGACATCCACGTTAAACCTGACACCAAGTGATCTAATGAAGAGATCACCCTAGCTAACTATAATGAGAAAGCTCTTAATGCTATTTTTGGTGGGTTGACATGCACATTTTTAAACTTGTTCAAAATAGTTCCACAGCTAAAGAAGCTTGGGATATTTTACAAAGGTTTTGTGAAGGTGATTCTAGTGTGCGTGAAAACAAACTTAGAGGTCTTACTAGCAAATTTGAAAGGTTGAGAATGGGTGAAAATGATACCATTTCCTCTTATTTTGAAAAATTGTTTGACATTGCTAATGAGTGTCAACTTTTAGGTGAACCTTTTACAAATAAAAAATTGGTTTCAAGGCTATTAGAACTCTCCCTGAGCGTTTTAATATGAAGGTTTCATCTATAGAAGAGGCACATAACCTTTCTACTATGGACATCAATTCCTTAATGAGTATTTTAAAAAATTTTGAGTCAAATCTTGCTAAGCAAAGTGAAGCTTCTAAAGGCAAGAGTGTTGCTTTTAAAGTTCAATCCCTAGTTTATCAACTGATGAGGATGACAAAATTTTTGAGGAATTAAGTGAAGATGCTAGTGTTGCCTTGCTTGCTAAGAAATATAATTCTATGTTACGAAAGTTTAACAAAGAAAATGTGCAGGTTAAGGCTAAAGAGCAACAAACCAAGGTGTACAATTCAATGCCGAAGAGGAAATTTCCATCTACTCAGAAAGGTGGTCCCATAAGGAGAGCATCATCAGATCAATCTAGATCTGATCTGAAGTACCTTGAATCTATCTAATGTCACGCATGCTCTGGGTGGGGTCATTACTCAAACGAGTGTGCTAACACTGTAAGGAAGATGGGAAAGAACGTATGGGTTTCCCTCAGTGACAATGAAGATGAGGAGACCAATCAATATGATGATTCAGATCAAACAGCAATGGTGGTCACAAATTGTGACTCGGACTCTGTCAGTGATAACTCATGTGATATCCAATTATTGGGATAGCACCTGAGATATCATCCAACAGGTATATAGATTTTAATTTGATAAATGCTATTTTTTTGTGGGTTCTGTTAACATGGATACAGGTTGTTCACAAGAGGATGAACAAAGTAAGGAGTTCAGCAAGGATGAACTCATTTGCAGTCTCAAGAACCTTTACAAAGAATTGGTTGACGAATGGAAGAAAGAGAACAAGAAGGTGATATCTCTGTCCAAAGAGGTTCAAGACCTGACTGATGGCTTGACTAGATTGGAAGTTCAACTCACAAAGAAGGATGTGGAGCTGGACAAAGTCAAGGCCAAGCTTACTCTAGCCGAGGCCACATTTAAGAAACTTAACACGAGTTCTTCCAAACTGGATAAAATTCTTGGGTTGAGCAAACCACTCAAGGCAGGTATGGGTTTTCAAGAGTCCTTAAATGGTATTATATCTACTTTGGCTAATAAGAAAGATAAAATAGTGTTTGTTAAAGAAATAGATAATGTTGAGCTATTGTCTTCTGATAAGTCTTCTGACAAGGTTAAAATATGTAACTTCTGTTACTCTACTGGACATTTGAAAAATGATTGTAAAACTCTTTTAAAAAAATAGTCCAGTTCCTCTGTGCTACCTGAAGTGTTGCCTAGCACGTCAGATATCACTGGCAGTCAGAAGAGAAATTATCAAAGTAGGAAAGTGTGGAAACCTAAGTCTAATATGAGGTGTGATGTTGTGTATACTGCCTTAAAACAAACTAATGTTGAAGGTTCATGATATTTTGATAGTGTTTGTTCACGTCATATAACAGGAACAAAAATGTTTTTAAAAGAATATGAACCAATTCAAGGTGGTAGTGTTACATATGGTGGTGGTGGCAAGAGTAATATAGTAGAAAAAGGCATTTTAAATATACCTGGATTTCCTGCTTTGAAAAATGTTTTGCATGTTGATGGACTTGTAACTAATTTAATTAGTATTAACCAACTTTGTGATGACAATCTTGAAGTGAAATTCAATAAAAACACTTGTGAAGTTTTTGATTGTACCAATAACTGTGTTATGACTGGTACTAGGTCAAGTAATAACTGTTATCTTGTTAAGAATAAACAAGTGTGTCATTCTGTGAGAATTGATGATGCTACCTTGTGGCATCAAAATTTGGGTCTTGTCCATTTTCGAAACATTGTGAAACTCATTAAGGCTAAAGCTATAAGTGGTATACCTAGTCTGGACATAAGTAAGAAAATCATATGTGAAGATTGTCTCAAAGGTAAACAGACACGTGTTGCCCATAGTGCTATCCAACACAATGAGGAGTATTCTGGGACAACTCACTGTTTCCAACTTATGCATATGGATTTAATGGGTCCAATTTAGGAGGTAAGAGATATACTTTTGTCATAGTTGATGATTTTTCTAGATTTACTTGGGTGTATTTTTTGAAAGAAAAATCAGAAACTTTTGAAAAGTTTAAGATCTTACATGCTAAAATAAAAAACATGTTTTGTGCTCTTATCATGCGAATAAGGTCTGATCATGGAACGGAGTTTGATAATTCTTTGTTTTTAACTTTTTGTGAATTAAAAGGAATTAAACATGCGTTTTCTGCTCCTAAAACACCACAACAAAATGGGCGTGGCTGAAAGGAAAAATAGGACCTTACGTGAAATGGCACGTGTGATGTTGTTCTAAAAAAGAATTTCAAAAAGATTTTGGGCTGAGGCCTTAAACACGTCTTGTCACATGACCAATAGAGTTTTTCTAAGACCCGGTACTACAATGACACCTTATGAAATTTTGAATGGTAGGATACCAAAAGTTCATTATTTTCATACGTTTGGGTGTATGTGCTTTGTTCTAAATGATCGGGATTACTTAGCTAAATTTGACTCTAAAAGTGATAAGGCTATATTTCTTGGGTATGCTCAGGATAGTCGAGCATATAGGGTTTATAACCTTAGGTTAAAAACCATTCAAGAATCAGTTAACGTTGTTTTTGATGACTTAGCAAGTGTTACAGGTGATGGAGTGCAGGAATCTCCTTTGATATTGCTAGAAGAGCTGGAGGAACAAAGTAAAGCAAGTGATACCACGGGTGCTGACTAGTGTGTTGCCACTGAAGGGATAGTATCTCCGGTATCACCTGAGACCAGTCCAGCAACTAAAAATGATGAACAGTCTGATGATGATCATGTGCATGAAGATTTAAGAAGGGATCCACCAGCTAGGATCAGAAGAGATCATCCTTCTTCTCAGATTATTGGAGAAGCAAATGAAGGGGTACGAACAAGGAACAATGAGCACTTTAGTAACCGTGAAATGGTGAGGTATGTGTGCATGTTCACCACATACCATAAGGTAAAATATTCCTGTTTTGTTTCCTCTTTAGAACCTAAAAATGTTTCAGAAGCTTTAAAAGATAATTTTTGGATACATGCTATGCAAGAGGAACTTGAACAATTTGCTCGTAATGAAGTTTGGTGTTTAGTACCACGTCCCATTAACACTAATGTGATTGGTACAAATTGATTTTCAAAAATAAATCAGACGAGGAAGGAAATATTGTTAGGAACAAAGCTCGTCTCGTAGCTCAAGGTTACACCCAAATTGAAGGTGTTGACTTTGATGAGACCTTTGCTCCCGTTACTAGAATATAATCCATAAGACTCCTCTTGGCAATAGCTTGTTGTCTAAAAATTATCTTGTTTCAAATGGATGTTAAAGCTACCTTTTTAAATGGTTATTTAAAAGAAGAAATTTATGTTGAACAACCAAAAGGATTTGAAGATCCTCATCTACCAAACCACGTATATAGACTTGATAAAGCCTTATATGGCTTGAAACAAGCTCCACGTGCGTGGTATGATCGCTTAACCTCTTTCTTACTTGAATATAGTTTTACAAGAGGTGAAGCAGATATGACTGTATTCATTCTAAGGCATGGAAAAGAAACAGTCATTGTTCAAATCTATCTTGATGACATAGTCTATGGCTCTACTTCTCAAACTTGTTTAAAAGATTTTGTAGAGGCTATGACATCAACATTTGAAATGAGCATGATTGGTGAGTTAACATTCTTTCTAGGTTTGCAGGTGAAATAATCAAGTGAAGGGATATTTATTTCACAAAGCAAGTATGCAAAAATCCTAGTGAAACGGTTTGGGTTGGAGGGGGCAAAAAGTTCAAAAATCCCTATGTGTTCTTCTCTTAAACTTGGTAGAGACCAAGTAGGTGAGGATGTTGATCCTACTCTATATCGTTCTATGATAGGTTGCCTTCTCTATCTCACTTCTAGTCGTCTTGATATCATGTTTAGTGTGTGCGTCTGTGAACGTTATCAAGCCAATCCTAGAGTCTCCCACCTTAATTCTGTAAAAAAAATAATTAAATATGTTTCGGGAACAAGTGAATTAGGGATTTGGTTTAGTAAGGATACTAACACCAATTTGGTAGGCTTTAGCGACTCAGATTGGGCGGGGAATATGGATGATAGGAAGAGTACTAGTGGGGGTATTTTTACTTGGGTAACAATTTAGTTTCATGGTATAGCCGTAAACAAAACTGTGTCTCTCTTTCCACGGCTGAGTCTGAGTATGTTTTAGCCGATAGTTGTTGCTCACAACTTATTTGGCTAAAACATATGCTAGATGATTATGGCCTAGAGAGTAATTCCTTGACTATGTACTGTGATAACTTGAGTGCTATCAACATTTCAAAAAACCCTGTTCATCATTCCCGTACTAAGCACATAGATATACATCATCATTTTCTTAGAGATATGATAGATAAAGGCCTAATTAACATTGATCATATTGATACTAAGTATCAACTGGCTGACATCTTTACCAATACCTTAGTCCACGAGAGATTTTCTAGTTTGAAAAGATCTCTTGGTCTTTGTAATCTCTGAGTCTGTTTGTCTGTGCTACCCCATGTGATGTTATCACTCAGGGTAACACTTGTATATTAGTGTATTTTTTTGTTTATTAAAAAAAAATGCTTTTATATTCTTTTAATCTGGTTAGCTCAGTTCTAAACCGTAGCACACGCTGACCTTTTTTGTTATGGTAGATTATTACTTAGGTTAACATGTTTGATATCATTCCCCTTCGTATGCTAAAAGTGACAATGTCACTAATATTTTTTATGATAAATAAAAGGCAAAGGAAATTATTTTCATACTATTCTCTCGAGCTCGGGGCACGGTGTTCGTTGCAACGATGTACTCTTGCCAATGAGAATATAAGGTGATTTATGCTTAGTATTAGGGACATGGAGTTCGCTACTACAGTGTACCCTACTTGAAAGGCATAAATCACTTTATCTTTACACTTGAAATATAACTCGAGGCACGGAGCTCGTTACTACGATGCTTTCTTGTTTAAAGAAGTGTATTGATCTTTTATAACAAGCAATGTACTTAAAAAAATATAGGCTTATAATGTCTAAAGTTCATGAAAATTGCTCAGCTTGTTATGCCTTAAGTGTCTGAAAATGACTAAGCTTGTTATGCCTTAAGTGTCTGAAAATGGCTAAGCTTGTTATGCCTGAAATGCTTGAAAATGAAAATATTTATCAAGGGGATTTATATCACATGTGTTATCCTAGGTGTTACCCTCATTGCCTTAACACATTAGTGTGTGCTATATTAGTTTTTTTTATTTATTATTGGTTATTTTCGAAATTTTGTTGATTAAATTCTTAAAATCTGAAAGTCTTTTTAATTAAAGAGTTTACGTTTTTGAAAATGTCTTCAACAAGTTTCCTTTATTTTTGGTAAACATTGTTATGTAACCAAGATGGTCGATACCGGTATTTGGGCGGATAATATGGAGGATATGGATATAGATTCGACTTGGACTAAGATGGTACATACCATAAAGGAGGTGGAGAAAGAAGTCCTTGGAGAATCTAGAGGAAATGGTCCACCAAGTAAGGACACATCATGGTGGAACGAGGAAGTAAAACAAGCAATAAAGGGCAAGCGAGAATGTTACAAATTATTGGGGAAATGTAGGAGCGACGAGAACTATGAGAAGTATAAGGAAGCTAGAAGAGATGCTAAGAAAGCAGTAAGAGACGCAAGAGCAAAGGTGAATCAAAAACTTTATGATAAGTTGGATACAAAAGAAGGGGAAAAGGACATCTACAGACTCGCTCGTATGAGGGATAAGAGGACACGAGATATTGGGACGGTTAAATGTGTGAAGGATGTAGACCAAAGAGTTTTAGTCGGGGATAAAGAGATAAAAGATAGATAGAGTTCGTACTTTGATAACTTGTTCAATGGCGATCAAGAGCAGGATGTTGGAGATTTAAATATCTCTTCGAGTATGGTTAATCGAGATTTTATGCGGAGAATTCGAAAGAGAGAAGTGGAAATGGCAATGAAAAAGATGAGATTGAAGAAAGCCGTTGGACCGGATGGTATACCAATTGAGGTTTGGAGATGTTTCGGGGAGAGGGGAGTAGATTGGTTAACAACGCTATTTAACAAGATATGGAGAGTTAACACAATGCCATTGGAGTGGCGGAAGAGTACTCTGATCCCTTTGTATAAGAATAAAGGTGATGTCCAAGATTGTGCCAACTATCGGGGGATCAAACTAATGAGCCATACTATGAAACTTTGGGAAAGAGTAATTGCACAAAGGCTGAGAAAAATTGTGGATATTTCGGATAACCAATTTGGGTTTATGCCAGGAAGATCGACTATGGAGGCAATATATCTTATGAGACAAACCATGGAGAAATATCGGGATCAAAAGAAAGATTTGCATATGGTTTTCATTGATTTGGAGAAGGCGTATGATAAAGTGCCAAGAGAGGTACTTTGGTGGGCATTAGCAAAGAAGGGTGTTTCAAAGAAATATATTGATATTATCAAGGACATGTATAATGGAGTTAGTACTTGTGTACAGACTAGTGTTGGGAAGACTGAAGAGTTCCCTATAAATATTGGAGTGCATCAAGGTTCCGCACTTAGCCCTTTTCTTTTTGCTTTGATAATGGACGAATTGACGAGGTCAGTCCAAGATGGTATACCAAAGTGTATCTTTGTTGAAGTGCATGATATTGTGCTGATTGATGAGACAAGAGAGGGTGTTGAAAGTAAATTGGGGTTGTGGAGACACACTTTGGAATCTCGAGGTTTTTGATTAAGCATAAGCAAGACTGAATATTTGGAGTGTAAGTTTAGCAGAGTTGAAAGTAGGGAGGCAGGGGCGGTCACATTTGATGGAAATATTATCCAAGCTTCTGAGTTTTTTCGCTATCTTGGATCCATTATCCAAAAGGATGGAGAATTAGATAGAGATGTGGCTCATAGGATTAAAGCAGGTTGGTTGAAGTGGAAGAGTGCTACAGGGTTTCTATGTGATCGCGGCATGCCCAATAGATTAAAGGGAAAATTCTACCGCACGGCAATTAGGCCGGCATTGCTTTATGGCACCGAATGTTGGGCCGTGAAACAAGGTCACGTGCATAAGATGAATGTGGCGGAGATGCGTATGCTTCAATGGATGTGCGTTCATACAAGAAAGGATCGATTGGGAATGAGGTGATCAGAGGTAAAGTAGGAGTTGCGCCCATCGAGGATAAAATGAGGGAAAATCGTCTACGGTGATTTGGACATGTGAGAAGGAGACCGAAGCGATGCACCGGTTAGAGGCCGGAGCAGTGGAGAAATGATAAAATGGCGAGGGTAGGGAAGACCCAAACAAACTTGGATTAGAGTAATTGAAAATGATATGAATTTACTTGGAGTGGATGAAAGTATGGTGTTGAAGAGGCCGGAGTGGAGGGCAAAAATCCAAGTGGGGGGTTGATTTTTTATTTTTTATTTTTTATTTTTTTATTTTTTATTTTTTATTTTTTTATTTTGTTTTTTTTATTTTTTTTATTATTATTTATTTATTTATTATTTATTTTTTATTTATTTATTTTTTTTTCACGATAACATATGATGATTCATGTTAGCCGACCCCAAATTATTTTGGGACTAAGGCTTTGTTGTTGTTGTTGTTGTTGTTGTATTGTTATATAACTAACCCATATTTGAATTAATTTGTGCTCATAATTTTCGAATTTAGTTACAAATATTTTGTTTACTCATTTTTTAATTTTCGTTTTACTTAAAAAAATATTTTTTAAAATTTTTTTTTAACAGTCGTGTGGTTATTTTGGGTTGTTGGGGTTATTAAAATGGGTGGTTAAGTTTTATTTAAAATGAGTGGTTAGGGTTAATTAGGAGTTTTTTTTTAATGTAGGGATATTGAGAGAATTTATAGGGTTTAGGTAAGATAGGACTTAAGTTGTCAAATCAAATTAATTTTTTGTTTCCTATCTTAAACCACTCTCCTATTTTCTCTCCATCTCTTCTTATCTCTCTCTCTAACTGTTACTCTCTCTCCCCTTTTAACCCCCTTTCTACGTCGTCTTCTTCCTCTCGCTTTCTAGGTCAAACTCCTTTAAAAAATTCCCAATAATTTTCCATGGCCTCTTCATCCAAAACCAACATCGAACCCTCAAACACTGACCAAATGGACATCTCCCCAAGCATTTCCCCTTCTGTAGCTTCTCGTGTAGCCATGAAAACCTCTCCCATGATTACACCAAGCTCTTCTCCTCCAATAATGGCTGTAGTTCCAGCTGCTGCCCCTATATCCTCATTCGAACACGACATTCCCAAAGTCACCCTTATTTCAGCCGAACCAAAAGAGAAGAGGAAAAGAAAAGCTCCCTCAGCCAAATTGTCTCCTCAAGTTACAAAGAGGAGGTCCTCCAATCGAATCAGGTCAATAAGGTCTAAAGCTACATCAAATACTACCTCTGATCCGGTTGAAGTTTCAGAAAGCTCCTTGGAAACGTCATCACCTCATGTGAGTGACGAGAATTTTGATGCAACAAAGGAGAAGGAACCTTCTGTGGACTCGTTTGAAGCCCGGCGGATGCAAGAAGAGGAAACGTTGTTTGATTTTCAGAAGAGAAAAGGCAAGGCCAAAGTTTCTGTAAGTGCTACCAAAGGTGCTACCAATAATAGGATATCATCTGAGGTAACACCTGCCCCCTCCTCTGTTCCTACACAATCTTCTCCTAGTGATAATGAATTATCTGGTGATGAGTTTAGTCGAAATGAAGAGGATAAAGCTTTTCCAAAACCATTTCCTACTTTGAAATTTTATAAGAAAGAAAACATGGAGTTTTGGCTTAATAATTCAAGTAAGAAATTGTTAAAAGAAAAGCATATTGATGAGGGCCAGTTAGAAAAGGAAGGGATGGTTCAGTTTTTGAAGGACATGAATTTTCTTAAGGCAAATAACCATGCCTCAGTTTTTGTTGAAAGCGTTGTGAGAATTCTTTTTGCTAACCTACATGCTCATTTGGATAATGAAGGATCTGAGAAATTTGGGAAAGTTTTTGTGAGGGGTAAGGTTTATTCATTTACTCCAACCCTTATTAACAAGTTTCTAGGCCTCCTAAATTTAGATGACGAGAGCATTAGGGTTAATAGGGATGAAATGGTCAAGTTTCTCACACACAACAAACTTCAGTCCTAGCCTTTAAAGGAAAGACTTCATGCTTCTAGGCTTACTTCTCTGTACTCTGTGCTTCACAAGCTTTGCATCTTCAATTGGCTCCCTACTACGAATGAACCTATTGTTATATTGGAGCATGCTAATGTTTTGTACAGATTGGGTAAAAACCTAAGGATTAACTTTGAAAGATTAGTGTTCAAATACTTAGCCTCGTGGGGTAGAAAGAAAGAAATGAACATTAGCTTTTTCCCATATCCTTCTTTAATCTTCAAAGTCTTAGTTTTTCAATCCTTGCCTATTGAAGCCTCTGATGCTTTCACCTCTGAACCTGAGTATTATACCATTGATCAACAACTGAAAAAGGATAACAGGTATACAAAAGATCTTCCTTGGAAAAAATCTGATGAAATTGCCTCTGTTCCTGGTACTATCTCATGTGATATCCCAAGTGCTTCCCCAGGTGTTGCCTCTAATACTTTTGCAGGAACTGATGCTGCAAGTATTCTGTCCAATATGATAAATCTTCTAGGCAACACTTCTTCATCAATCCCAAAGACGACACTGCTCAACTTCTTGCACAAACAGTCAAGTGCAATGGGAGAACTCGTTGAGGGATGGGCTAAGCTTAAGCAGACTACTGATACTTTCATTGATGAAATTTCTTCCCAAACAGGGGGAGGATCTGCTGCTGCTACAACTTTTGGAGCTGGTGTTACTGCAGGTTCTACCACTAGTGCTGGTCCAAGTGATGGTGGAGGTGATAGGGAAGGAGATCAGGAGGAAGATGAAGAAGAAGAGGAGTTTGAAGAAGAAGAAAACTGAAACCTAAAGGCTGTTGAACCTGAAGGTTGATGTTGCCACTAACTTGTTGGTGGATTTGGTTTGTTGGTTTGTGGTGTCCTAAAATAATTTCTTTTTATTTGGTGATGTGGTTCCTAAACAATTTACTTTTTGTTTATGTTGGTTGCAAAACACTTTATTTGATTTGTTTAAAACTTTAATAGTTAGGGTGTTTTGTTTACTTGGATGATATTTTGCTACAATGGTTTATGGTTTTGTTTTAACTTAGTTTATTTCGAAAACTTTTTTAAGTTTGAAATAAATTAGTTTATTTTGATAAATCATTGTTTAGATTAGCTCCTTGATTAAGGGGGAGTTAATTTTCATGGAGATGCTTTACTTTGTTTCTATGCTCTGTGTATCTGTTTATGAACTACATATTGCAGGAGAGCAGCACATTAGGTTTGAGAAGAAATATCCAACTAAGGGGGAGATTGTTAGTGTAAACTGCAGATGATATCGTAGATGATTTTCCAGATTTCAGATAATATCGTAGATGATTTTCTATGCTGGAATTTACATAGTTGTACATTTCTTATTTATTAATTAATTGACTAATGTGCTAATATAATCTGTATAGTCTAAGGTGTATGTCCATATTTCAGGTTGCAATATGATTAAAGAAAGAGCTAGAAACGTGGGGAATTTGGAAGAAAAATGTTTATACATAAATTATATTTTATGCATAAAAACTTTACAAGAATTACTTTGGCAACAACAATGAAAAACGTGTGGAAACTTGGTCAAGGAGTTGTTGCTGATTTAATAAAGAGTACAAGGCCGAGAATGCTTGGGAGTACAAGGCGTTGAAGCATGAACTTGGAGATTAATCAACACGGTTGCTACAATTGAGGAAGTGGGCGCTAGAAGTGAGGAACAAACTCAACCACTCTCCCTACTCTCCCTCAATGACCAAGGCATCCCCAAGGTTGTTTATTTGAGTAGCCTTCAATTATTTGAAGACTATAAATATGCTTGGAAGGTTTCATTTGAAGACACGCCAAGATACGCCATTTCATACACACCTTTGAAGCATTAGAGATAGAGTTCTTTGTTTAGTTCTTTTCACACCCTCCCTTGTAATTTCGCACTTGATTACTTTGGTATCAAGTTGTGTGAAGGCTAGAATTGGATTTCGTTATTTATCTCTTGTTCCATAGAGCACATATTGTTATAGCCATAGGGAACATTTCAGCTTTGTAAATTCATTGTTCATAGTGATTATAAAGTCTTGCCTAAGAAGCATCCTCAAGTTATATTTATATAACTTGAGAAAAACAATTTTTGTGTTATTATTTCGCTGCAATCTCTTTTACAAAATTATTTTATTTTCGAAGTGTGTGTGTGCTATCCCAAGTGCTATCGTTGGTGCTGTTATCACCTTGAATATCACTTGTGATTCTGGCCGTGACAATTTCTGTTTTTCTAAGGTTTTCTATCTAAACAAAAAAGTTGCTTACCTTGGTTTTTGAGCCTTGGACACATAACAATGGAGAAACTTCTTCTTCTCCAAGCTCGACTCCTCCCTCTCTCACGGTTTCTTCTTCTTGCACTGCTCCTTCTCTCTGTCATTCTCTCTCTCTATTTCTATGCGCCTCCCTCTCTATTCCTTTTTGACGTTTAAAAAAATCAAGGGGCTTTCATCCGTTTAAAACTCAAGAGTCTTAAGATTTAAAGAAGTATATTTACTTGAATTTTCTAATTTTCTAAGCCCACAAGGTAAGTAAAGTCGAACCCAAAAAGGTAAACCAAGTTTAGTAAACTAAGCTCAATAATCCTAGTCCATCTAGGAAAGGTAATCCAATTATTAAATAACTCAATTAATTAAATAACAGAAATAATTAATTAAAAGAAATAATATTTAATAACTAAATATAAATATTAGGGTTATTACAGTTGTTTTAGACTGGGGCCTATTACAACGGTGGATATTACAACGTTTTCTAAAACGTTAGGAAAGGCCTATAATAACGTTTAAAAAACGTTGTGAAAGACCCTTTTTGTTGTAGTGCTATTATAAATCAATTTTACAAATTGAATGATTTAGGTATATATATATATATATATATATATATATATATATATATATATATATATATATATATGGATAAATAATAACCAGATGTTTTCCTTTAATTACTATCATAATTGGGTAGGCCACAAAAATAAGTTTATAATTATGGTGCAAAAGTGGCTAAAAAAGCAGGCTAAATGTAAATTTTATTTATGCGTGGCCTATTGAGCTAAAAAGAAGAATTATTATACTCCATCCATCCATCCATCCATCCCAAGTGTCCCAATTTAAAATTCTTAATATATTATAGGAAAAATTCCCATGTACTCCCTCAACCTTGATTTTTTCCTATTAAAGATTTTTTTTTATAAATCCCAATAAAGAGTTATTCCATATTCAAATACCCCAGACACCCCTAAGCTTCCCTCTTCTCCCTCTCCTCAACTTTATTTATCACATATCTCTCTTTATAAAAGTCACACACACATACACATGCTCAAACTTTTCTCTCTTCCCTTTGTCTCTCTCCCAACCATCTCCGACCGACGACGACAATCTCCGGTGATGGCGTTTCTCCTCTCCTCCCTTCGTCTTTTCTCCAAATCATCTCTTCCGTCTCTGGCGCGTGCCCCTTCATCTTCTCCGGTGAGCCCCTTCATCTTCTCCGACATCATCTCTCCAGTGAGCCCCTTGATCTACTCCGACATCATCTCTCTGACATCGTCTTCAACCCCTTGATCTACTCTGACATCACTCTCTCTGGCGAACCCCTTCATCATTTCAACAACAGGGTCATATTACGGAATTTCATTCTGTTTTTTTTCTTCTCTCTAAATAGGGTCTCCAGACGGAGAAAGCAATTTTAAAGAAGTGGTGTTTGATCCAATTAAGCATCAAAATTATTTCTGTCCTTGGGTGAATGAAAATGTTGCTGCAGCAGGCTGTAGTAGTAGCAATGGCTCTAGTTCCAGTTCTGGTGCTATAGCTCTTTGTGGCTGGCAGTTGACATTAGATGCTTTGGATGCTTTCCAAACTTTTGGCCATCTTCCAAATCAAACTGCCCAATCTGCATCATCTGCTTCTCTATATAAGGTCCGTCATACTTGAGGTTTAGGTGCAATCAATGCTTTCAAAGCTACATTATATAATTTAATCCCTCCGTCCCATTGCTACTACTATGAGACTTGTTGAAACTCTGTAACATCTTTTCCCCGGTGGTTATGAATGTGCTATGTATAAATTGTAATATGTATAAATTGTACCAAGTAGATTAATGTAAATGCAGTTTAATACAAATCTTGTTTTCTTATATGACTGTTCAAATATCTTTTATGCTTTGTCAATATGTTATTTGCTTTCTAGCTGTTAAAAATTATTTTATAAGTCAATTATAAAAGACGAATTAGCTATAAAAGGCAAGTTGGTCTTATAATTCAAATATAAGAGTTTTAATATGTACATTATGAGATTTGTTTGTTGTTATTATTGAAAATTTTGATTTTTTTTTTTTGGGAATTTGACCCGAAAATTCCTTTTGGAATAAATCACTTTCCCTCAAGTTTCTCATTAAATCGAAATGACCTGAAAGTTCTTATGCAATAATATATAATACTGCATGCAATATTATTATATTCACTCATATGTGAATATAATATTGCATCTATAATACAATATGGTGAAGAAACTTCTCGGGTATTATGATACTTTTTTAGAACTTCCCGGTCACTCTCCCTTTTTTTTGTTGAAAAAATTGTCTTATAAGTCAATTATAAGATACAAATAAGTATTATAAGTTACTTATAAGAGTTTTTAATGTGTAAATTATAATATCAATTCGTTATTATTGAAATTTTAATTTTTTTTTTAAAAATTGTCTAATAACTGAATTATAAGAGATGAATTAGTCTTATTATAAGTCAGTTATAAAACAATTATAAGAGACGAAGTAATTATAAGAGGCAAATTGGTATTATAATTCAGCTATAAGAATTTTAATGTGTAAATTATGAGATTAATTCGTTGTTATTATTGATTTTTTAATTTTTTTTTGTCTTATAAGTAAGTTATAAAAGACAAATAAGTCTTATAAGTTAGTTATTAGAGATGAAGTGGTCTTATAAGTCAGTCATAATAGGGCGAGGGTGTTTATGAAATTTTAGATTTAGTGTGTCTTGTATTGGGTTTAAATCTCGCCAGAGGGGCCTTAGAGAGATTGGGCCATTATTATTTTGTTGTTTGTTTAAAGGTAATTTGAAAAATAATTATAAATTAATTTAATTATTTTAATAAATATTTAAAACTTGTTATTAATAATATTATAATAATGTATTATAATTGTTTTAAATTTTCATTAAAATCATTAAATTAACCTATAATGATGTAAATCGTTTTGTTTCAAAGTATCATATTAATCTCAATAGCAAACACACAATAACAAAGGGTGTGTCTTATTAAAAAACGTGTTTTTCATAAGGATTAATAAAAAGAATTTTTGAATCGTGCAGAACTGAATCGATGATATTTCTGTAAATAACTGACACTTAATTTCAAAGGTATGGTAATATTTTTGTAAATAACTGAAACTTCTAGCGCACTACCAACATCAGTCGGTTACAATGTGTGCCAGCAATATTTGTATTAAAATTATACAACCAGCGTTAATTAGAATGGAGTGCTAGTGTATCTGTTTTACTATTAAAAGTGATTGTGTTATTGTGTCCGTACACTAAAACTGACATTAATCTTGACTCGAAATGAACCACAAAACGAAAAACATATCAAATCGAATGAAATTTTGAGACCTTTGAAAGTCACCGGCCTTCGACCTATTATATAGGGTTTATAAACCCTAAAATATGACATTTAGGCTCTCAAACGGTCTTTTAAAGTTCTTGTAAATTTTGTTATTGAGTGCAAGAGCATGTGTTTTAATGAATTCCAGCACAAGTGTTTAAGAGTGTCAGCACATGTATGAAAGAATATCATTGTTAATATTAGTAGTGTCAGCATTAGAGTTAACATTTATCAACTTCATTTGATAACCTCCGATATTTACAAAAATACAACCGTACACGTTTAAAATAACTGTTGTTATTTACAAATATACTACTGATCTGATTCAACCATGGTTCAAAAATGCGTTTTTCCATGCGTTTTTCTCAAGATTTTATGCAATAAGAAATCAAAATTTAGCCCATATGTTCAATGATGATGTGATCCGTCCCAAAATCCAAATGAATGATTTTATCATATATTTTTCTTCATGCTTTAAATATTTTTAAATAGGGACGCTCATAAAATATTGAGTTGATCTTATAAAAAACTAGTTTTTTCTTAAGATATGGAAAAATGTGTTTTTCCAAAGCGCTGGACATTATTATTCAAAACAAACGGTGACATTTTCGTAATTACTGGCAACCATGATAAATGCCAGTGTTAATATTACAAATGACCAGTGATTTCATACTGGCGTTTTATAAACATGAAACTGGCACTTTTCTCAAGTACCAGTGTTAATGTTAAAAATTGCCACTGACACTTTTTTACATTGATACTGCCAGTGGTAGTGTTAATAATTGTCATCCATTACACTGGCACTTTTTAACATTGATACTGCACTTATAAAAGTGCCCGTTGTAGTATCAATAAGTGCCAGTGTACATGTGTTGACACTTTTTTACACCAAACACTGGTACTCTTTTTTGCTGGCACTCATAAACACATACACTTGGCACTCCAAAACAAATGCACTGACACTCCAAAACATATGCACTGGTACTCTTTTTTGCTGGCACTCAAAAACACATGCACTGGCACTCAAAACACATGCACTGGCACTCAAAAACACATACACTGGCATTAGTTTACACTAACACTGGCACATCAAATCCCTAACACTGGCACATCAAATCCCCCACCAACAGCAAATTCCCAAATTGGTACTCAAATAGGTAGAAGGCGACGACAAACAAAGGCCGACCCGTTGGAAAGATCCTGATGTGGGTCCGCACCATTGTCGTCGTCTTCATTCAAGAGCAATTGCTCAAGGTCATCAACTGAGAAATTGACGGAATCATTTTGAAGGGGGGAGGGTTCATCGACTTGGAAATCAAAGAAATTGACGTCAAAAAAATCGTCCCACTTGAAATCATCCATGCCCTAGTAAATAGAAATGGGAATTTCGACAAAAGGAAAAAAAATGAATAAACAAATTTTACAGAGATAATAAGGAAGAGAAGGGTGTGTTGGTTTTGTAGATAGAGGAATTGGGAGGGTTGTTTCCTGGAAGCCCAATTTCCCGGTGGTCGGTGAATTGCTTGCTGGGTCTCCATGACGACGCTCTTATGATGCCGGAGTCGACGACGTGTTCTAAAAACACGTTTTTTTAAGCTCACAAAAAACGCGTTTTTTACAAGATTTTGGCTGAAATATTATTTGAATAGTAAAATGCATAAATTTTCTTGGTTTCTATTTTTAACTTTTTTAGTATTGCATGTATAAAATAAAATATGAAAATAAATGATAAAAATCATCTAGGAACATATTTTAGGACAAAAAGATCATTTATTTTGAAACAATAAAAAAAAACATTCATTTTTGGATATAGGTAGTAACACATACTACCTCCGTCCCAATCTAAACGTCTCATTTTCGTTCAACTGACAAGTTTGACTTAGACATAAATGCAAATCTAATCATCCTATTGAAATTTTAAAAATTGTTATTGATAAATAAATAATTTATTTATCAATAACAATTTTTAAAATTTCAATAGGATAATTAGATTTGCATTTATGTCTAAGTCAAACTTGTCAATTTTCGGTCAATGAGACGTTTAGATTGGGACGGAAGGAGTAATATACTTCATTATATAAACTGGGTTACTGGCTGGTCTAAATTTATTTATAAAATTGATTATTTAATTTCTTTTGATGTAAAGTTGTATATCTATATATATATATATATATATATATATATATATATATATATATATATATATATATATATATATATATATATATATATATTATAAATTAGAACGGTCCTTGCTACAGTTGAATGAATAGTATCAAGTGCCGAATTTTCCATTTTGCCCTCACTAAGTTGTCCCTTTCCCATTTTGTCATTAAAAAAAAATTTTTTTTTAATTAAAAAAAAAACGTGTTCTCGGACACGGGCTTAATTAAAAAAAAAAAAAAATAACGTGTCCTCGGACACGGGCTTTTAGTGTATATATATATATATATATATATATATATATATGTGTGTGTGTGTGTGTGTGTGTGTGTTCATTATACATTTGTATCACAAAGTTTACTCGACCACTATAAATGTGTCTTTATATCATATCCTTTCTCTAGCTTTACCAAACCAAATCAAATTGATCTTTCTCAATCTTTGATTCATCCTGGTTCAAAGCTGTAAATTCAAGCCATGGCTTGTTCGAAAGAATTTTCGAGTAATTATATGCTTCTAAATATAGAGGATGTTAGCATCCTTGAATTGTTTTACATTTTATTTTCTCCTGATCTGGATAAAAGAAAATTCATAGACTGCCCTGAAGGGACTAAAATGGAAGGCATGGCAAAGAGGGGGGTCATAATTTTATCCATCATGTTACAGTTGCTTTTTAAATTATTTTCCAAGCCCCTGGCTTTGTTAGGCTCTAAGCTTGAGCACTCGATCAACTTCCTTTCTAGTAATGGCGGCTATTTTGGGCTACTCATGAATTCCCTACGAGGTTAGTGATTTTATTGTATGATATATTGTTACAAGTATACTCTCGATCAGTCCATTGAACTAATTAAGGTTATTGTGTTAATTGATAAATTACGTTACGTTTATATTTCAGGAAAGGTTATTGAAGCACCGGAAAGAACGTCAGAAAGGTTTGTGACAGTGATTGGGACTGTAGACAAAAGATTGGATTTAGACGAAAAGATTGAACGTGGAGATGTTAAGTATGGAAGCTTACTTGCAGTCATGGCTTCTAAGATTATCTATGAGAACAAAGCCTTTGTTGAAGATGTTGTTACTAATCACTGGAAGGTATATAACTTCCATTGATCTCTTCCTAAATTCCATAAATTTGTTACTACTTTCATCTCAAAGTGAATGTCCAGAAGATGTTAAATTTGCTTTTGAATAAAAGGAAATTTAATTGTTTTTAGACAATTATTATTTTAGAACGGAGGAAGTGTACAGTGAACATATAATCATCAATATATGGAGACCTACATCCTTCATATCATTAACTACCTAATTTTGTGTACTGATTTGGAATTGTTACTCTCATTTGGTTTCTGCTCCGCTGCAGCTAAATGATGTCAAATTGAAAATCACATCATTAACTGCCTAACTTTGTGTACTGATTTGGAATTGGTATTCTCATTTGGTTGCTGCTCATGCAGCTAAATGTCAAATTGAAAATCACAGTTTAAAATTTTATTGGGTCCTGGTGGAACCTAGATTAGATCATGAGACCATTCCCAACCTTGAATGCATATGAGGATGTGAGCATCAGTTACATATTAAACCATCCCGAACCATACACTTTTATTCCAAATATAGGGCATAGTTGAGCTCCAATGACTTGCAATGCAGTTCTCTGTCATGTTTTAAATTTGGCTAGATGATCTACCCTCCCCCCCCGCTTTTTTTTTTCTTTTTGATATCTATGAATTTTTTCTTACCATATAAAACATAAATTACCTAATATATTTTATAATAACCCAGTAAATTTATACTCCGTTCATCTCAGCTCAATGAGGACTAGTGGTCAAATTGTTTTAACTTTGACCAATAATTTAAAAATAAAATTAATGATCCTAATGAAAATTTAAAAATTATTATTGTATCACGATGAATAATACTTTCAATAAAAAAATTTAGATACTTATTACGATTATTATTTTTTATTTCTATGATTGATCAAAGTTACATTAATTTGATCACTAGTCTCATTGAACTGGGACGGAGGGAGTAAATATGAGGAAATGAATAAAAGATTGGAGATGTTAAGTGCAGAAATCGCATCACTGTAGATGGATAGTGTAATGTTTGCACCAAATGGTTGGAAATAATTTTAGAATAAATGGGAATTAATTTTCGTTATCACTTTTTTTGTTTGCCCCACGTTAGTTCTAATGACTCTGAAAATTGTTAGGATTGATTAAAGTCATATTTAGGATTAATTAATTCCATGTTTATGTATGCTGATGTTATGAAATTTTATTCGGTTGTTATTTGTTAACAAGGTGTCAAAGCACACATAAAAAAATCTATGGCATATAGAAAGTATTAGACATGCATGGCACACGGGATTTACTTTCTTTTTATAATTTTATTATATTAATATAATGATTGCAGTAAAGGAAATTTATTAATATAATGAGTGCAGGTAAATGAAGTCATTTTACATATATAAATACAAATTCAATTAAAGTAATAAATTTATCAACTCCATAATTATGGAGTACTATGTGTTCAGCTTTTAATATTGCTCATACATGAGATGGATCATTAATTATATCTCTACAATAATTGTGCAGATGGAATTCTTGGGATTCTATGATTTTTGGAATGGTAAGTTATAATAAAGGGCAACGCTAGAAGAACAAAAGAAATTTGCAAAAACATGTATACAAAATGAGGTGACGATATTTTATTGGTTGAATCGATTGTGAACCCGCCACACTATAATTAAAACACCAACAAAATCATGTCACATAATTTTGTTTTTTTTATGTAACTTTAGTATTTCCCTTTAATATAAGTTACTAGCTAATGCCATGTTGTATTTGTACTTGTGATCAAATTAACCTAGTTTGTCTATATATGACAGAATATGAGGAGAAAACTAAAACTCAGGCATTCATATTTCATGATAAACACCACCACTCTGACTTGATTGTGGTGGCCTTTAGAGGCACTGAACCCTTCGATGCTGATATGTGGTGTACAAATTTTGATCTCTCTTGGTACGAGCTCCCTGGTATTGGAAGAGTGCATGCCGGATTCATGAGAAGCCTTGGCTTACAGAAGTCCCATGGCTGGCCCAAAGAGATAGAACGCTTAGATGACCAACCCCAAGTGGCTTACTATACTCTTAGAGAAAAGCTTAGAGAATTGTTGAAACATAACCACAATGCCAAATTTATCGTAACCGGTCATAGCTTGGGCGGGGCATTGGCAATATTATTTCCATCAATTTTGGCATTGCATGAAGAGGATGAGATGTTGAAGAGAATTGAAGGTGTATATACATTTGGACAGCCAAGGGTTGGTGATGAAAATTTTGGAAACCATATAAAGAAGGCCTTCTCAAAGCCTGGTGTCAAGTACTACAGGATTGTTTACAATTATGATATTGTGACTAGGGTTCCTTTTGATGACAAGGCTTTCATGTTTAAGCACTTTGGAACATGTCTTTACTTCGATGCCTTCTACAAAGCCAAGGTAATAATTATGCCTCTTTATTTTACATACACACATTGACCCTAGGTTGGCAGCTAACGTGTTTATAGGACCGGTTTTTATACGTTGATAAAATCTAGGGTTCCATTTCATAATTAATTGGTAAAATGAGAAAGTCCCATGTTTTTTATATATTGAAGGCAAGACTTGTTAATTCTCGTTGTGGGATAAGCGCTAAAACAATTAGATCAAAACTTTCAAATAAAAATAAAATAAAAAAATTGCTAGGTGTACATGACCTATTTTACATTGTAACTGTCGATCTCTTGTTTTTTTTTTTTTTTTTGAGAAAATGTCTATCGCTTGGTTAAATTTATTTTAGAATATATTTCTCTTTCATGGATATTGTGTGCAGATTCTTGAGGAGGAATCAAATATGAATTATTTCACGCTATTTGGAATGATACCAAAGAAACTATCTGTGACATGGG
The DNA here is from genome assembly GCA_022495995.1 of Adenophora triphylla var. japonica. Classification (NCBI taxonomy): domain Eukaryota; kingdom Viridiplantae; phylum Streptophyta; class Magnoliopsida; order Asterales; family Campanulaceae; genus Adenophora; species Adenophora triphylla. Next base: position 326,238 of record JAFEMH010002380.1, read on the forward strand.
AGATACTAAGAAGTTTTCTAATTCCGTACACAAAAGGAAAGGATTATAAAGAAGGGAAGGTTCAGCTAGTTATAAGAATGATCGGATTGGTATTATTGGCAGGAATACCTAGTCATGGTCCTCAGGATTACGTTAATTCTATCCGGCTTGGATCAACAGATCTATACAAACACCATAAAATTAAGAACTAGTTTGCGGCTGTCATATCCGAGAGTCTAGTTTGTTCTTTACTATTTTTCAAGAAGGCATTTGATTTCCTGATGAATATCTGCTAACCTGCATTTCCAATTGTTCCATTTATTTGGAAAGCTCATGATGAATAAATTGATGATGATATGTTGTTGTAATGTTCGTTGAATTTGTAGATTTTCGATATTCAACAGCTAAATAAAACCATCCGACTCTTGAAGTCGATAAGTTGTGTTTGGGTTTCACTCATATCTTCAATAATTGGTTTTATCGCAATCCACAAATTACGAGAATCAATTCTTCCCGTGGTTGAGTAACGCGAGAACTAAAATTAATTGCAAATTTTACTAGTAGTGATTAATTGATCATGTAGTTTGTAGAGTTCATTACTTAGATACTACATCTCACCTTTGACATATGTTGCACTTGACTTTTTATTTTTCATAGATTATGCTTTATTCGTTTGTATATTATTTGTATTATCATACAATTTAGTCAAAATCCTTAAACAGATCAGAAGATAATACATAACATACGCACAAAACAACACACGCACACAATAGATAATTAAGAACACAATCACATCAATATAAGTGACACATGAATTGTTAACCCAATTCGTCAATATGATTGGGGCACTATCAATTTAAAATCTTTCACTATAATATTTCAAACATGAAATACAATGAGTTTTGGGGCGAAACATTGTTTATATAGTTGCCTAGTAATAAGTCCTAAACCATAGACAGAAAGGAATCTTGAAATTAGGGAACTAATTTTTCGGAGCTATGTGCCTTAGGGACTAGCTCACATAGCACTCACTACATATGCGCCCTAGAGCTTGTAAAGAATTAGAAGCCTTAGCTTTTGTTTATTCACAATGGTTTAATATATAGTTACAGTTGGAGAGTCCTAATTATACAAGGATTGTGAGATCCTATCTATACATGGAAGAGATGTTTTCCTAATATATATATGGAACAATATTTATCAATTGCAAGAAGTAAATGTAGATTAGGAAACAATTACATTTAGGAAACAATCCAAGTCTTTGAACTGATTGCTGAGGAAACTTCTGGAGGAGCATGAGGCGGGCTCCCTGTGCAGGCCAAGGCGTGCGCCTGGGAACCAGAGAGTTGGGCCGAAGGATGGTGCAGGTGAGGCGGCCGCTTGGGCCTTGATGATGCGGGCGCCTCAAGAGCAGAGGATGCAACCTTTGTGAGATCCAACTGAGGCGGACGCCAAGAGGGAAATGGGGCGGGCGCCTCGTGCTCAGGATCATCCGTCGTTGTTTGTTTGTCTCTCGGAGCAGTAGGAGCTTCATCCTTAACACGCCCCCGCAAGATGGACGATCCGTAGAGAAGACCAATCTTGGAGATAAGAAGTTGGAAGCGTATGCGAGGCAGTGGCTTTGTAAGAATATCTGCAAGTTGATTCGAACCGACAATGTGTTGTACTCGAAGAGAACCGACCTGAATTTGCTCACGAACAAAATGAAAAGAGAGAGCCACGTGTTTCATGCGAGAGTGAAAAACCGGATGAAAAGAGTAGGTGGTGGCACCAAGCTTGTCACAGTAGATCACAGGTGTAGCAAGTGATGGAAACCCAAGCTCAGTGAGTAAGTTCCCAACCCAAGTAAGTTCGGATGCGGTGTCGGCGATAGCCCGGAATTCGGCTTTAGTAGTGGATCTAGCAAGAGAACGTTGTTTCCGGGAAGACCAAATGACCGGGTTCTTACACAAGTAGACAAGTAAGCCAGAAGTGGATACGAAATCATCTTTGTCTCCAGCCTAATAAGAATCGCAGAACGCATGAATGGAAGGAGGAGACTTCGCAAAAATCTAAAGGCCAAGATGCATGGTGCCATGAAGATAGCGTAGAAGATGCTTCAATGCAACCCAGTGAGAGGATTGTGGATTCTGCATGAATTGCGCAAGCTTGTTGACCGAGAAGGCGATGTCGGGACGAGTGAATGATAATTACTGAAGTCCACCAACAATAGCACGGTAGGAAGTAGGGTCAACAGCTGGAGTGGCAGTAGATCGAGTGAGGGGAGGGGATGTTACCATAGGAGTGGGTAGTGGCTTGCAGTCAATCATTTTGTGACGGGTGAGAAGGTCATGGATATATTTGGTTTGGGAGAGAAGGAGACCATGATGGTTAGGGACGACTTCAACACCCAAGAAGTATGACAAGGGGCTAAGGTCCTTGAGGGAGAACCGGTTGGATAGGTTGTAGATGAATGACTGAAGGTGAGAGGGGGAGGGGCCGGTGACAATGATATCATCAACATAGACAAGTAGGTAAATTGGAGATGGAGATTTGTTGAAGATAAATAGAGAGGGATCGGCTAAGGAGGGTTGGAAGCCATATGTGGTGAGGTAGGTTTTGAGTTCTTGAAACCATGCCCGGGGAGCTTGTTTGAGGCCGTAGATTGCTTTTGACAAGCGGCAAACAAAGGATGGGTTGGTGGAGTCCTCAAATCCGGGGGGTTGTGTCATAAAAACGGTTTCAGAGAGAGTGGCTTGAAGGAAGGCATTGTTGACATCGAGTTGGCGAAGGGGCCAATGGTTGGTTGTGGCAAGGGAAAGAAGCAGCCGGACTGTGGCTGGTTTGACTACGGGGCTAAAGGTTTCGGTGTAGTCAATACCGGGTTATTGGTGAAAACCTTTGGCTACAAGTCGGGCTTTGTATTTATGAATGGTGTTGTCGGGTTGTATTTGACTCGGAAGACCCACTTGCATTCGACAATGTTATGGGCTAAAGTAGGTGGAACCAAGGACCAAGTGTTGTTGCGGGTGAGGGCTTTGAATTCTTCAATCATGGCATTGCGCCAATGAGGAATGGATAGGGCTTGTTTGGTGGTGGTGGGAAGGCTACTGGGAGATGTGAGAAGGGATAGGTTGGCATACTTGGGGTTGGGTTTGGTTATGCCATGGGAAAGTCTAGTGGTGATAGTGCGGGTGGGAGGTGGAGGGGATGGTGGGTTGGGAGTTGGTGGTGTAGTATCAAGTTGAGTTGGGGTAGGGGGTTGTAGCGTTGTGAGGAAAATTTCATCTTTTCATCTTTTTTTGAGTCGCCACCTATATTATTCGTTTGGAAACATAGGAAAACCATTTTGAAAGAGATTTGGGTTCGGGGCTTAGGTTATGGAATGGGTAGGTCAAGGAGCATCCATTCCACCCGATCCGAAGATCGGTCTTGCTAAAGAAAAGAGAGGTTTTCAATCTTTTTAATAAAATAATTAAAGAAGAACAAATAAACCCTAATCAATTTCTTGATTAGGAATGTCGGATTGTATGCTTCGAGATCGCCTCCATTGACTGAAGGGACTCTAGGCTAATCCTTTTGATGGGATTACACTACTCTAAAATCAATAGAGGGGTTGAGAAGAGAAACGAAAGTTAAAGGATGATTACCTTTTGAGGAGAGATTCGGACAGAGTTTCGACTCAAGTTTAGAGTTGAAACTTGATACGGACAGAGCTTCGCCTCGATCCTTGATTTGGATCTCGATGCGGACGGACCTTCGTCTTGGTCCTTTGATTCGGGCTTCGATGTTCGTCAATCAACGTGGTTGAAGGACGAATTTAGGAGTTGTTTGTGAGTGATTTGAAGGGGTCTTTCGTGGAAAGAAACCAACAAATTGTGTGTGTTGTGTGTTTTCTTGATCAAGGATCAATTGTCGACCTCAGAAACACTTTGAAAGTCATTCAGTATTTATAGGAGGTTGGAGAGGTGAAGGTGGAGATGTAAAATTCCCTAGGAAGGTTCCGAGAACTCGGTTCGATTGGATACCCGAATTGATAAGGTTTTATCCAAAAAGAGAGTTTGAAACGGAGAAGGAGAGTGATTTCTGCACATCCTGTCGAGGGGATATCTCGCGCGAGATATGATATCTCGTGCGAGATAACTAGTCTGATGAATATTTTTTCCTCTTCAGTTGTTCCGTTAGTCAGTTAGGTCCAAAACTAACGAGGTTAGTTAGAAACTTAACGAAACATGACGAAACTGATATGCTTTCATCAAAACATAAAAGAGAGATGAAGAGTAGTGTAATCATGTAATTATGAGTTCAGAATGGGGTGTCTACAGAGCCCCTCGGCGACAGGTCTTATGAAAGAAGAAGTGTCGTCGATAGAAAAGACATCATTCTGAACACTGGGATGGTCGTGCCGCACGGCTGCCTACGTATCTCTATCGGAGAATCAGACCAAAACGTAGTTCGACTCCAAAACACGAAAAGGTTGCTTTAGCTATTTTGAAAATCATTTTTTTTTTAAAATCGAGGAGATTTTATTTTTGAAAAGGCAAATCCATACTGAGAAATCAAATCATGACCCAATTCTGAATATACCTGTTTGTCTGAAGATTCGCCTGTTTGGGCTGCGGGGAAAGATGTTAGAAAACAAAGATTTACCTGTCCGGTCCTTTGCATTCTGTTGGGTTTTCCTTTGAGACTGAAGTGAGGTGACGATCCTGGAGATTCGGGACCGAGCTTTTGTTGAGGTGACGATCCTGGCGATTCAAGATCAAGCTTTTTGTTGAGTAGTACTCGACATACTACTTGTAGATGCTTGACACACCTAATTGGTGACAATCTTGGCGATTCAAGACTGGGCTTTTGTTGGTGACGATCCTGGCGATTCAAGACCGGGATTTTTGATGAGGTAAGTATTTGACATACTGACCCTAGATGCTTGACGCATCTTAGATGTTTGACACACCTAATTGTTGACAATCCACCTGTCTGGGCGTTGAACCGGGCTTTTGATAAGGTAAGCATTTGACATACTGACCCTAGATGCTTGACGCATCTTAGATGTTTGACACACCTAACTGTTGACGATCCACCTGTTTGGGCGTTGGACCGGGCTTTTTGATGAAATATGCTTGACGCATGGCACTTGACGTGATGGATGCTTGACGTGATAGTTGCTTGACGCGATGGTTGCTTGACGCAATGGATTGGATACATTGACATATGGGGAGGTAGATGGTAGGCGAAATCCAAACACTCAACGTGTTTGATCTGAAAGTAGGCACTTGACGTGCTTTTATGCACTTTAATTCCTGCAAGAGGGTTAGTGAAAGCATTTGCATAACAACATATATTCACTTAAGCATTTGTTTGTTCAAGACGATCAATGTGCACTCGATTCCGAGAATCAGCGGGGAGAATGAGTTCTATTATGTGAGAATTGAAAATCGTTTGTGATTTAAATTTTGGTTTTGAAGACCAACTCGTGAGGTCCATCTAAAGATCGAATGAGACAATCGTCTAATAGGATTCCGTTGAGATAACCCAAGTTCAACACTAAGGTTCGAGATGGTTCGAGGATTTTTCCGTTGTCGTAGGACTTTTTTTTCATCATCAAGCCCCAAGTTTCTCATGTGATGATCATTGACTGAACAAGGTCTAAACCACTCCAATGGCTTTCGCTATGTAGGACTTATGCTTCCTAATCCAAAGTACGCATTTTCCAAGGCTTCTCTCGACACCAAGCCCCAAGACTTCTTGCATGTTGTAGATGACTTCGCGAGCAGGCTTGTGAGGCTGCAAGAATTGAAGAAGGATCCCCTCCTTTTTCCCTTTGATTTTTTTTTTCTTTCTTAGTGACGCACCCTGGTTTTTGCCTAGACCGCCCTTTCGGGTTTTCAATCTAGCGGGCATCTCTTTTGCGTCTTTTGTTTTTTTGTGCTCTAACTTTTGCCTAGGCCGCTCTTTACGAGTTTTCAACCTAGCGAGCCATTTTTTTGAAAAGTATGTTTACTCGAAGAGAACTCAGTTGGAAGAATTTCATTAAGGAGAAAGATGAGATCTCAAGTTTAGTCGAGGAGAGACGGACTCTATTTTTGGAAGGTGATCCAAGCATTGACTCTTTTGGGAGAGTATATTCTCTAATAATGAGAGTGAGAAGTGAAGAGAAAATCCCCTAATGCAGATTTGATTACTCTTGAGAGTTTAAGTAGAGATTGACTGGGGGAGGAAAGGTTAGGAAGCCCCAGTTTGGATGCTTGGATTTCAAGAGTGTGTATGAGAATGGCTAAGAGGAAGCCCCTAGACTCAACAAAGAACGCTACATAGCTCAAACGTCTAGAAAAGTTGTTCTACTTTTAATGGACCTTGCATCATCTAGAAGTTTCTTAACGAGTTTGAAAAGAAATCCAATCGTTAGCATGACTTAAGGCTAAACATTTTTCTTTATGGATGGATGTTGAAAGTCTTCTTCATTTGCGCTGCCATTCAAGCTTCATTGTAAGAGGATGTTGAGGAATTCTCTTTTCTTTGTTGGTATTACTTGACTCTTTTTCTCTGTGGGAGAGTCCTTCTTGCATTTGTTGAAATTCCATCCTTGTTGTGGGGCGATGAAGGCTTGAGAGTTTTTCCCTTTTTTTTTTTTTTTTGATGCTCTATTTTTGCCTAGGACGATTTGAGGAGTTTCGACCTAGCGAGCTTTTTATTTTTTGTACTCTCAAAGCCTTGAATTGAGTAGCCCCACTTTTCTTGGGATGAATGTTGATAGCAGCGCCTTTGGCTTCCTTCGTTTGTTGATCTTCGACTTTCAACAGGAGTAATGTTTAGCCTTAAGCCTTCTAATGATAGTTTTCATTTCAAACTTGTTTGGAAGTTTCTATTTTTCGTGATGCATTAAGGAATGAGGGTCCACTATTCAACATAGATCAAATGATATTCATAAAGAAAAACAACTCTTGGGAAAGTGTTTAGGATAAAGAGATAACTTTATTGATAAGGAAATTTGAAACAGACTCGATAGTTCACTTGACACAAACTAGAGAGGATAGAGATGACCTAGAATGACAGAACGACTCTTCGAGAACATACTAGGAAGTTTACCTAATTGTAAGTACCCAAATCCGGATCGTCCAAATCCGTCAGAAAGTTAACCGAAATCCGTTAACTGGCCCGCTCCAGGTTAACCGGAACTCGTTAAACTCCCGTTCTTTGTGCCAGCGAGACGTCCGGGGCGCCGTGCATCCCGACGTCGAACCGTACTTAACACGTGTCATCACACGTAAAAGCACGGCTTTCCCTGAAAAACGCATTTTCCGGCACTTTCCGGGGGCGTTTCGGACATTTTCCGGACTGTTATTTTAAAAAAAAAACGGACAAAACCGGGACCGGGGGACAAAATCCCACATGGCTGGTGACTCAGAGGGACACGTGGCAGCCATGCCACCTCCCTCTAGTCACCCTTCAATCAAATTCAAATGGAAAAGACCAAAATACCCCTGATTTGCAAGCCAAGTCCGGCCGGACTCACTGTGCACATTTTCTGAAATTGCCAGCAAGTCCTTCAAATTCTCAAAATACCATAAAACCCCCTGGATTCAGGCCAAGTCCGTCCGGACTCCTACTGCAATTTTCACCCTATAAATAGAAGTTGCTGTCAAAGGCACAAGGACAGAATTTTTACACCAAAAAATCACCACCCCCACGGCCTAAGCTGTTTTCACCCCTCCCGAGCTCCCGTTCTGTCTCGATTCGCGTGAAATCTTTGTATTTCGATCAAATACGCCCCTTGCAACTTCGAAACAACCTTTCGAATCACTTTCCGTGTCCCGTACACACCTCCCGAGCCAAAGGAGTCGACCCTAGCCATATGTATAACTCCCTCTCTCTAAATCTCCCGTTCCGTCTCGGTTTACGTGCCAGTCGCCATAACCGTTTCGAACGTCATTATCGAAATGTAGACGCCTCCGTCTAACGGGGTCCGATACGTTTTAGCCCCTCGATCCTCTTCTCTTTCCGTAAGAGAAGTAATCACGGGTTAAAACGGCGTTCTGACCCCGTTCCGTTTACTTTTTATGTCATTTACCATTCCGGATCGATCGATCCGTTGATCGTCATTTACAATTCCGAGCCGTTTGGCCTCGTTGATCGTCATTTACAAGTCCGAGCCGTTTGGCCTCGTTGATCGTCATTTACAATTCCGAGCCGTTTGGCCTCGTTGATCGTCATTTACAATTCCGAGCCGTTTGGCCTCGTTGATCGTCATTTACGAATCCGGATCGTTTGATTCCGTTGATACCGCACTTTAAATACTGTCATTTACAAAGTCCGATCCATTTGGATCGTGATAGTATTTACTTTTCAAAGTCCGAGTCGCAACCCGATTCGTTGATCGCATGTCATTTAATACGCATTTTTCCCGTAAAAATCGTTAACAATGTAATGCCCGGTTCAAAACCGGAGTTCGTCCGTCGAACTCTCTTTCAAAACGCGCGAAATGACGTTCGGCCTCCGAACGCTCATCTTCAAACTCAAAGCCGCCATTTGACACTTAAAATCATTTAATACGCATTTTTCCCGTAAAAATCGTTAACAATGACTCGCACGGTTCAAAATCGACGTTTGCCACGCAAACGCTCATTTCAACCCAAAATCGACGTTTGCCATGCAAACGCTCATTTCAAACTCAAAGTCGACGTTTGCCACGCAAACGCTCCTTTCAAACTCCAAACCGACGTTTGCCACGCAAACGCTCATTTCTGTCTCAAACCGACGTTTGTCATTCAAACGCTCGTCTTTTTCAAAAGTCACCTAATCAACGTTTGTCATTCAAACCAAGATTAAGCTTGTCATTCAAGCCCCCATTTCAAAACACACACACACACACACGATTTCGAGAAAGGTAGAAAGACTCGTCATGCGAGGCATTTCGGGCGATCTCGTAATACTCTACCCGAAACGTAACTTGACCTCCGAACCTAACAATCTCTGGTACTAAAAGCTTTTTACTCGTTTTTGCTGCCAATAAAAATGATCCCTTTTTTAAAGCCTTTTCCTAAGTTTTTGCTACCAATAAAAACGACACCTTTTCACAATAGCCGTTTCTCAACGTTTGGGCTCAAAATACAAAAACCGCGTGGCGACTCCTCATTTTGTTCCTTCCCATGAAGCGAGGTCTCAGACACCAACCCCTCCGCGAAAGACAACCGCCTTTTCCGCGCCCCCGCCCGCGCGAAAAGATCGGGTAATTTCGATTGGCGACTCCGGGGAAAAGATACTTTTTCAAAACTGCCGATGTTTTCTAAAAAGCCTTCCGTGGGTCAAACTTTCGTTTACCCTTCCTCGTTTTCGTGTGTGTGAGTTCCTTTAAACCTCGAACGGTTTTTGTTTCAAAGGCATTACATTGTCAACTTTTCAAAATCTTACCATGTTTGTGCATCCCCATTCATGTTTGATTTTCATTCTTTGTCTTTTGAACCGTGCATCATAAATTCTTTAAGACACATTGAAAAATCTCTCGTTTTACTCGAAAAAGAATTTTAGTGACCGCACACTACACGCACTTCGCCTCGGAACACCGCACTTCACGTGCACTTAGCGCCTCGGTACACTTGCACACTACAACCCCTAACCCGGGATGGCCTTATCGCTGCACTCCGATTGGCCTCGCGATGCCTTTCGGGGCGCACGGGGTCGTCCCAAAAATCCCATCCTAGCCCGTGTAAGCCATGCACTCTTTGTGTCACACTTTGTCCAAGACCTCGGTTGGTTTTTGGCTTAGCTCGTGTCATAAAGCCTAAGTGTATGTTTTTACGCCGGCCCCGCTCCGAGTCAAGCTCGAGAGTTTGAGACCGAAGGTCGTTCCCGACCCGAAGTCTTGAGCTTTTCGGCCTTGACTTTGACGCGAGCTCTGCCGAAAAATATACTCCGAAGGTTCAATGTGACGCCGTGTCACCAAACCTCGCCGTATGTATCGTGCCGGCCCACAACTTGGCCAACGCTAAAAAGCTAAGGTCTCTCGCACAAGCGAGTCAGAGAGGTCATGCCCAAATTTTGGCACGATCCCCGCCTTAACTTAAGGACGTTGACTTCGACCGTGGCCCGTACGTTACACACGTTGAAAGTTTGCGTGATCGGCTTGCCTTAAGTTCACTTTTTCCTTTGTCGGTGGAACTCGCTTGCCTTATCGACCTCGCTCGGGATAGTCCGTCCCGAGAAAGATGATCTACAATGGAAACGAGGGGCTTATAAGCGTAGTGACGAGATCCACCGATTAGAGCTCTAGGATTAGTTGCGAAAAAGAAGACACGCTCTTTTCCAACCGATTAGGACTACGAGAAAACGTGCTTTAAGTAAACATTAATCGGTAATCGCACATTGCACAAGCCCGAAAACCTTGAGCCAAATCCCCTTTTCCGAAGCCTAAACCCTTCCTTTCGTTCCCTGCGCGAGCGTAAAGTGGTTCAGATTTCCGGTCCGCCGCCTTGCCAGATCACGGTAACGGCGGCGTCGACAGCCTCTTCGGTTCCCTCGGTTCCCTCGGCCCGGGAATTTCCGACATGTCTAGCTCAGAAATCGTGACGGGGAAGGACCCCGCCACCGGTAATGTATATAACATTGGAAGAAGCCATCCGGCTTGTGAGGTTCACAAGAGGCGTAAAGAAGATCGGTAGAATTTCGTGGTACAGCCTTTCCGAATGAGCGTGGTATAGCAAACTATCCCCGATCGGACGGTACTTTTGTCCCAGTCGAGGATGACGATTCCCGAAACCAGATTCACCAAACCTTCAATCAGGTTTCTCCCCCGCCAACTTACGGGATGCCTTCCAACCAAGGAAATAGCCGACCTAGGCTCCATGTTGCCACCTCTCGTGGCAACCCCGTCAATTTTGGTCAGCCCGGTGCTACGCCCATCACTCAATATCACCGGCGCACCATGACCATCTCGAGATGCCAATATCCCTCAATACCCTCCCGGGTTCGTCCCGTTGCCTATACACGAATCCCTAAACACCGGGACAAACCCCGATACGGTTCGAAAAGGCTCCGTATATTCTCATATACCAAGCCTTCCACCTCCAATCACTACCGCTCACGTGGTAGCACCCGACCGAGCCTCACGAGTCCACCATTGGACCCAACCTTAGCTCTGGATGGTCGAGCGGATGAAAGACACGAAAGCCACCGTGAGCGGCTCAAAGCAGAAACGCTAAAATCCACGAGATCCGGGAATGGTCACGCCTCTCCTGCCCAAGTTCGGAATGCCGAGGAGATGGACCGATTCGATGGAACCGAATGTCCTCAAACGCACGTCGACACCTACGTTCTCGGCATGAGAGCAAAAGGAGAAACCCTCCAAAGCAAATGGCCGACCACTTCCGGCATACGCTCAAAAGTTCGGCGTTACGATGGTTTTTTGAGGTCAAGCTGCGGATCGCCACACACAGGAACAGATCGGTAACATCTTCTGGAGCGGTACGGATCCAACTTAGAGTGGGAAACAGAGTCGCGAGGACTTAATCACCACTGAGCGTAAAGCGGACGAAAGTGTTGGGGAATTCTACAAGAGATGGAGTGGAAACTCTCCGAGATCATGGAGCCACTCTCCAAAGACGAGCAGAGATGCGGATCTTCAAGTCACGCTTAAGACCGTCCATCGAAATCTCATCGAGTCACAATTTCTTCCCAGGATCTCAGGGCCATGGTCAATGCCGGCTCACGGTTCGAGAAGGATCTCAAGGAAAAGTTGGCTGCTTGCACGGCCATACGAGATACCGCTCAACGATTGCATTCAATCCCGCACCGGCCCCGTGAAGGGAAAGATACGTCCGTCAACTACGTCCATCGTGGACAACGGTCGGGTAACGAAACCCGGTCCACAAAGCAACAGTTCTACTCGAAACGTACTGTCGTACACTTCGACAAGTTGGACATGCCACTGAGCAAGATCTTTGGAAGGGTTAATCAAGGAGGGTCTCCTTAAGCCCGTTGCCAATTATAAACCCAAAATTCCCGTAGCCAATGCGGACAAGAGCAAATCTGCGCCTTCCATCGGTATCACGGCCATACCACCGACAATTGTTTGGGGTTACGATACGAAATCCGTAACTTGATAGAAGAAGGCAAGTTAGAGCGCCCCCGTGGGCCCAATACAATCGAAAATCCCTTTCCGAACAATAACAGCCGTGAATTCCATTGAGTGGGTGCCCAAGAAGAGTGCCACGAGAACCGGTTTCTCCGCCTCTTTCAGCTGAATCCTCCTCTAATGTCCACATCGGCTACGATGTTTGCGATCGTTCCGCCCGCCCGGAGTACGAGTCTCGAGAAACCGTCCGAGCAATCCTCCGAGAAAACAAAAGAAGAAATCCTCTCAACAGCAATCGAGAGAAAGATACTGAAGTTTGGAGATACCGGTGTAGGTACACTTGGAGAACCCTCGGGAGGTTCGACTACTACGTCTTGTACTCCGGCCAGTCCTCTTTGCCTCCGAGGCCATGCGGCTTTAGAGCGGACGGGGGTGGGAAAGCCGAAAAGTCCCAGCTGAAACCGAGTCGGGCCACAGGACACCGGAATACCTCGGATCTTGGTAATCTTGCGCCGATCGAAGCCTAACCCTCCGCGGGATCGTAGCCGAGATTCAATTTGTCCGGCTTAGAGCTCGGACCGGTAAGGAAGATCAAGGTCGGCTTAGCAATCGTACTCGATCAATGTGCTAACCAAGGGCGGCAATCGCCGTAAAGGCGGCCTCAACACACTCCCGAGGTTCCATCAAAGGCTTTACCTCGCAAGAGGAAGACAGAAACGGATGGGTGGATGACTCTCCTTCTACGGATAGAGACGAGATCTACGACTCCCGCTCGTATGGCGGCATGATCACGTTACGTGACGAAGACTTACCGAGAGACGCCTCGGGGGCACAACGAAGCTCTGTACATCACTCTCCAAACTCAACACCATATCACTCCCGGAGTATTGGTAGATAACGGGTCCCGTTAATGTCCTCCCTCTCGGCATGATGCGAGCTCTCCGCATCCATGAAAGCCACCCGATTCCGTCGGCTCGGACTATCAAGGCCTACGACAACTCGTCTCGTCCCATCACAGGGACGGTGACTCTGGAACTACGGTTTGAAACCCAAATGGTGCCGGCAAAATTCCACGTGATGGACATTCCATCCGAGTTCACGGCTCTTTTGGGACGCCCTTGGCTACACCACATGAAAGCCATAGCTTCCACTCTCCATCGATGCGTCAAGTTCATTAACCGGCGGGGAGATCTTGAAGTCATCCGAGGGGATAGTTTCCTCATAGGAAACGAAGCCGAGACAGTGGCAAGCGTGTCCGCACTCGGGCACCGAGGTTACCTCCTTCGAATCAACCAAGGGACTACCGGGGCAAATCTCATCGAGAATCCCTCGAGTGGAGATGCCAACTATGTAAACGTACTCGAGCGGGCGGACCACTGAAGCGGTCCGTACATCAAGTTCAAGCTGTCGTTTCCAACATTTGGAGCGGGTGGAAGGAAACGGCGAACATCGCCATGATGAGGGCACGTAAACCCCCAGTCTCCAATCGGAGATTCGTCAGCATTCTCCAAACAAACTCTCTGGCCCCGCCAAGCGAAGAGGTTTTTGTGATAAAGGTCAACAAGCACCGTCATTCTCGTGATGAATGCATGGAAGTTGTATGGGATGTCCTCCACGAGGAACTACCCGCTGCACCCCTCTTCTCCAACGAAGAGCATGATGTTTTCCTAAGTTTTGCTCCAACAACGCATGACCGGGCCATGATACGTCCCTACACCTGGATTGAAAAGTCGAGATGACGATGAATCTGGACTCTCACGGAGTTGAGGACGCGGCGGACCCGCAAGCGGACCTCTGCATTCACATGCTCGGTTTGAGGACGGAACTCCTTCCGATCGGGTCACCTACGACCAAGGTTCCAATACCATGGAAATTGTCGAAGCTCAACGTCCGGTCTGGCGGCTATCCGACAATTGGAAGCACGTGATTCACGCAACGAGGAATCCCTACGATCAAGTGAATGACGACGACTTCGTCAATATCATCTATTCCGAGATATCTGATGAAGCCAAGGATCCATCCTTGTTATCGAGACTGCAACACCAAGGTCACCCTCGATGGCCGCCTACTCATAGTAAACGAGGCATTGGACAAGCGAGCTCGAGCTCATCCCTACTTTCGAGTACCGTCCCCGGTGGCAACCGGCCCGTGCCGTCGATCAAGCTTATACCCTCAAACGCCGCAGAGGCCAAGCGGCAAAGCGAAGGAGACCAAGCTCCTCACCTGCTACAAGTCGAGATCAACCTCGGGAACGCTTAGGCGGCCACCCCGAAAACATGCGTGAAAGTCTTCCCCGCAAGGCGAAGTCGGCTTCCGACATAGGAAATGACCACCTCGGCATCAAACATGCTCCGGTTCGATTCTACTCCCAGTAGTCACGGCCCGGATTCGGACATCACGCGGTCATTTGCTAGCTTTGATAGACTTGGCGATCGAGCGAGATCACGAGACCGTCAACATTGCGAATTCAATACCCCCGTGGGGTCAATCAACGAGATATGGGCGAATTTCTTGGTGATCGAGATCAAGGAAGGCCGCATGGAATGTCCCGGTCAGAGCTTCTTTCGTCAATGTAATCCAAGTGTTCCCGCCATTCGGCGATTTGGATGTAATCACGGTTACGGACACTAGCCGGACGATGCGCACCTACGGAGGCGCCTAGGTCTCGCAAGGAAAGCCCTCATGGAACTAGCCGCTCAAGAAAGTCATCTTTGGGACGAAGACCAAGCTCGAAAGACCTACGGGGACCCAAGCCCTTAAAGTGTCACGGGCGGCTTCGGAGAGAAAGCTAGAGGCCACTCTAGACCGGTTCGACCTCAAGAGTTTTGCTCATGGCAGCTTCCACGACTACCGTCTGTTCTCATCCAACCCCCTCTGCCACACAAGGGCGGTCAACGGTCCCAATGACCTAGGAGATGGAACGACACAGCGGAACGAATCCCAGTGCTTACCTTCCCGAGGAAAGCAAGTTCCCTGTGAAAGCGACGATGAAGACGATGAAACCATTCTTTTCCAAGCCGGGCATGAAGTCAACAAAACCGGACTCCCAAGGGTCCTGGGAGGATGGGAACGGATCATTTCCGCACTCAAATTGAAAGGCCAACTCGGGGAGGAAGGTCTATTTAAAAACAAGAGGAGGATGGAGATTCGTCTCGAGCAACTACTCGGGGAAATTCCACGGTCTACGGCATTCGTTTACGAAACGATCAGCTGGGACGGCAACCGGTCACATGGGCCGATGTTCGGGAAGCCGTGTACTCACCTTCCGACATACCGCCACTCGAGATAAAGCGAGAGGAGAAAACTCTCCCCGATGGAGGTTTTACCTAGGCTGCCGCACGCGGTTCAAAGAAGCACGCTATTCTCACATGGGAAGAAACGCGAGGCACTCACTCTCGATGCGAGCTCATTTGCAAGAAAGGTTGATACAGGCTCGGAGCGGAGGAAAACTAGCAAACCATGTAGTATCGCCGGACCCAACTCCAAAATGCCACGAGTATGCTCGGCAAGAAGGAAAGGAACGCGATATACCGTGAAGAGATCAAGGAGACCGTTCGCTTAAGCCGAGAACTCTCCAACCTCCCGGAGGGTCGGCAACGCACGGTTCGGTTCGAGGCAACCTTTGTTGTGCGGCGACATTCGAACAAGCTGCGTCAAGCTGTAGGCTACCTCCCCGCGAGGCATCGAAGCCGGTATCACAGGGGACGGAATCCGTCAAGTGCCCGAAGCTCAGGAATTCATCCACGATCAATGAGTTGAGGGAAGACATATGGCCCTATGCTACGAGGAATCCTCCTCTAACTATGGCTCAACTCGGAGCGGCTGTTCGAAGGGACCAAATCGATGTCGGCGTTCTAACCCGATCGGGTCAAATCCATGCATTACCACCTAAGGCCACCAAAAAGCCGACGGAGCGAGTGCAATCCGGCCCGGCCCCGAAGACGCAAATTCCTTGAAAGAGGACCCGATCCTCACTCGGCTCAAGCGGACTCGGGCGAACATTTCCCTTTGGTCTCTGCTCACCTCCTCTTATCCTCACGAAGCTCGAAGCTAGAGGAAAGCTGGCCCGTACCATGGTCTCAGTGGGCGCAACCCCGAGATGAAGTCATTCGGATGATCGGCAACATCCACAATGGCAACATTATCACCTTCACGAATTTGGACCTTCCAAAATTTGGGGGCGATCACTGACGAGCCGCTCTACATCGCGATCCAGTGGACGAGCGTCGCCTTCCGCGTGTTGGTAGACGAAGGTTCCGGAATGAATGTCTTGCCCGCCAAGATGATGGACTGCTTGACATCAAGCCCCACGAGATCTTAAGCCTTCGATCCACCTTTGTCAAGGCCTATGACTCTACTTCCCGTACGGTTCTCGGGGTTGCTACTCTCAACATTTGGTTCGTGACGGGTGATCCCCACCGAATTCCAAGTGTTGGACATTCCAATCACTTTCACGGCCATCTGGGGCGTCCACTAGCTGCATCAAATCAATGGCGTGGCATCCACCCTTCATCGGTGCCTCGAGTTCATGCAAGGCGACGAGCTAACCACGATCTACGGCGACGGTGTCACCACCCAGGGGACCGGCACCAACGACATTCCGGTGTTGGAAATCAAGCATAATGTCGACATGCCATTAAGCTTGGATTCACTCACGGAGACCTCCAAGATCCAAATATGCAACGTGGACCTTCCCTTTGTCTCACGATCAGATTCCTCCCGCCGTGAGGATGATGAAACTCATGAACTTCATCCCGGGGCGGGGCTCGGCAAAGGCTGCAAGGCCCGGACACCAAGTTATTGAAGTCAAGGACCACACCACGGTCCGGGGGCTTGGCTATGTGCCAACACCGGGTGACATCAAGGAAGGACAAAGGCTCGCCGCGCAGCGGCGCGGCCGCAAGGGGAACCTCAGACGCGCGCCAACCTCAGGCCTTACGGCTTTGATCTCGCTCATTACTTCACCAAGGGAACCGGCAATGAGAACTTAGGGGACCGACAGGGGGAACCGACGAAGCGGGGGATCGGCGGATAGACGGCGGAACCGGGACCGACGGCGGTAACGGCGACGAGGGACCTACGGTGGGCCCGATGAAGATGAGAAAGAAGCGAGGGATAGTCGGTACCAAGACTACGGGAAGAATGGAACGGCTAGCACGGGACCTCAAGCGTTTGAGAGGACTCAAAGCTAATCCGATAAGGGGAGCGTTCCTCGACATCACGGCTCTACTGGACCAGCTTGCCACCGCGGAGTCCGGCGCCCTTGAAGTACACATTCAAGGAATCCCGAGACTTGGAGGAGCAACTCAAGGTACTCTCCATGGGAAACAAGTTGTTCGGATCGGCCGCCGAGGCCACATTCGAGACGGTAAGTCCAAAGCGAAGGAACCGGGGAATTCATAGAAGACGCTCTCGGTGGACCGGCTCTACAGTACATTTGAAGAAGTCATGGAGTTGCCAAACTTGATCGGCGGGGCTCAGGACAGCGGCATGATCGCCGTGATAGGGACGGCGAGCCAAGCCTCTCGATCCCCGCACCCTTATCAAGCATCCCGGCAATGCCAGCGAAGAATTGGGTAACTTTCACCGGACCAAGGGCAAGCCAGGCAAAATTGGAAGACAAGCTGGGCCCGCACCCACATCTCCCTAAACCCGGTCTCAAACCCTCTGAGTCATCCAACGGCCTTATGCCGGAGGACTATAATGTTGTAGCCAATCATGTATTCCCGTTCTTGTTTAATGAAAAGTCTGACCTTTCGGAGTATCCTCTCATTGCCACTTTAACAACTGATAAGTTAACAAACAACTTAAAATACGCTAATAATTCAATTGATAAAGAAGCAGACACATTAAACGAACAATACATTAAAGAAGTTCTCGAGCGTGTAGTTGACCAAGAGGACAGCCGGGCCCAAGCTTCCGAAGAGGTTATGACCAAAGTGAACACAGGGTCGGTGCAAGAGCCTAAAGAGACACAAGTGGGCGGTTTCTTCGCCGATGCGAGAAAAAGAAGCCCCGATAAGCCTCCTCAGGGAGTATGTTGACGTGTTCGCCTAGTCGTATCGGGACATGCCGGGACTCGATCCCTCGATCGTGGAGCACGAGAATTCCCACGGATCCCGAATCCGAGCACAGCTCAAACGAAGGCTGCGCAAGATCAAGCGAGTGGTCCTTGCAAGTTAAAGAAGAAATTGAGAAAATGCTCCGAGTTGGTTTCATCGAGTGATTGAGTACCCGACTTGGCTCTCCAACATCGTGATGGTCACCAAGGCCAACGGAAAGGTCGGATGCTTTGCGTGGATTTCCGGGATCTCAACAAGGCCAGCCCTCAAGATGATTTCCCACTGCCTAACATCGACATGCTGGTCGATACCACGGCAAATTTCGAAGTAAAATCCTTCGTGGACGGGTTCGCTGGATACAACCGAGATCAAGATGTCCGAGGAGGATCAAGCCAAGGCTGCCTTCACCACTCCGTGGGGGACATGCGTTACACGGTTATGCCGTTCGGTCGAAGAAGAGCATGGGGCTACTTTCCGGCGGTGCAACAGCCCTCTTCCATGACATGATTCACAAAGAAATCGAAGTATATGTCGACGACATGATCATCCACTCAAGGGATCGGACATGCGGCACATGACGGATACGAGGAAGTTCTTCAACGGACTCATAAAGCACTCCATGAGGCTAAACCCGGCAAAGTGCACCTTCGGCGTCAAGCGCGGCAAGGTCTTGGGGTACATGGATTCTGAGAAAGAGGTATCGAAGCCGATCCCGGGAAAATCAAGGCCATCATCGACATGAAGCCGCCTCAAACCACTGACAGTAAATAGCTTCATGGGAAGACTTCGATTACATCGATCGCTTCATCAACCGATTGACATCTCTCTGCGAGCCCATGTTCAAGCTGATGAAAAAGAATGCCGACATCAAATGGGACTCAGAGTGCCAAACGGCTTTCGAGAAGATCAAGACCTACTTGGTTAATCCCCCAATTATGTGCCCGCCACATGAAGACAAGCCACTACTCACTGTATCGACGATGAGACACGTCAATCGGAGCAATGCGGCACAAGAACGAGAAAGATTCCAAGGTTGAGCATGCAATCTACTTCGTAAGCCGAAAGCTTCAAGTAAGTGAACTCGGCTACTCGGCATCGAGAAAACTTGTACCGCCTTGGTATGGGTAGTCGGGCGAAACACTACATGCGGTCGCATTCGGTGCTCCTGGTCTCCAAAGTGGACCCCGTCAGATATCTCTTTGACAAGCCATCTCTGTCAATGCGGCTAGCCAAGTGGTCATTCTTCTGGTGAGTTCGGCATCAAGTACATGGTCGGAAAATCAACAAAGGGCGAGTAATGGCGGATCGGCTTGCCGACTTCCCGAGCGATGAACCTAAGGGTCACGATCCGCAATTTCCGGACGACGGAATCTTTTCACTTAACGGCGCAAACCGGCGCAACTCTTCTTCGATGGGGCAGCCAGCAAGAAGGGAATGGTATTGGAATGCTCCTTGTCGATCCCAGGGCGAGCATACTCCCATAGCCATCAAGTGAATTTTGAAGCGACCAACAATGCGGCGAGAATATGAAGCTTGTGCGGCGAGTTTGGAAGCCGCCCTCGGCGCAACATCTTAGAGGCTGGATGTATATGGAGACTCGGCATTGATCATCAATCAAGTATCCAACAAATGGAAGACGGTAGATTCGGCCTTGAAGTACCACGCGTACATGGAGGAACTCATTGCTCAGTTCAAGGACATCTCTTTTCACTATTTGCCAAGAGACGGGAACCGCTTCGCGAGGCATACAGCAGCCCTCGCCTCTCTTGTCGAAATTCCCGAAGGGAAAGCGGTAAAACCCCTCGGGAATAGGCGGACGGGAAACACCCGCCTATTGCTGTGAGATCGAAAAAGAAAAAGAAACGATCGACGAACCACTGGTACAATCAAATTTACCGGTACCTCCAAAGCGGAGAAGCTTCCTTCACAAGTGAAGATGGAAAATACAAAGAAGGGATCAAAGCCAAAAACATGATGGCATTAAAACGCACTGGCATCCCATTTAGTCATTAAGGGGGTATGTTGTACAAGAAAGGCGCCACGAGGGCCCTCCTTCGGTGTGTAAAAAAACAAAGAAAAAGCCAGCGAGCTAATGAAGAAGTTCCACAACGGAACACTCGCGGTCCGCACATGAACGCCCGAGCATTGTGCGACGATCATTCTTCGTATGGGATACTATTGGATATCAATAAAGCAGTGGCGCATCCGGTTCGTCAGGCTGCGACAAATATCCTTACGGTTCTCCAACCTCAATCCACATCCCTCCCCTCCACGAACTCTATTGCCCATGACTACGCCATGCGCCCTTTCGCCACATGGGGGAATCGAAGCGTCCATCGGCGAGATCACTCCTCCCGAGGAGACGGTAATGGTCGCGAGATTCATTTTAGTCGCGATCGACTACTTCACCGCAAATGGGTAGAAGCCGAGATCTGTACGAGTGTGCAGATTCTAAAGAAAGGTGGCCGAGTTCATCCGAAGAGAACATCATGTGCCCGATACAGTGCCCAACGAGATCATATCAGAGCAATGGGACCTGACTTCGAAGGAGATTGTGAGCCAATTCTGCGGCCAGAATTCGAGAGTCACCACGTGCACAAGTGCTTACTCCTTGCGGAACCACGAAACCAATGGTGCCGAGTAGAGGCTGGCCAACAGAGACTCATACGCCACGATAATCGAGAAAGATGACCACCGGAGGTCGGGAGCGGCCCGAAAAGCTACATCCTAGCCCTCACACGGATACCGAACATCAGGTCGAGAACCGCCGCGGGGAGACTCCGTTCGCAGCTTACCTACGGAATGGAAAGCGATGTTACCCGTGGAATTGGAAATTCCATCCCCTCAAAGTCCTCTTGGAAACGGGATCAATGAAGTCGAATGGCTACAGAGCCGTCACGATGAACTTGCTCTACTCGACGGCGCGAGATTGAAAGCCGTAGGAACACGCTCCGAGCTACCGAGGAGCGAGAATGGCACGAGCATTCGACAAAGAGAAGTCGAAGATCCGAGACATCGAGAGAAGGCGACTTGGTGCTAAAGGAAAAGCCTCCTCACGCCGAGACCAATCCCCTCTCGGAAAGTGGGAGCCTACTGGATAGGACCGTTCGTGGTATACGAAAAGAATCTTCTCGGAGGAGCCATTGGAAGCACAACGGATTTGGACGCGGAAACCGCTTTCGATTAACCCCGTGAGAACGGAAGCAGAAGCTCGCTATCGAATGCTTCGTTTGAGGAAGAGAGCACGAGTCAACTCTCCTTCCCCATAGCTTTGTCCCCCTCGGTAAATTAAAGAGTGCTAAAGAGTAAGTATACCCAGCTGGATACATTCCCGCTAATGATCCGAGGTAAAAAACGAAGTCGCACTTCTTTTGTCTTTGTTTTTCTCAAATTCACCTAAAGTGTAATGAACTACGGTGA